>OLMO02000231.1:7619303-7640975 GCA_900291935.2 Cassiopea xamachana | reverse complement strand
AAAGTTTGTTGCTTGTTTCTTATCAACAAAATATTTATTTTATTAGTATCAGTAAGAGATTCACCCTGGATTACAGTATTCATGGTCTGGGAGTGCTTACCCTAAAATTCCTCTGGACTACAGCCTTAGCAGTCTCACAAGTGTAAAGACATACCCCTTACACAAACCCAACATAAAGTTTATACTGGTTTTGGAGAAATTCCAAAGCCAATATCCTAGAAAAGTAGGGGTCCACATCCCCTATTCCACCTGGAGCACCCCTGCTGCATCAGCCACTGGTGGTGGGTATCAAATTGCTGTCATCAATGGCTTAGACCTAAAAGCCAATGACATAGCTGATAGCTAGAGCTGGGAAAATTCCAACTGCCTATTAGCAGTCCTATGCCCAGAAGAAATGTGTGATCGCAGGTGTATGTGTTACACATATACAAAATCCCTAGCACAAGCAAAAAACACTCGTGTCAACATCACTGTCAACTGTGCAATTGCACATGTCAAATACAAGCTTCCTTGTCATAACTGCAACACTAGTGGCTGTCAAATTTTGCTTTCATAACTCTGTTTTATCATGCTTTATCCTAAATGAGATATTTGACATTCTTCAACAACAATAAACTTTGTGTTTTGGACACACAAATCTTGGATTGCATGTGCAATCCCATATGCTTAAGAGCAATCACTCATGCAAACAAGGGGGCATGTGAAAATTGATGCTCTTGCACCAATTTCTCCTGGGCATTGACTGTATGAGCAAAGTGCAGTGTATGTCATCAGAAATCAATGTATGCTTGTTTTTGGCTACTGCATTGTGAAAAAATCATGAAAATACTCTACTACTTGGGGCACACTCTATGATAAAACACATGAAAAGTATTGCCAACACACCCTTGAACACCAGGCATAGACTTTTCAGTAGTAATCACAAATTTGTATTCCTTTCCATAAACAAATGCTGTTTCCATGAAGTACCTGTGATCTGAATAAGAAACTCAAATAGAACAACAAAGCAGCAGAAACTTATCAGAAAACAAATACCCTATTTCCTCTAATAAATGCCACAGCATTCTATAAAACATTGAGTTTTATGATGCAGCATTCATTAGGGGGTGCTGTTCTTTAGAGTTTGGTGTTCATTATAAAGTGACAAATGAACTTTTACACCATGTTTTCTGTTCCTAAACAAGCATACTGAAGACTGTGTGAAAAATGCTTTAAAGTTCAAAATTTGTGTACACAGTATGAAAAATATCAAAGAATGTCAATATCATTGTCTCCACCACAGTGTTATCTTTGGAGGGCACCACTCTTCACAAATGTTTGGCTAGAAGTGTGGTGTTCTATTGAAGGTGCTATTTATCAGAGTGTGGTGTTCATTAGAGGAAATATGGTAGGCATGGTGTCACAAATTAAACATAGCTATAAGCCAAGCATTCAATGTAGAACTTAGCGAAATCTGCCTTATAGCAGCCATACAGCTGGAAGTATTATCCTGGAATGGCAAAACCAGTCTTTCCTATCACATCAGCATAGGGAAAAAGAAAATATCCAAGTTTCTGATCTTTTTCTGGCACTAAAAGCTAAAGGTTAAAACTCAAATTCAAATGCTGTTGAAGTGAAGGCAAAAACTGCTTAATCTGTAGTCAAGAATTTTATTTTGGGGGGGGGGCTAAATCATGCTAGCCCCTCTGTGTCTCTCTAAAGATATGTGCCTGTTTTATAATTTATGTTTTAGTAAGAAGGCATTATTATTACTTATCCAACAAATTTCATTCCAATAAATGTCAAATGGAAAATCAGTTTTTGCCATGCCATAGTCTACATGCTAATACTTGGAAATGAAACTGGCTAATGTAGAATACATAGTCATCGAATTGAGTGAATATCATTTCCCAAAACTCATCATCTGAGGTGTGATCACAAATCAGTATGCAATGCTGGTATACTACAGCAAAAGTAGAAAAGGTGCCAATTTCAAAAATAGCATACCACTGTCACCAAGTCCTTTAGTTAAAGCAAGGACAATGTCCTTTGACCCTTTGTTTTCAGTTAGAACTTCATCCCACATGTATTTGTCTTGAGCAAGAAATACATCCTTTTGTAAAAGAAACCTAGTAAAAAAGTTGTTGAAATTGATCAAATTAGTGGCATCTGAGAGTTCTAGACATGTAGCAACAACCAATGATTTCAGTGGAGCATTGGAAAAAGCCTAATACTGACTTATTTACATTTGTGCTAATTAGCAATACAATATGAGTATAATAAAACTATTACCCAATATGCTCAAAGATCACACTTAAGTTCTACAAATGATAAACAATGCTGCAGTTTCACAATGAGCAACATATTGGGAGTTATCTATAGCCAAAACATCCTAGCAATGGTTCCTATAACTAACTGTCAAGCCACAAAAAATGAAATTACCCACTCTATGCAGTTATAGGCAACACTTGCTGACAATTTTAAGCAAAACTCATGAAAATCTTTCAAATTCTCAGTAAAATTTTTAAAAAAACATTCCTATGAACTAAATTTATTTGGGCATACTTGAGTTAAGATGCCCAGTCCATGTCTAGTAAAAGATTGGTGCAAGAGCACCAATTCGCCTGTGTCCTTGTCTGTACAAGTGATTGCATTTAATAATTTGGAATGGCAGCTGCGATCCAAGATTTGTGTATCCAAAATACAAAATTTCTTGTTGCTGAAGTTGTTAAATGTCTCATTTTGGATAAAACAGGATAAAGTAGAGTTATGAAAGCAAAGGGTGACATTCACCAGTGTTGCAGTTGTGGTAACGAAGTTATGAAGTTACCATTGGCATGTGTGACAGCATAGTTGATAGTAATTACGGTACAGGTGATTTTCTGCTTTTGTTGGGATTTTGCAGGTGTGTGGGCACAAGCACATGTGACCCCACCAGTTGTAAAGCCAGCTTCCAAAAGGCACAGGGCAAGCAAGCTGGATGGGTGTGACAGTCACACTTAAATGTAGAGAGGTTGCTCATTGGACACAGAGGGGAAAAAGAAGTTTTGATACTCTGATATAAGATGCTTTGATCATCTTGTTTTCTACATTGACTATAATGTTACAAATGTCTGTCATAGTGCCATAAAGGCAGCAAAGGTGGTCTGGGGGCTTGCCATAATTATCTTTCCTACAATCACAGAAAATTCCCCTTTGCAAACATCACTTAACTAGCATTAGAAAGGTTCAATCTATACTCTAAATATAGAAAGATAATGAAAAGATGCCACATCAGCAAGATTCAAAGGTATGGGCAGGCAAGATTGCTGAGCTGGGGACACTGCCCTCATGCCACCCCATGACTTGGTGGCTGAATCCCACATGTTTCTTGGCATGGAATGGATACCTCATAGTCAAGGTGAGTACTACATACTGCTTTATAGAAATGTGGCTTACATTAAAATATGTCCAACAATGTGATCTTCATCAAAAAGGATGGGCAAATCCATTTCTTCATTTCTTTCCAAACTAAGGAAAGAAGCAAAACAAGACTTCATTCTCTACCCAAAGTAATAGAAATCAATCATACTCAAAATGAACATAGTTGTATAAACAGCATAAAATGACAAACAATATATTTGGAAATACCTGTATGCAGTGACATAATTTCTTGATTGGCTACATTCATCTTTTATATTGATTGACTTCCTAGTGCAGTCAACCTGGTTGGTAAATGATTTTTAGAATCAGTTCCATTTTTCTAAGAAACTCTGAGTCTCAAAAGAAACTTTCTATAAAACAGCTAAATGGAGAACAACAGAGGAGTATAATACAATTACAATAAAAAACATCATTGCAATAACAAAAAATAATAAAAACTTGGAAAAAACTGCTCTTGTAGTTCATTAAAACATTTTAAACTGTAGCGAATGGTGTGGTAATAGGGAAATGGGGGGAACGCCACACTCTGCCAAGATGGTCCTTGGGATTTCTTTAAAACTGATGAAACAGTAACAGTAGGGTGGGTGGGGTAGTAGCAAATCTTCAGAGAAGCACACATAATTTTATTCATAAGAAAGTACTTTTTAAGAAAGTACTGCTCCAAAAGTTAAGAAAGGTCAGTGCTGATTTTTGACACTTTATAGATTTGAGATTTTTGAGACTGAATAAATTTTAAACAGTTATAATCTTGACTTATCTGTGTACAAAATGTTGTGTATGTTCCATTGGCTTTCCTCTAACATTTTACCTTCTGCCATGTACTAAGATTTATCATAATTTTAGGTGTACGTGGAATGCATTAGAGTCTACTTTGCATACACAGAGCATTGGAATTCAACAAACTTGCTAAGAAAGTATTAAGAAAGTTTTGATACTGGAATCATGAAAAAGATAAGAAAAGTGAAGAAAGTGTCAGTACTTGGCCAAAAAAGCTTTGCTATAAAATAAAAAACATGTAGAGGGCATGCCATAACATTCTAATCAGTGCCACCCACTGTTATAACCCTGGCCACACTCCTGAGTGTAACATTTACTAACATTGTAAAATTTCACTCCATAGTCTTGGAGAGCTTTGGCAGCCTTCTTAAATTCCTTTGCAAATGAAACAAGCTCCAGCCCTAAAACAAAATAAAGAATAAAGTAAATAAACAAATCATTAAGTCACTAAAATTTTGAATTAAAAATAATGATAAAGCTGGCTCTGGGTAGCAGGGAGAGGGTGAGGAATTTTGGATACCAATACCTTCCAAGTGGGGCAGGATTGATGGAATACGATGGGGAGCATGTAGTTTGAGGAGATTTTGGGACAGAAATTGAGAAGTGAAATGGGTTTTGGGGGCCCAGCTCTCCTTTTATTCCCCCTCAGCTTCATAATTTAAAAAAATAGTTCCATTTTGAATTTCTATCTATATTAGCTTAGGTACTTCATGACAAAAGAAACTTGTGTATGGCCAGAAAGGAAAGCAAGAACACCAATGTAATGAATGAGGTAGCTGGCGAAATAATATCTCTTGGAAAAACTTAAGAACGACTTGGGTACCAATTTCAAGCACATTTGGGCGCTAGAGTATAATTGCAGTTGCAGGAGGAGGGAAATATTGCATCACTACTTTTTCTTGAATAGCTAATATCGTTTACACAGCTTACACATGAAATAGTGTAACCTGCAAATGTCAAATTGCAATTCTAACGAGCACTTTTAAATCTGCTTGTCCTTCAGTAATAAGCATACATCTACAGTCGCTGTTTGCTAACAACAGCGCCTTTCTTTAGAGTTCTCCCCCTTGGTTTATCATTGCTCCGTAGTTCCTGCAAGCACCCCAGGCTTCTCAGCGCCCTAGTAGAATTTGTAACTACCAACGAACATGAAAATCACCCTATCTCCATCATGAGGCAGGCTTGCATGCATCATGTAAGATAAAAACAACGATAGAAAAAGTGAAAGATGTTCGCAAGATCTACAAAGCGATACGATGAAATTGCAAAAAAGTGTGCCAAAACAAGCAAAATCGAAAGATTTTACTTTCCAGCAGGCATTATACTATTTAAAAACTCAAGAAAAGTAAACTGAAATCCAAAGAATGTAAACCTGGTTTCTCCGATGAATGGTTGAAAAATACTACTGTGCCAGTAGGATTTTTCTTCACAACGTCTAGCATAGCTTGGTCGTGAAGTTCCTCTACAAGCTCAGTTTTTGCGAATGAAGCCAATAAAGTAGTTAAACCTATTGACAGAAAACCTATAATATTTCTTGCATTCATGGTTGAAGAATAGAATCGCTACTCTCACAGTCTATTGCTGCTTTCTTGCTTGCAGAAAGGAAGTTTTCTACTACCTGTTCCTGAATAAAAACTCGTCTTGGG
Source organism: Cassiopea xamachana (assembly GCA_900291935.2). NCBI lineage: Eukaryota > Metazoa > Cnidaria > Scyphozoa > Rhizostomeae > Cassiopeidae > Cassiopea > Cassiopea xamachana. Next base: position 7,635,150 of record OLMO02000231.1, on the reverse strand, counting down.
AATGAGATAAGCAGCTTGACCAATCATCAGCAGCGAAGTATAAGTGAGCCTAATGGCATCCCCTTAAGATTAGGGGGCTCTATAGGGGATATGGCACGAAAAATCTCCTTTTATTTTGCACCACCCAAATTAATCTGGTAATTTTAAAGCAATAAAGTAAGCTTCATGTGCACTATAAACTCCAAATTATGATTTTCAGAGCTTTTACGTCATTTTTGTTTGACTTCTTCTCATGCTCTAACTTGCTTTCATTGCTACACAACCCCCTAGCATACATTCCACAACAATCAACAGCTATCCATGTGTTAAACTGAATGTCTTCCTATTTGTCACAAAGGAAATATGCGTAAATGCATGAATGTTGCAGGTGTATCAGGAAAAATCTTTACTTATTCCACATCACACCTTATCACACGCCAATCAATGGATTTTTACATACCATAGTTTTATTTGATAAGGCTTTAAATATATGCATTACGTGTTCAGTCAACAACTGGCGCCATAGGGCGGGCCAGATTTCAGGTGGCCTAGAACCCTGACTTTCTGACAGCATCTATTTATTAGCAAAAGTAGCGTGGTGGCATAGAATGCATTGGGGGGCCAGGTGAAATTGGGAGCCCTTTTGCAATGACCATAGTACATTATCTATTTCAGACCAACAAAATTTTGAAACAAGGGGCTCTAGGCACAACCACACCCATAGTTTGGGTGTGGCCCAGCTACTACCACGCCCATATTTTCAAAGATGGAACATCACAATTTAGTCTAATACTGATATAGTATAATCAATAATAAGAGATGTGTCACTAACCATATAGCAGTGCACAATTGGTCATAACACCTTGGAAGCAAAGCCAATAAACTCTGAGAAGTTAAGCCAATGTAAGAATTCTAGGGGGGCTGAGCCCCCCAAAATGAGCAGAAACTTTTACAAGGAGGCTCCACCCCCCTGAGCCTTCCTAGATATCACCCCTGCATGGTGCTCTTTCTTGCACAAGAGGTGCCCCTGACTGCATGTTCTCTGCAAGTTTCCAGATAGGAACTCTCTAGAGAGTTTTCAAAATATTTGAATTATGATATGTTTGTTACGAGAGCAGACAACGACAGGTCACTACTTTTCATCTCAAACTCACAAAACCCCCTTATTCAGGCCGTTCTCAAAGAGGAAGCTGAGTCTAAATCGCAGTAAATCACAAAAATATTATTAATTCGAAAACTTTCCAGCTGAAATTTTTGTTGATACAAAATAAAAATGTAAAAGCAAAAAGAAAAAAAGTATTTTGAACTTAAAAAATATTAATCGTTGAAAAATTTTCAAGTGGCAGTCTTCGGCCACCATATAAGTCAAAGACTCTGGGATTTAAGATATTCTGGACTTTTTCGAATAATTTCATCATGTTATTTTTTTTGTTGAAGAATTTAGAGATATTCAGAAAATTTTCTTAGGATTCCAAGGCATGATTAATAGCAGCTCCCACCCTTCTGATCAACCGACAGCTGTGGAGTGCTACATGTTAGAAAAATGTTTCGAAGTTAATATGGTACGGAATTCTCTAACTTTACTTTGTTTTGTGAAGTATGCATTTTTGTCTCTCGATTTTACTTAAAAGCTTGGAGGGTGCCTCTAAGAGGAATTTAATTCTGGCAGGAGCCTTTAAGACCGGATGCCCTTCCTGGCGTCACCAATGGCCTGCGATGGACCTTGAACCCAAGACCGCGTTGGCCTGAGTCAAGTGCATTACCGCTAGGCCACGGCTGCTGCTTTCTGATGTATACATATGAGGATTAAATAGATGTAGTAATTTAAAGGACCTTGGGGGCACGGAGAAGTGCCTCAAGATTAACCCTCCTTTGTACCTTGTTAATGCAGAAGGTTTTTCTTCAGCATGTAAAGCTGTATCATATGAAATTCAAAAGGCTATAAAGCTGTCAAATGGCAAAAGAAAGCAAATAACCGGACTGGTGATTTTAGCGAAGTACACAGCAGTGACAACTGATATGAAATTTGAAGAGATTTTTGTGCAAAAGCTTGAAAAAAAGAAAAAAGTCATTGACACTGAGAAGTGAAAAAGCTAAAATAGGTTGTTATTGCATCTCTGTTGATCTACCTCTCTTCATTCCACAATTAAGCACCAGAATAAATATAGCAATAACTGTCAATGAACCCTGTTTCTTACGATAGAGGAATGAACCTTTTTCGAGGGTGGGATTGTTCGGGGGGATGATTATTCGTTATTTTTCTGAATAGGGTGAGCGCTTAATCAAGGCACTACGGTATCCAGCGAAAGTTAACCGAACTGCAAAGTGAATGGAACTAGCAGGTCTCTAAAAAACACACATCAAAGTCCAGCGTTAATGGTTTTCCCTTTGGTACCATCTTGAATCTCATAAATGCACATATTTATTAATGTCTTGGAGTGCGAAAAACAAGATTATCAACCGCAGAATCATGTGATCAAGACAGGCAGCTGGTTCGAGAAACAGCCTATGTCGTCAAAGTTGGTCAAGGTCTTTATATGATCATTGAACCTTTTAAGTTGAAACATCCCCGATCTATTCACCTCGAAAGCAACTTTGTTGTTAATAAATCAAGTTTCGAATGGTAAAAATGTTTATAATCATACCTGGAGGTGTATAATCCCCTGTCAGAAATTGGTGCAAAATTAGAAAGAAAAACTCGTTATAGAGGTTTTGCATTGTGAACAACCATCATAATAAGGTCAAATCATTTCGTTGTGCAGTTTGTGCTTGCTGTAAATTGCATATGATGAAACAGATGAAAATAATATGGAGAATATTGGAGATTAATTTACATCCAAAGTTAAAGTACTGCATAAACAATTTTCCTGGGTGCAGTGTCCTCCTACCATACCCTCCTTCTTATCTAACTTTCTGAAACTACATGTATTACGCTACTTACGACCTAAACTGATTAATGGCCTTTGCTATGTATCAAATTTAAACTTATTTAATTTTCTATCACATCTGAATTTAAATTAGAAAATGAATTAAATCCTTTTTAAAGCATCTATACAGGGAGCTTAAATGGTATTTAATTACACCAGAAAGTACTCTAAATTCTCAAAATCTTTCCAGATCTCTGAACTAATATATCCTCGTTTCTAGGGTTTGCTCCCACCATAAACATAGAGTGTAGCTCTCATTCAATAGCTTTTTTGCTCTCTTTCTTTACCTTGCTCTCTTTCTTCGATTAATAGTGTAGCGTTTATTCATAATTTAATCTAGATTTTTGTTTTATCTTGCCAACCATATGCGTAGAATGACGTCAAATTTAGGGGGACTGTAAATTTTCTGCCCGAGATATCAAATAGAGCTGGAGAGCAGGCAAAAAAGTTGTCTGAATTTCCTATTGTTCTTTCGGAAAATTTGCCCAAGTGAAACAGATTTCTGCTCAACTAGGGAGACTGTAGCTCCCTGCTCCCTGCCTTTTAGTCTTATGTTGTCTATTGATGATGGATTGTGGATAATTCAAATAATGTCTTGGAATTAAAAGGTATAACTGTGCTTCTTCGATTATATTCAATATTTGCCTTTACTGCATCACCTATCGAAGGTCATGAGGTTTTTCTTGATTTCTAAGTCAGATTTATCAAACAACCCCTTCCTCTCCGATTTACGTTTTTTCCTTCCTTCTCTAAGGCCTTCTCTATCCAAATTCCTTGTGAGAACTTTTCATAACTTTTTTGCTTTGAAGTTAAGTTCATGTTCTTTGTAACTAAAAGTTAACAATAATTTGGAATCAATTAAGAAGAGATAAAAGTTATGAGCAGAAATTACAATACTGAAGACGTTAAAATATTCTAGCTCAAACAAAATTCAATTTGAAACTTTCATATTCAAACATCCTTCAAGTGGAAAGAACCATTGATCGCTCTTATTTGCGTAAGAAAAATGTCAAAAAACAGAAGCTCGGTTGGTTGTAGCTCATACATCAACTTGATATTCACTTGATCTCTAGTGCAGGCAAATTTTTCCAGGCCCCCATGAAGAACTGAGAATAAACTAAGACTATGCAGACCTCAAGATCTCACGAAGCCAAATTGTTGAGTATAGAGTTTATGTTGACTTTTCCTTTTTCATCATGTTACACAGTATTTATGCTCAAGGGTAAAGCTAAGGGAAATTGTTGATTGGGTGCACAACCCAAACTGACCGACAAAAAGACTTCTTCCTTCAAGCCAAATTTGCCAACAAACATGGATTTCATTGGGTTTTATCAGTGATATAGCGCTGACTAGCACTATTGGAGTGCTGTAAATTTGCGGACAAGCTAAATACTGCGGGGTGAGGTAACCGCACATCCCTTGCACTTACGTCCCTGCCTACGCTTCAAGAGGTACACCAGGATCTAAAATGAGGAAAATTTACATGACTACTAATTCATAGATATAAAAGTGGAGCACTAAAGAGAATTTTCAGGGACAAGCATATTTAGCTCAAGAAAGTACAACTTCACGATTAAAAATACTAGCTACCTCTCGATGAAAGAGAATAGCCATTAATGTCAAAATGCCAGAATTATGAATGCCAGACAACATAAGAGCAAAAAATATAGGAATACGGTGATAGCTTTCAATTATAAATAGTTGAAACTATAAATTGCACAAGATTCAATTAGGAGCTCTGAAGTCTGTGAACCTCTTAATTCATGTAGTAGAAGAAGGAAAGAAACAGATGCTGAATGGATAATAGTAAGTTCTTAAAATTCATGCTCATTTAATATGTAGTGCAGACCAATATTCCTTTCTCCGTTAGGAGCTAAGAATAATCAAGGACGACCAGAGCTATCCAAACCTCAATTTCTCACGAAGCTAAGCTGTTGAGTCCAGAGTATCTGTTAATGTTCCCTTTCAAGCTATTTTACACCGCAACTATCTTTCCTTTTGAAGTAACAGCCGTTAGCAGGTGAAGTGGTAGAGCTTTTAGCAAGAACTATTCTACTATTTAGGATTGCGCTTATTCACCACAGCAATACATAGGGTAGCTATAGCTATCAAGATTCTTCAAATTTTAGTTATCGTGACAAGACTGCATGACAAGAGCAAAATATTTCAAAGAAAATTTTCTGTACCACCTATGTTCATTTTAAATACTACTGGGTTTAATTTTCAAGACCACTATTGATTGATAAGACCACTCATTCTTAGAATTAAGATTCATTTGCAACGGATGATGCTATGAAGTTCATCAATTGCCAGTTTGTTTTATGCGCTTGCCACCTTAACTTTCAACGCAGAGAGGCAGTTTACTAACATTAAAGCTTAGTTGAATATTTGTAGCATTGTCTATGCACTGAAACATAGTTACCGTAAATTATCTTTTTAGCTCCCTCTCTCGATTAAGCCCCCTAGAAAATATTGAATAATGCCAACCGTAAATAAGCTTCACAGAAGTAAATATTTTACGTGTTGTCATCAATTCATGATTTTCTCAGCATAAATATGCAAGTGGAGACATGTCTTGTCTTTCCAAGGCTAGTTTGCAGATCACTATAGGGGATGGGAGTGTCCGCGTTCAGCGGGCACTCTTTTTAAATAAGTCAACTGAGCCAAACCTTATCAGGAATCGTTCTCAACCTATCGTTCTCAGCCTATCAGGAATCATAGTCACTCAATGACTCACTGTGGATAAAAGCATTCGATATCAACTACAATTTTCAATTTTGTTTGTTGTTTCTTCTGCTGTGATGTATTAACTGTATCAGCCACATCACTCATGGCATAAGTGACGTCATATCGTAAATCCTCGAATTAGATCCCTCTCCCCGAATAAGCCCCCCACAGCTAAGCCCCCAAGGATTTGACTGTACCTATTTGAGAGTCTCGTAGTGCTTCATAGAACCAGGAAAGAAAAAGCAGCCAGTAATTAAGGAAAATTTTCCTGTCCTTTAAAAAACATCCTATTGCTTGTATGTGTAATATCGAAGAAATACCTTACTAGTAGGAAAGTTTCAGCTAGATTATGACCAAATACCAAGAAGAATTTTTAAGCCCCCTTGAAGAAGCCTTTCCCTTTGAATAAGCCTCCATGCAAAAATCCAAGAAAAATAAGCCCAATTGGGGGCTAATTAGAGGAGTTGTGGTAATCGAACAAATCATTAGTTCTTGCCTAATTATTAATTCATATCCAGTAGTTATTTACTTCAATAAATTTTTTCCAATTAGCTGACTACAAATGGGCACAAGGAATTTTTTTCGTCTGTAGCTAAAGGATGTCCTACTATTGATCTCAAGTAGCTTATTAGAAATTAAGATATTTCTAAGAACAAAGAAGGACAAAGCTTTTTGTTTGCGACAAAAGCATTTTTTATGTGAGGAACCTACGTGCAGAAGGCCAAAATATTTTATGAACTTGCGCTACCTTTATAACTGCAAATAATGAAGAATTAGGAAGTCAATTCCATTCATTTACAGCCAAATCAGGGGTGTACAGCTTGGGGAACTCAACCCACTTGGTTATTTGTTTCTTATTTTGGGGGGCCAGAGCCCCCTAGTTATTCCAAATAAACACTTATTCAGAGCAACAAATGACAAGGCTATGAGATTCTCGTTCATGTTCCTAGAATCAATATCACCATGACACTTTTTCAAGAGAGAAGTTCTTCCAACGGCTTTCTTAATGTTCAACTTTGTCATAACATTAAACCATCTTCTTTCCAAAGAAACTACTTTTCAACCTTCTTTAGGGCTTAAAATTGTGTGAAACCCTCCTTCCTCAACAGATGAATTCCCTTCAATTAGCAGTGCAATTTAATATCTTTGGAGGGCAATAATGCCTTGCCACAGCGGAATTTCAGCGCACATTCTGGCGTAGACTATCCATCTTTTGGCACACGTGCGTGAGCTCTTGTTTCTAGCGTTAAACTATGCAACAGTAAAAGCAAGAGTCGTCGTAACTTCTTAGCATTTTGTTTTTAAGTTAAAAGATTAGACTTTGCATTGGGAACAGATATCAATTGTGATGGCAGCCTTCATACCATGTTCCAAATGGGCGTATTCTGACGTTCTAGAGGATGAAGGTCTGCAAAATTTTTCTGGGGGCAAGCTCCCAGATCCCCATCCTCGTCCCTCTCCTCTCCTATTATAGTGCTGTGTTGTGAAATGTCATGGGGGCTTGTGTGCTTCCATGTTCAGTAGCGCTAAGATCAATCAATTGAGATTTTCATAGTTGGCAATGACAGCATTTTATCTACTGTTTACTACAGCTGCAATGGTAGTCTTTTCAATCTATTATCATGTAACCGCATCTTGATATATATTTCGGGTATCCTTTAGGTCACTATCCGACGCTGTCATACTCAAACGAGTGTCGGAAGAAAAAAAGCTTTTAAGTATGTCAAAAGAATGTTGCTGCTATTTCGTGCTGCAGTAAAGGTCTCTCAGAGAGATAAATGCAGAAAATTAAATAAACAATATTCGCTATGAAACTTTCTCAAGGGAAGCACAAAGCTAGATTTTGAATGTTCTGGGGGGCTTTGCTCTCAGGCCTCCTTTGGCTACCTGCCTTTCACCTGTTCCCTGATATTCTATTTCTGAGCCGTGAATTAAGGCTTCCAGATGCTGTACACGAATTTTGTTGCAAGTTCTAGTATTACTTTTGCATACACGAAAGCAGTTAGTACAAGTTGTATAAACACATCAGGGATGCTGGAGCGTATTTGTGAGTGAGGTGTGTGGGAACGAGTGGCAAGCTCGTATTGTCACATCGAGTGGACGTGACAACGGGGGTCAGGGGTGGAGCCCCTTACAATTTTTTACAAATACGCCTTCAGATTGCAAGAAAACTCCCTTTTTCAGCATTAAAGTACATCTTATCTAGATAGGATATGCTATCCATTGCATGACATCATACACGAGCAAAAAGTGGGGGGGCTGCAACCTCTCCCCCCTCCATGATTAGGAAATGAGCCTCTTAGGAGCTGTTGGAGACAAAATCTTTAGAAATGAAATAATGATCTTTTTGAAAATCGGATCAAAATTGGTGACTCCACTGTTTCAGGCGACTACGCAAAAGCCTTTGATATAGTTCAACATGTAACGTTATTTGAAGTACTTCAAGAGCTGGATGTTAATGGAAAAGTCTTAGATCTAATAAAGAAAATTTACTGACAAAAGCAAGCATCAGTACGCATAGGGCAAGACATGAGTGACTGGGTAAACATAGCAAGAGGTGTAAGACAAGGGTATTTTTTGTCAGCAGCACTCTTCTCGCTATGCACAGAGATGGTAATGAGGAAAATCAGCCACATGGATGGAGTAAGAATAGGAGGGCTCAATGTAAATAACATCCGATACGCAGATGATACTACCATTGTTGTAGATTCGGAAGAATAGCTACAAAACCTTATTACTGTAATAGCAGATAAAAGTAGAAAATTTGGACTAGAAATTAACAAAAGAAATACCTCTTGTATGAACATTTCAAAGAAGATTGTAAGTCCAAAGTGCAACTTAGATATTGATGGAATAAAAATCAAACAGGTAGAGAAGTTCGAATATCTAGGGAGCTTAGTAACATCAGATGCGAAATCAGATCAAGAAATAAATCGAAGAATTTGAATCGCAAAAACAATATTTAAAGGTATGTCTAGCGTGCTCACTGCGAGAGACATAAACAATCAAACCAAGCTAAGATTTATCAAATGCTATATATGGAGTACAATGTTTTATGGATGTGAAACATGGGCGATAAGCGAAGCAATGAAAAAGCAGCTCGAAGCGGTAGAAATGTGGTTTTTACGGAGGATGAGAAAAATCTCCTGGATAAAGAAGGTCACCAATGAAGATATATTGAGAAGAGCCCAGAATGAACGACAGTTAATGAAGCAAATAGTAAAGAGACAATGATACTTCTTGGAACACATAGTAAGGAAAGGAAGCATTGAGTATCAAGTGGTAACAGAGAAAGTAGAAGGACAGTGAGATAGAGGAATGCAATGACAGACATTTCTTGGGTGGTTAGGCAAATGCTTAGACAGGAGAGGAGTGGACATCATTTATTTGGCAAAAAACATAACTTTCTATCATGCTGTGACATCCAATGTTAGAATCTGACAAGGCACTATACTACGACGACGACAACGACGACGACGACGACGACGACGACGACGACGACTGTTTCAGCACAAAGACTAGCTTACAGCCTTAAAACGAAAATAGAACCAACTATAATAACCATTCCTTTTGTTATCGTATCCTGAACGTTGGCCACGTAAAATGTAAACTGGAATTTAGATATTGCATAACTTGTCACTGTGTTTCCTTTTAAGTGCAGTGCCACAAAAAATGTAAAGTTCTGACAAAATTGTGCAGTTTTAAAGAAAAATTGTGTGATTCAAAAGTTTTAGATTGTTAAAGAGAAAATGGAAAAGAATGTTGCAAAAACAAATAGATACAGCAAAGACGTATAAAAATGCAGTAGAAAAAAACCGAAGTTGAACTAAGCTGATATTTATTATAGTGATTTAAAAGCATCTCTTCTTACGATTGTATTCTTCGCTATGCGAATTAAATTTTTGCTTATTATTATCAATTAATCAATCGAATTCAAGCTATTTACAGCTGAATCACATAGTTAATCAGCGCAACTCAAAGATTACACAAAAACAAATGAATCACGTAGCTCTAATGTGCAACACATGCAATCCAAATAGTGTGAGCATGCTGAGGAGGCGCAACGGAAATGCTCGAAACAAGAAACCAGTGCCCCTGTTATTCCTTCGTTGCGACCCTTCACAACACATCTAATAAGTTACTAACAACTTTTATGACCTGCTCTTTGAAGAAGCTCCTTTCAATGGATGCTCCTTTGAGTAGGCTCCACTGAAGAGGCTACTTTGAAGAGGCTTCTTTCAATCATGTTGATTTAAATGCAATATAATGGTAGAATTAATCCTATCTGCAACCAGAATTAAAATTCTTTAGTATAGCATCGCTAGATTTTTGTGCAATTCTAAATTCATCTTAAAGAAGCCCTGACTCATCAACACTGTTGTTACCATACATAGAAAAGTATTTGCATTACGAATCGCATTCCTTTTTCCGTATTTGGTCTCATATGTTCACCACTCCACCCACATATCGTGGACATTTATGCCCCTTCTAGTAGTAAATTTGCAGTTGTAACATTTTATCAACGTTTCTTTGAAACGTATAAAATTTCATGTGGACAGGAGACAGAGCCCACTAACATACTGACCATTGCTTCAACAGCTTAAAGTGGTGGGAACATGATGTCTGTATAATCCTGGATTACTCTTAACTCCTCTCGATGGGGACAAGGAAAAACAAACAAGTTTAATTCTTTTCCTCTGCCTCCTCCCGAAGAGTTAAGAGAAATCCAAGATTATGCAGACATCATGATCCCACAAAGCTAAGCCGTTGAATGAATGGTCTATGTTAAACGATTCTTTCTGTGAACTCACACGCTCATTAGTGAACATTGAACATTGAATGAAATGTGAACATTATTGAACACGGAAAGGTATCCTTGAGTAAAGAGAATTGTCCAGGTCAAAAGTGTTAGTAAGACAAACAAGTTCATGTGCGGGTAGGTTAAGTTAAGCGAGACTACAATCACATAAGTTAGGACCATTCCTAAAGTATCCCGTACGGAACGCATTTATTTTGAATAACCACCTATCACCCCTTGATCAACTCCTGTTTAGTGTAGTACAATATCCTTTGCTTAACACTAACCAACAAGCAGCATATATCAATCATTCAAATTAGTGCGTAACTTTCACGAAGCAAGCGAAAAATATCTAAATGTCTTTGTGTCCCCTCCAGAAGGTATGGAATGGGCCTAGATGAAACAAATAAATACAAATAAATACACTAATGAAACAATAAATACAAAGCAGAAAGACAAAATTTGACTACTAACGGCATTCTACAATCGTCATCATTAGCACTATAATTCAAACTATGATACAAGTCATGGTTAAAAAGTACTGAATACACCCTAACATACGATATCTATTTAGAATTATGACATTTCACTGAGTTTATGTTCTTCTTCTATAACCACTTCTTTCTCTTTCGTTGCATTGATATCTTGGTTCGTTGATGAGGTAGTGTTATTTATAAGAAATAGAGTTTGACCCCGGTTTACCAACTGATAATCTAAAGTGAAGAATTCAAAGTGTGCATTGGAAATCAAAAGTATTGCCGTGCTTCTTTGGCCATGCTCTATATTTGCTTTTACTGCATCACTTCCTCAAGGTCATAAAGCTTTTCTTGGTTTTTCAGGCAAATTAGCTGAATGGTTGAACAGCACCCTGCTCCCTACTACCTTTTCAATCCTTCTCCATTGTTATCTAGCTTTTCTGTTCGAATTGTTAGTAATTTAAAGCTAACAACTATTTGGATCAATAAAGTGATAATTTAAAAATAAAATTTAAGTACTTAAGACGGTAAAACTTCTAGATTTGCACTCGTTTAAGCAAAAGAAACATTGAATGACTTACTTGAATTACAAAAGAGGAAAAGCAGCAGATGCTCAAGAAAGTAAAGCAAATGCTTAAAATTCATATTCAATGAATATCTAGCGTAGGCAAATTTTTCCTTACCTCTTCAGGAGCTAAAGATAATCCAAGACCACCGGGTCTATCCAGACCTCATGATCTCACGATGCTAAACTGTTGAGCCAAGACTCTTTGTTGATGTTCCCTTTCTTGACAATTCACACGGCACATATCGTTAAATAAATACGTCAGAGCTGACATTGAGGCAGTTTTACATGGCCATCATTTAGTAGGTATAGATATGGAGCCTTAAAATTAACTATGTACGATCATGCAAATTTGCCACAAGAGAAAATAACTTAATAATTTATGTGATTTTGGCCAGTGCATAGTAAAAAGGTAGCTATAGTTTTTAAACTGCTGCAGAATGTGAATGCGCAACAACAACAGAGCAAGAGCAAAGCATTGTATTCAAAATGCTTTTCTACAATTTCAGGCCAAATTTGACATATTTGAAAAGGTTTAGAATTACAGAAGTAGAAATTTCCCGAACATACATGCAAAAACCTCATGATTAGATAACATTGAAAGCTGCACAGTTACCAATCATTTCAATAGCAACCCCTGTCTATCACTTAAGTTGCAAATAATTTTGTGCAATTTTTCTCATTGGGCAGGATTACTTTCCCTAAAAGCCAAGTTTACGCATGAATATTAAACAACATAGTAAAAACAAAATATGAGTGATGTCTTGAGAAGATCGACTAGGGGCAGCTGCGCAAGTTCAATTTAACAGTTCTTAGAGGGCATACGATCACCAGATGAAAGAGAGCATTGGAGTTGACACTTGAAAATTTCAACCTAAGAGAAGAATGTGCACACTATTTCCAGGTAAGAAGAAACCTATTCTTGCATTGGCATCATTGTATGTGATTCCATTTCGCTACAGGTTTTCTACATTTTTTGTTTCCATTATATAAGAAAATACTGAATAATTATTCTTTATATATTTTTACAATTGGTTTCTATATGACAGTTTGAAGCTATCGTCCAAATTCAATGTAATTTATACGTATTATCAACATGTACTAAACATGTACTTATATTTGCCGTCTGACTAACTATCTCCAGATTTGTCCTCATTTTTGCTTGTAAATAACTAGGTCTATGTAATGAGTTCCATCTAGCAGCAAAATGTGACCACCTTGCTATCCATTCATTCATTATTACACTGTTATACAGAGGTACAAAGTCAGTCCGTTGCTAAGCTGTTTTTCGATTGGCCCTGTCTATAATAAAATATCAAAATTTACAAAGACAAAAGTACAGATGCACTAAAGTTTTACTTACTTGCGGTATCTAATATGCATCCTACGAATTACGATCAAAAATAAATAGCATGAGTTAAAATGAATAGAATGTAAGAACTAGCCTGATGTATGTGCCTTCTTGAATGCATTTAGGAAAGGGGTGCTGTTTTGATTATTATTTAGTTGGTTTCAAATCTTGGCACCACAGTACGAAAAGGATTTCTGACCATAAAAGCATCTTGCCAATGGAGCTTAAAGAGCTGTCTGTATTTCTATACATTCTACTGTAGACTTGGGTAAGATTTTGAAATAGGTCACTCACATTTTATGGGCCAAAATCATGCTGGAGTTCTTTAAATGTCACAATGCTGTTCTCTTTGAACATCATAACTTTTAGAGAGGACAAGCCTTGTTCTTTGAGCATAGATATAGCAGAATAGTTATAAGATTTACTTGCTATGATTCTTGCTGCTCTGTCTTGCAGCCGTTGCAGGGATTTGATCTTTGCCTGCCCGCAGCATCCCCAAGCTAAAATAAAGCTCCACTAAACCCCTGTACAATTTACAGAGAATGCAATTATTAAGGAACATCTTAGCATACCTAATTCAACTTTTTTCTCTCTATATCGCAGTGCTAAAGGAGAGATCTCTAATTCTATGTTCGCTATTATGCAAGCTATACTGCTTTGTATGTTTTGTTTCTTGGACAATTCTGTTGTCCTTTTCTGCTTTCAGTAATGATTATCGGATATTTAGCCAGAGTTGAATTCTTTTTGTAATTCTTTTTGCTGATGCTCTTATCTATGCACTCACTAGCTGCATGTGCTATAATGTACGTATACTGTCTTAGCATTTGCAGTATGTATTAGTTGTCAGTACTAGCAGCCTCAGCAAGTCAATAAAAATTTGTAGTGGGGGGGGGGGAAGGAAGAGAAAAGTAATTTGCCGCGTGTTTTAAAAGTTTGTTGAGTGCACTTGCTTTTTATAGTGAAAGATGTACATTCAAGCTGTGGTTCTGGCAGAAAAGTAGCTTATTTATTAAAAACGTGCCGACTACATTTGTCGAGAACTTGCCATCTTGATGACATCTGGGGGGAGGGCATGTTGTCACCCTTATCTTCCCTGAAAGCCGCTGAGTACTATGGCAACAGTAGCAGCTTTTTGCAGTCTAAGTTTTTAGTATTTTTTGCTATTGTGCAAACCACAAGTAACCATCAGACGTCAGTACTTCCACTTTTAAGGAAATGTTCTTGCCTTAAGAGCCAATTGTAGGTAGGAAAGAAGGATATAAAAGTTGTAATGAAATGAGAAGGAAGTTTTGAATGAGTAAGGAATTCAAAGAAATTCAAGAAATAAATTTATATCACGTAAATTTTACTCTCTATTTTCTTTCCACACTATATATAAACTAGTATCAGCACCAGAAGTATTTTAATGGGGATTGACAATGCGGACAAAGAAGCTAAGTAAAGTATGGCTAGAAAGATGCAAATTTTGTCTTCACCGACATTAATTTATTCTGCGTTAAATGTTTTACCAAGTTAAGTATTAAAACGTTTATTTGAACAATACATCAAAAGAAAATCCCGCCGAACTCTTGTTTTTAATATGGACGTGACTAGGAAACATAAAAGATATGAAAATTATCAACACTATACAAGAATAGGATTTCTAATATCTAAGTTATATAACAATATTTAAGTTTACAATGACAAAAGTACAGATGCACTAATATTTTACTTACTTGCAGTATCTAATATGCATCCTACGAATTACGATCAAAAATAAAATAGCACGAATTAAAATGGATAGAATTTAAGAACTAGCCTGATGTATGTGTCTTGTTGAATGCATTTAGGAAAAGGGTGCTGTTTTGATCAATATTTAGTTGGTTCCACATCTTGGCACCACAGTACGAAAAGGATATCTGACCATAAAAGCTTGTTGTCAGTGGAACATGAAGATCTTTCTGTGCATTTCTAAGCTCTTTACTGTGGAAATTGGACTTCTTGAGAACCAACGTTATTATATATATATATATATATATATATATATATATATATATATATATATATATATATATATATATATATATATATATATATATATATATATATATATATATATATATATATATATATATATATATATATATATATATATATATATATATATATATATATATATATATCCTTCCCAAAAATCAATTTGGTCTCAATCTCCAGCTACCTTCTGTTAAATTTATCCAATATCAAACCGTCTTCAATCAAACCAAACCAAATCAAATCAAATCGTCAAACAGTCCTATGCAATCTTCGCAGCATGATGCCATTACGTCACTTTGGAGAAGCACTAGTCAGAGCATGAACGTACAATATGACTCATATAAAAACACAAAGCATGTTCTAAAGATGGTGCGGCACGAGCACACTGGAAAACTCCAGTCCCAGCTTCCATCCCAAGGCTTTATTATTACTTCCTTTTAAATCACTCTCTGACTCAACTCAACTCTCTATGGTCCTCTGCACAGAGTAGCTTGCCAAAGAACATTTTTAACTTCACAGTTTGGTACCTGAACAACACACTGGCTAATCGCACAAATCTTCACAAATGGAAGCTCTCTTCATCACCCGACTGTTCTTTTTGTTTGAAACCAGAGTATCTTCCAGGCTGTAAGTCATATCTTGAGGACGGCCGATACACATGGAGACATAATTCAGCCTTACATTTCATCGCATCGACACTGCAATGCATCAAAAACTCTACCATATATGCTGATCTCCCCGGCTTCCTCTCACCTTGCATTGTAACTGGTGACCACTTGCGGCCTGATATGCTTATATCCACTGACTCGGCTATTATATATATCATAGAGCTCACTGTTGGGTTTGAAACTAACATAAATCTAAACGCTGAGAGAAAGAAAGATAAATACATGCAACTTACTCGTGATCTTTCTTCGAAGTACCGTAGTGTCGATTTCATTAATCTCTCCATTAGCTCACAAGGTATTTTTGGGAAATCTTGCAACTCTTTCATTGCCATGTGCAATG
>OLMO02000231.1:7596165-7616333 GCA_900291935.2 Cassiopea xamachana | reverse complement strand
GATGATGATGATGATGATAATGATGATGATGATGATGATGATGATGATGATGATGATCAACACTGACGTTTTCTTCTGGGGTCATATGCAAGGCCTAAAGTCAATGTTTACTTGTAACACTTTGTTTTACAGTTGTAGATTAAAGCTGCACAATTGTACTTGACGAAAGAGACTACTTCAATATACGCTGTTAATTGGGCATATCTCCTTGTTCTAGTATTAGGATATGCATTCTGTGCCAAAGTAAAGGGCGTGGTTTCAAAACTTTCTCTAGGAGCACAGCCCCAAAATCCCCTTATTTTCATTTCATGGGGATATCTTTGCTACAGTGCTATAGTTTTCCTCATCTATCAACATTCAAAAGAGTTTCCCGTAGAACAACTGCAAGGTGGTACCTATGTTGGCTTTTAGTTTTTGCCATGTACATCAAGTAAACCCTATTTTGAACACCACACTCTTCAATTAATGTCAAGTGTATCTCTCAAAAGTTGTGAATTTAGGCTCTGGTCTTAATGGCTTCTACAAATGACAAGCCCTTTCAATCTTGTTAGGCAAGTATGTCTCACACACACCCCCAATCGAAGCACCCTAGTTTCGTCCTCGAAATAAGTATGATGGGCCATTGTGTAGTAAATAAACAAATAGAAAACAGATGAGTCAATGAGCCTTGCATTATTCTAAAATTGTTCTCAAGTTTCAGCGAATCTAAATCTCTATATTTCTATAACACATTTTCCTATAAAAAAGAGTATACATATTCATCTAAGCCAGGGCTAGAGAAGAATCTTAGAATATCAAAAACCCATAGATAAATATTGCACAAAAGGTTCAATACAAGAACGAAGGAAATGTAGAGCCGTGTAGCCTAATGTAGGTTTGCGATCATTTTTTCACAACCATTTCTCGCAATTTCGCTATCAGTTTTGCTCTCCAATCCAGTCACGCCCCTCAAAGGGTAACGTGGTCCTTCGCAGCAACATGTGATGTCATCAATCCATGCATGCAAGTGGCGGCACTTCTTGTTTTTCCAAGGCCAATTTGCAGTTTATGTCCATATTTAGCGGGTATTTAGAATAGCTAGTCTTTCATGTCTTCCCACCAAATTTTGCAAATTTTTGCACAATTTCCCTCCACGCGCCTTATTGCACAAAGTTAAAACGATATATCAAATAGCACGAACAGAATTAACGTCGATGGAATTAATGCGAATTGCCTTAAAAGTGTTTCATAAACATTAATTAGTGCGGATGGAATTGTATCATACCAAGTTTACCTCGTGGATTTCTCTGGATATGTATCAGAAAGGAAAACAAACAGATTTACAATGAATCAGATTGTATATATGAGTTTTGTTCTCAAGAAATCCTATACTTGTATAATGTTGATAATTTTCATATCTTTTATACTTATTAGTCACGTTTATATTAAAAACAAGAGTTCGTCGGGATTTTCTTTTGATGTATTGTTCAAATAAACGTTTTAATACTTAACTTGGTAAAAATTTAACGCAGAATAAATTAACGTCGGTGAAGACAAAATTGGCATCTTTCTAGCCATACTTTACTTAGCTTCTTTGTCCGCATTGTCAATCCCCATTAAAATACTTCTGGTGCTGATACTAGTTTATATATAGTGTGGAAAGAATATAGAGAGTAAAATTTACGTGATATAAATGTAGTTCTTGAATTTCTTTGAATTCCTAACTCATTCAAAACTTCCTTCTCATTTCATTACAACTTTTATATCCTTCTTTCCTCCCTACAATGGCCAAGATTTGGAACCAACTAAATAATAATCAAAATAGCACCCCTTTCCTAAACGCATTCAAGAAGGCACATACATTACGCTAGATTTTACATTCTATTCGCATCAATTTATGCTATTTACTTTTGACTGTAATTCGTAGGATTCATATCAGATACTGCAAGTAAGTAGAACTTTAGTGTATCTCTATTTTTGTCTTTATAAATTTAGACATTTCATTATAGACAGGGCCAATCAAAAAACAGCTTAGCAACGGACTGACTTTGTACCTCTGTACAACAGTGTAATAATGAATGAATGAATGATAGGAAGATGGCCACAGTTTGCTGCTAGATGGAACTCATTACAGATACCTAGATATTTACAAGCAAAATAGTGGAAAAATCTGAAAATAGTTAGTCGTTTCGCAAATATGAATACACAATTAGCACATGTTCTTAATACGTAAAAAATACATTGACTTTTGACGATATGTTCATACTGTCATATAGAAATCAATTGTAAAAATACATGAAAAATAATTACTCAGTATTTGCTTATATATTGGAAACAAAATGTAGAAAACCAGTAACGAACTCGAATCACATACAATGATGCCAATGCAAAAATAGATTTCTTCTTACCTGAAATTAGTGTGCACATTCTTCTCTTTTGTTGAAATTTTCAAGTGTCAGCTTGAATTCTCTCTTTCATCTGGTGATCATATGCCCTCTACGAACTGTTAAATCGAACTTGCGCAGCTGCCCCTAATGGATCTTCCCAAGGTATCACTCATAATATATTTTCACTATTTTGTTAAATATTCATGCATAAACTTGGCTTTCAGGGAGAGTAGTCCTGCCCAGTGAGAAAAATTACACAAAATACTTTGCAATTTACTTGATAGATTGTGATGGCAATTGAAATGAATGGTAACTGTGCAGCGTTCAAAGTTATTTAATCATGACGTTTTTGCATGTATGTTCGGGAACTTTCTACTTCTTTAATTCTAACCTTTTTCAAAGATTTCAAATTTGACCTGAAATTGTAGAAAAGCATTTTGAATACAATTCTTTGCTTTTGCTCTGTTGTTGTTGCGCATTCACATTCTGCAGCAGTTTGAAAACTATAGCTACCTTTTAACTATGCACTAGCCAAAATTACAAAAATTGTTAAGTTGTTTTCTCTTCTGGTAAATTTGCATGAAACTACATAGTTAATTTAAGGCTCCATATCTATACTTACTACATGATGGCCATGTAAAGCTGCCTCAATGTCAGCTCTGGTGTATCCCTTGAACGATGTGGGCCATGTGAAATAACAAGAAAGTGAATATCAACAGAAATTCTTGACTCAACAGTCTAGCATCGTGAGATCATGAGGTCTGGATAGCCCTGGTAGTCTTGGATTATTCTTAGCTCCTGACGAGACAAGGAAAAATTAGCCTAAGCTAGATATTAAATGAATATGAATTTTAAGCATTTGCTTTACTTTCTTGAACATCTTCTGCTTTGCTTCTTTTGCACTTCAAGTAAGTCAATCAATGCTTCTTTTGCTTGAACGAGTGCAATCTAGAAGTTTTACCGTCTTCGGTACTTAAATTCTATTTTGAAGCTATCATTTTATTGATTTCAAATTGTTGTTAGCTTTTAATTACAAAAAATTCTCACAAAGAAGCTAGAGAACAATAGAGAAGGATTGAAAAAGTAATAGGCAGCAGGTTGTTGTTCAACCATTCAACTAATTTGCCTGCAAAAAACCAAGAAAACCTTTATGACCTTGAGGAAGTGATGCAGTAAAGGCAAATATAGAGCATGGCCACACAAGCAAGGCAATACTTTTGATCTCCAATGCACGCTTTGAATTGTTCACCTTAGATTATCAGTTGGTAAGTTAGGGTAAAACTCTAAATCTTATAAATAAACGCTACACTATCAAACGAACCAAGAGATCAATGCAACAAAAGAGAAAGAATTGGTTATAGAATGAGAGACATAAGCTCAGAAAAATATCATGATTCTAAATAAATATCGTATTTTAGGGTGTATTCAGTACTTTTTAACCATGATCTGCAACATGTTTTGAATTATAGTATTCATGATAACGATTGCAGATAGCCATTAGTAGACAAATTTTCTTTTCTGCTTTGTATTTCTCTGTTTCATTAGTTTAAAATATTAATATTAACCATATCAATTCACAAGATATTTCAAATGGAAGTCAGCTCTTGATACAATAAGCAAAAGGTCCATTCCATACCTTCTGGACTGGAGACAAAGATGTTTTTCGCTTGCTTCGTGAAAGTTAAGCACTAAATTGAATGATTGATATATGCTGGTTGTTGGTTGGTGGTAAGCAAAGGATTTTGTAATGTACTGAAAAGGAATTGATCAAGGGGTGATGTGTGGTTATTCAAAATAAATGTGTTCCGGACAGGACTCTGTATGGAATGGTCCTAAAGCATCTGATTGTAATCTAGCTTAACTTAACCTACCCGCAAATGAATTTGTTTTTCTTACTAGCACATTTGACCTGGACAATTCTCTTTATTTAATTTGTGAGGACACCTCTCCGTGTTCAATAATGTTCACATTTCATACGATGTTCAATGCTCAACAATGAACGTGTGAGTGCATAGAAGAAGGAGTCCCTTAACATAGACCATTCATTCAACAGCTTAGCTTTGTGGGATCGTGATGTCTGTATAATCTTGGATTACTCTTAACTCCTCGGGAGGGGGCAGAGGAAAAGAATTAAGCTTATTGAATACATCCCTTAGCAACAAATGGTTTTTGAGTTAAGAGTAATCCACGATTAAACAGACATCATGTTCCCACAATGTTAAGCTGTTGAATAAATGGTCAGTATGTTAATGGCCTCTTTCTCCTGACCACATGAAATTTTATACGTTTCAAAGAAACGTTGATAAAATGTTGCAACTGCAAATTTACTATTTGATTGGGCATAAATGCCCGCGAGATGTGGGTGGGGTTGTGGACGTACGAGACCAAATACGGAAAGAGGAGTGCAATTCGCAATGCAAGTGCTTTTCTATGTATGGTAACAACAGTGTTGATGAGTCAGGGCTTCTTTAAGATAACTTTAGAATTGCACAAAAAATCTAGCGATGCTGCGCTAAAGACTTTTTAATTCTGGTTGCAGATAGGATTAATTCTACTAGAATTATCTAAAGCAGTCAGTTTCTTGATCATGAGTAATCTTTTATTACATTCAAATCAATATTATTGAAAGGAGCCTCTTCAAAGGAGCCTCTTCAGTGGAACCTCCTCAAAGGAGATTTCATTGAAAGGAGCTTCTTCAAAGAGCAGGTCATAAAAGTTGTTAGTAACTTATTAAATGTGTTGTGAAGGGCCGCTATGAAGGATTAAAAGGGGCACTGGGTTCTTGTTTCGAGCAGTTCCATTGCGCCTCCTCAGCATGCTCACATTATTTGGATTGCATGTGTTGCACATTAGAGCTACGTGATTCATTTGTTCTTTGGGTAATCTTTGAGTTGCGCTGATTAACTATGTGATTCAGTTGTAAATTGCTTGGATGCGATTGATGAAAAATTAGTAAAATTACAGCACAGTAATTTCTTCCCACGCTTACCCAGTTTACAATAGCATTGATAATAATAGGCAAAAATTCAATTCACATAATGAAGAATGCAATCGTAAGAAGAGATGCTTTTAAATCACTATAATAAATATCAGCTTAGTTCAACATTTTTTCTAATGCATTTTAAACGTCTTTGCTGTTTCTATTTGTTTTTGCAATATTCTTTTCCATTTTGTCTTCAATAATCTAAAACTTTTGAATCACACAATTTTTCTTTAAAACTGCACAATTTTGTCAGAACTGTACATTTTGTGTGGAACTGCACTTGACAAGAAACACTGTGGCAAGTTCTGCAATATCTAAATTCCAGTTTACATTCTACGTGGCCAACGTTCAGGATACGATAACAAAAGGAAAGATTATTGTAGTGTGTTCCATTTTCGTTCTAGGACTGTAAGTTGATCTTTGTCCTGAAACAGTCGTCGTCGTCGTCGTCGTATAGTGCCTTGTCAGATTCTGACATTGGATGTCACAGCATGAAATAAAGTTCTGTTTTCTGCCAAATGAATGATGTCCACTTCTCTCCTTTCTAAGCATTCGCCTAACCACCCAAGAAATAACTGTCTTTGTCTTCCTTTATCTCTCTTTCCTTCTACTTTCTCTATTACCACTTGATACTCAACACCTCCTTTCTTTACTATGTGTCCCAAGAAGCTACATTGTCTATTCACTATTTGCTTCACTAACTGTCGTTCATTCTGGGCTATTCTCTACATCTTTATTCGTGACTTTCTTCATCCAATAGATCTTCATCATCCTCTGTAAATACCACATTTCTGCGGCTTCGAGCTGCTTTTTCATTGCTTTGCTTATCGTCCATGTTTCACATCCATAAACCATTGTACTCCATGTATAGCATTTGATAAGTCTTAGCTTGGTTTGATTGTTTATGCCTCTTGCAGTGAGCACGTTAGACATACCTTTAAATGCTGTTTTTGCGATTCCAATGCTTCGCTTTATTTCTTAATCTGATTTCGCATCTGATGTTAATAAGCTCCCTAGATATTCGAATTTTTCTACCTGTTTGATTTTTATTCCATCAACATCTAATTTGCACTTTAGACTTACAATCCTCTTTGAAATGGTCATACAGAAGGTCTTTCCTTTGTTAATTCTAGACCAAATTTTCTACTTTTATCTGCTATTGCAATAATAAGGTTTTGTAGCTGTTGTTCCGAATCTGCAACAATGGCAGTATCATATGTGTATCGGATATTATTTACATTGAGCCCTCCTATTCTTAATCCATTCATGTGGCTCATTTTCCTAATTACCATCTCTGTGTATAGTGAGAAAAGTGCTGGTGATAACACACACCCTTATCTTACACCTCTTGCCAGTAGAGATTCCTTATTAGATCTAAATCTTTGCCATTAACATCCAGCTCTTGAAGTACTTCAAATAACGTTACATTTTGAACTTTATCAAAGGCTTTTGCGTAGTCGCCTGAAACAGTGGAGTCATCAATTTTGATCCGATTTTCAAAAGAGATCATTATCTCATTTCTAAAGATCTTTTCTCCAGCAGCTTCTAAGATGCTCATTTCCTTATACCTGCAGGCACGTCCGAATCATAGAGGGAGGGAGAGGTTGCAGCTCATCCCCCCCCACTTATTTGCTCGTGTATGATGACATACAATGGATAGCATATCCTATATAAGATGAGATATACTTTACTGCTGAAAAAGAGAGTTTTTTTGCAATCTTAAGGCGTATTTTTAAACATTGTAAGGGGCTCCATTCCTGAACCCCACTGTCACATCCACTTGAGGTGACAATATGAGCTTGCCGCTCGTTCCCACCCACATCACCCACACATACTCTACAGCATCCCTGACCTGTTTATACAACTTGTAGCAACTGCTTTCGTGTATGCAAAAGTAATGCTAGAACTTATAACAATATTCACGTACTGCATCTGGAAGCCTTAATTCACGGCGCAGAAAAGGAATATCAGGGAGCAGGTGAAAGGCAGGTAGCCAAAGGAGGCCTGAGAGCAAAGCCCCCAGAACTCTCAAAATGTAGCTTCGTGCTTCCCCTGAGAAATTTCATAGCGAGTATTGTTTGCTTAATTTCTGCATTTATCTCTCTGAGAGATCTTTAATGCAACACGAAAAGCGGCAACATTCTTTTGACATACTTAAAAGCTTTTCTTCATCTGACACTCATCAGAGTATGAAAACGTCGGGTAGTGGCCTAAAGGTTAACCAAAATATATATCCAGATGCGGTTACATGATAATAGATTGACAAGAATACCATTCCAGCTGTAGTAAAAGGTAGATAAAATGCTGTCATCGCCAACTATGAAAAATCTCAATTGATTTATCCTAGCGCTACTGAACATGGAAGCACACAAGCCCCCATGACATTTCACAACACAGCACTATAATAGGAGAGGAGAGGGACGAGGATGGGGATCTGGGAGCTTGCCCCCAGAAACATTTTACAGACATTCCTCCTCTAGAACGTCAGAACACGCCCTTTTGGAACATGATATGAAGGCTGCCAACACAATTGATATCTGTTCCCAATGCAAAGACTAATCTTTTAACTTAAAAACAAATTACTAAGAAGTTACGACGACTCTTGCTTTTACTGTTGCATAGTTTAACGCTAGAAACAAGAGCTCACGCACGTGTGCCAAAAGATGGATAGTCTACGCCAGAATGTGCGCTGAAATTCCGCTGTGGCAAGGCATTATTGCCCTCCAAAGATATTAAATTGCACTGCTAATTGAAGGGAATTCATCTGTTGAGGAAGGAGGGTTTCACGCAATTTTAAGTCCTAAAGAAGGTTGAAAAGTAGTTTCTTTGGAAAGAAGATGGTTTAATGTTATGACAAAGTTGAACATTAAGAAAGTCGTTGGAAGAACTTCTCTCTTGAAAAAGTGTCATGGTGATATCGATTCTAGGAACATGAACGAGAGCTCATAGTCTTGTCATTTGTTGCTCTGAATTAGTGTTTGTTTGGAAAAAACTAGGGGGACCCTGGCCCCCCAAAATAAGAAAGATAATAACTAAGTGGGTTGAGTTCCCCAAGCTTTACACCCCTGATTTGGCTGCAAATGAATGGAATTCACTTCCTAATTCTTCATTATTTGCAGCTATAATGGTAGTGTAACTTCATAAAATATTTTGGCCTTCTGCATGTAGCTTCCTTAAATAAAAATTGCTTTTGTTGCAAACAAAAGGGTTTGTCCTTCTGTGTTCCTAGAAATATCTTAATTTCTACTAATAAGCTATATGAGATCAATAGTAGGACCTCCTTTAGCTACAGACGAAAAAATTCTTATGTCCATTTGTAGTCAGCTAATTGGAAAAGATTTATAGAAATAAACAACTACTGGATATGAATTAATATTTAGGGGAGAACTAAAGATTTGTTGGATTACCATAACTCCTAAATTAGCCCCCCATGGGGGCTTACTTTTTTTAGATTTTTGCATGGAGGCCTATTCGAAGGGGGAGGCTCCTTCGAGGGGGCTGAATAAAGCTTCTTGGTATTTGGTCATAATCTAGCTAAAATTGTCCCACTAGTGAGCTATTTCTACAATGTTACAGGTACATAGGATGTTGTTTAAAATGCAGGAAAATTTTCCTTAACTAATGGCTGCTTTTTCTTTTCTAGTTCTATGAAGCACTACCAGATTCTCAAATAGGTACAGTCAAATGCTCGGGGGTTTAGTCGTGGGGGCTTATTCGACCTCGTAGATCTGCACATGTTGTGTAGAACTGCAGTTATAGAGAAGCACTGTGACAAGTTCTGCAATATCTAATTTCCCGTGTACATTTGACGTGGCCAACGCTGAGAATATGACAACTAAAGGAAGGGTTAATGTAGTTTGTTGCACATGCGTTCTAAGGCTGTAGACTGATCTTTGTCCTGAAGCAGTGGAGGCACAAATTTTGATCTGACTTTCAAACACAACACTATATCATTGCTAAAGATCTAGTCTCCAACAACTTCTAAGATGCTCATTTCCTTATACCTGCAGGTACGCCCGACCCGAGGCTAGGCTGGAAGAGGTTGCAGCCCCCCCCCACTTTTTTGCTCATGTATGATGTCATACAATGGATAGCATATCCTATATAAGATGAGATGTAATTTAATGCTGAAAAAGAGAGTTTTCTCTTAATCTGAAGGCGTATTTTTAAAGATTATAAGGGTTTCCACCCTGACCCCCACTGTCACGTCCAATACGAGCTTGCCACTCGTTCCCACACATCTCACTCCCAAATACGCTACAGCATCCCTGATCTGTTTATACAACTTGTAGTAACTGCTTTCGTGTATGCAAAATTAATGCTAGAACTTGCAGCAAAATTCGTGTACAGCATCTGGAAGCCATAATGCACTGCGCAGAAATAGAATATCAGGGAACAACTGAAGGGCACGTAGCCAAAGGAGGCCTGAGAGCAAAGCCCCCAGAACTTTCAAAATGTAGCTTATCTCTCTAAGAGATCTTTAGTGCAGCACGAAAAAGCGGCAACATTATTTTGACATACTAATTGATTCTTTCGTCCAACAGTTGTTTGCGTATGAAAGCGTCTGATAGTGACCTACAGGATACCCGAAATGTATACCCAGATGCGGTTATATGTGATGGGATGCGTCTAATTGGCCTCAAGAGTGTCCAATTAGGGCCTATTAACCATTGTTTACTGGAAGAGTCCTAGTGAGAAAACGAACTCTTTTTGTCTACAAAAGACTGGGCTTTGAGTCTTGATGTAAGCAGATTCCAACACATTTAAATGAAAAGACGATCATGCTTGCGCAATGATACGAAAAGTGTCTTCGATATAAGTCTTGGCGCATTCTGGATTTGCAATTAGGTGTTGCCTTGTGGGTGACTCACAATAAATTTTAAACTTGTTGTTTTTACATATACGAGGTGGCTATTCTCTTGCGTTATTACTTTTCTTCCTGATGTTCCTGGAGACATGCTGTTTTATTATGTCTGCTAGTCTGTGCGTAGTGCGTCCTACGTACCGAGCTTCACATCGGCACGAACATTCATAAACTACGCAATTTTTTTGAGTGATAGGAACAAAATATTTTTTAGCAGATGCTAGCATAACTCTAATGTTATAAGCTACACTGGGCTTCACAAGAGATCTTTATAAATTCAAAAACACATTTAGTCAGTTCAGAAGATAAAGTCCAGGATCAACAGAACTTAAATAGGGCCAATAAGGTATCTAATTTTTTCATATCTTCTGCATTTGGCAAATGTCTCTTGTGTCTTTGTCTGTGTAACACCACACTACCGGTGCTAAGTAATGCTACCTACTCCTGCCTCTACTATGCTGTGCTTTGAGCAACTATGCTCAGAGATGTGCCTAGGCCATTACATTTCCGTGGCGTGTTCAACGCTTTTTAGCAAAACTTTGGACAAAACTTTGGACAGGACTAAGGAAGCAATGTGACCATCATGATCATTGTTCTTGCTGCTTCCTTCACATTATGGGCACAACGCAAATCAACTACACTAATTCAGTTGGCTTTTGGGTTCCAATCCCTTCCAGCACCCTCCTTCCAAGATCACACTGGCTACGGGCCTACAAAAGAACAACGTCAAACTTCAATCCTATTTATAAATGGCTTTCATACGTTTTCAATGGTTGTAAAAGCTGGATATTTAACTGTCAGAATTAGACTTTCAAATATCCATGAATTGAGGTACTGTTATAAAATATCAATACAATTCATGCTTATGCAGCTTTGTACCCAATTTTATATGCTTTGAGGAATTATACGGCACGAAATCAGATAGTAAGAACTTTAAAGGAACAATTTGCTGATTTTCATCAGGTAGAGTTAAGTTAAAAGCATTGATCATATATTGAATGTACATCTGAAAGGGGTAATACCTCTCTTTCTTATGTTTACATTTACTGTAGTTTTCATTACTCCACCAAGCAGCAGGATTATGCCAAGGAAGAGCTGTTGAATATAACTGCAAAAATATTATCAGTAACCTCTCAAGTAAGTATCTATATCAAAAGTTGATGGAATGAATACTTAGTCGTCACCGCAAATTTCGATTCCGTAGACGGTCGAGCGCATCCTTGATGGTCGAGCGCATCATTTGGTGACAGCACACCTGAAGTTCCTACAGAATCGCGCCTTTTTGCAAAGCAGCAGTAAATGTTTGAGAAATGGCGGCAAACAAATCTGTGAAGTTCTCTGGATATCATGCGTTTTATAAAAGCGCCACGGTGAGTTTTTTTCTATATTTTTCATGTAAATTGAATTTCATTTGATGGAGTTTTGATGCCTAGCTAGGCCAATTTGTCATCAGTGTTTTGTGATCCAACGAGTTCTACAAGACATCTATTAGTCATCTATTTGCTGCTCCCAGAGACTTAGGCCAAAACTTTGAGGCCGATCAGAAAAATTTTAGACCGTTAATGGGAAGGGAGGTGGGATCCGATCTTAACAGCCAGATGCCGTAATACAAAAAGAAAAAGTGGAAATTGAAAGTTGATGGCCCCATGTAACAAGTTGCATATATGAGCACATTTGTTCTTCTATTTCAAATTGGTCATCGTTGCATGATAAAGTAAACTTTGTACTGGGTTTCTGGTGAAACTTGTGTGGGTTTATCATCTATTTTGCAGTAAAAATGCAATGTGTCTAAGCACCTTTTTCGGCAGAGGCAGGCAGAAGCTTGGTAGGTTAGGTAGGCCCAAAGGATAGGCCCTACTAGTTGTCCATCAGGCACAAAACACTGATGACAAATTGGCCTAGCTAGACATCAAAAATCTATCAAATGAAATTCAATTTACATGAAAAATATAGAAAAAACTCACCGTGGCGCTTTTATAAACACATGATATCCAGAGAACTTCACAGATTTGTTTGCCGCCATTTCTCAAACATTTACTGCTGCTTTGCAAAAAGGCGCGATTCTGCAGGAACTTCAGGTGTGCTGTCACCAAATGATGCGCTCGACCATCAAGGATGCGCTCGACCATCAAGGATGCGCTCGACCGTCTACGGAATCGAAATTTGCGTCGTCACCAGTGGCATGCTGGAGGCCTTTGAGCAGAAACATTTACCAACAACCTATTACACAAGCTGCTGACAATCGATAGCTTTGACAAAGGAGTACTGATAAGCCAATTAACTTCTGATTACTTTGGCAAAATCTGGGGGGTTGACATCTTCCAGACTCTTAATTCAAAATACCCCTGGATACCACACATCATTTCTGCTTTACAGGAAAGATTTCAGAGTGTGGATGATTCATACACAGGACCATCACGAAAAGGAATGTGAAGTGTCACAATAAGGATCACTGCTCTTTCCTATGTAGGGAAATGTATGTTCAGCAAATGAGGTAAGGGAGCCTGTTTCTTTCCTCCCTGCCTTTGTCTCCCCAGCAAGGGTGTAGCTAGTGGGAGTTGCTGGTGGTCTAACATCCCCAACTTTCAGTAATCTCATTGGTAACTTCAGATGCAATGATAGTTAATAATAAATGAAAAAACATATATTGCCAAAACCTTGTCAAAAGAGCGTTGAAATGAATCAAACCTTTCTTGCATCAAAATAAGGAACTTATTTCCTATGAAAATAAGGAAATCTTGATAATAAAAACGTTTCTGTTAAAGGAGCACAACAGCAAGTAGGGTCCTGGAGACCTGTCTTACAGCCAAATTCAGGCCAGTTTTGGCAGCATTGTAGAGTATCTCATTAAATACAAAAGATAGTATTTGAAACATGCACAATTACTGTAGGACTTAAGACAGCAGACCTTGTAAAATTTATGTAGAGAGACATCGTCGGTCAACTTTTTCATGACAATTGATTTATTTTCATTGACAGCTTTTGCTGTTTGGAAATCTGCTCTAGAGAATAAGGAATTTAAGTTGCCACACTGCTCATGCTCAAGTGAAAATAAATGTAAAGAAAATAAGTCCAGAAAAGAGTAGGCAATGAGAGATGTTTCAAATTGAGTGGATCCAATATGCTTTACTATTCTTCATACCATACTCTACATCCAATATTCGAGAGAAAGCTCATCCAATTAAAGAGATAAATTAGCTAATAAGGTGCAGTATATTGATAAATAATTTATTGAAAGTTTGTTATTATGATACTTCCTATAACTATATACAGGTAATTAATGCCAACCCTCAACATGAATTAAATCAATAGTATAAAGCGTAACAAGCTAAGTGATATTAAATGAAACCTACCCAAGAGATAAAAATTTTGCACAATCTGCAATTTGAGGATTTTGCAGGATTATACTTCCTTTTTAAATACCAATAACGCTTTAGATTCTCTAAGCTATTGCAATAGCACCATTGAAACGCTTTACTAGGACATCATGGCTAGTGTTTGCTATAATGAAAATTGACATGACGAAGCGACGACTATAGGTGCATAAAAAGCAAAATAGAGCCTAGAGCTGGAAAGTCTGGATTCTCAGATGCTTTCGATTACTAGGAATTAATTATTTACACTTTTTGTTACTACTTCTGCCAATTATTACCCTATAAATTTTATTGCACGATATTTTCGATAAAAACAAAACGTAATGGTGCTAGCAAAGTTTAGAAATATCCTGTAAGAGTCAAATCTGCTACGTTCTCATGGATGAAGGGTGACTCTTTCGACGTTGGCATCTGTTATGGCTAAGAGGGTGCTAGAACTGCTAATAGAACTTCCAATTGGGGGTATCATGCTCCAACGAGGACTATAACTACAAGTCCACTTCTGGCGCCATATCTGTCTAAAAGTTGTGTGTGCCTAAGGCACGTGGAAACATCCTTTTTTATTTGGATCTTCATTCCAAGTGAAAGGCGACATAGAAGTAGGGAACAGAGACACGGGAGTGTGTGATCCTCACCTTTGTGAAAGTTATGCATAAAGTATCCCGTAACAGCTAATAGACTTCCCCTTCATTGCTTTTGAAGGTGTACCCTGAAGATATGTACTCCCTACTTTTTGAATGTTTACAACCTTCATGAAGAGAGAGTTGCAGTTTTGATCATCAACTTTCTTTGGAATGTATAAAGAATAGGATGTTACAAAAAACTATTATTTAATCACTATTAGGGTTATCCGAAATTGAATTGCATGATGTAAAATGTTTAGCTTAGTTTTTGATGATTTTTGACTTGTTTGACGCAACGAATTTGCCTATGTTTCAGAAGGTACGATTCATTTCAATAGTAAACTATACTATACTATTTTAATAACGTGCACTTCGATACTATATTGACGCCATCGTTGGAATAGTTTGACTTTACTGACATTTGGTCGCCCTAAGTATCACTTGGTACAGTCGAGCCTTAAGTATCCAGACTCTTCCGGACTAGGCAAAGACGTCCGGATAATCGAGAGTGCAGATAATCGAAATTTCAGTAGAAGTAAATCCGTAAGAGTAGATGCATATTAGATACATTTTATCAAATGACTAGGTCATTACATTATTTGTTCCTTGAATACTGCATCTCAGTTATCCTTGATTTCAACCAGGTGTGGTGTCAGGAATTTTCCAACGAAGGGGATGACTCCGACAAGGAGGCCAGTATAGGATTTTCAGGGTACTATACATGCCAAAAATATTCGAACAAATAGATTCTTACCTTCCGAAATTGGAGTATGCGGGAGACTATAGCCCCCTAGCCCTTCTTTGACGCAACCATTTATTTCAACATTGACATACCTTTATGGTACACTTTATCTAATTTCCATATTTCAGTTACCATTAATTTGACCAATGACGCACAACCAAGGCCACTAAGAGTATTATCAGGCCCAGGGGGAACGCTGCTATACACTAATATAGGAATTACTCTCTTGCCTAGTGGTTCCCAACTTTTCATTACCATGGACCGTTTAACATTTGACATTACTGAGGCTAGGTCCTGTCACAGTGATTCACGTGAAAAGTACAATTGAAAATCCTTGTGCGTTCAGCCACCAATTGGTCCACCGACCGGTGGTTGAGGAATACTGCTCTAGGCAATAAATAGTAGTATTTACGACAAAAAGACTGTTCTTGTAAATAGTAGCATTTTCCATTTATACATGTGATTAGGAAGCCATTATGACGCTCATGCCAATTCTCTCGCTGATCACGTGCTCGAAGTGATCTCTCAGCATTCATCCTTTTCTAGGATTCGAACTCAAATCGATGATGCCCCTTGTAACTGGTGTTACACTATTATGAAAGATGTTGGTACCCAATCGTTCAGAATTACATATATAGTTGTTACTAGTTTATTGATGCTAATCATCCCACAAAGTCAACCAATGTTCTTCTTCCTTATTACTGAGATTTTTCTACTCATTTGGCTCAACTTCAGCTGCTGAAGAGAAACACAATTTTCCTTTCACAATCTTCACCATCTCCTGTCGAAGTGTATCGATCCTCCAAGAATATAAAATTGGGAATAAAGCTGTCTCAAAAATATGTAGAAAATGATTTGATGTTTGGCATAGGTATTCCAATTCATAGTTAGCTGGCAACCCTACTCTGACCGCAAAGCATGCTGCTTTAGCAAGCATACAAACTCCGTGAGTACCAATGATAAACAAAACCGAATTTTGACGACGTTGTTCCTTTCGTCTCTGCCTCTCTAACTCCTCTTCTTGCATTGAGGCTCCCAATTGCTGTACACGATTTTTGTTTTGCTTAGCAAGTCGTAGCATAACTTTTACATACGTGAAAGAGATTATTGAAAAATTTATAAGCATATATGTAGAAGCCAGTATTCTAAAAATTCTTAGAGGCAAGATCTTCAAAAATGAAAAGATGATCAATGGCATCCAAATAATCGCAGTGATGATGATTTGGGTGGCATAAATGTACTGCACTGTCTTCACGTTGTAGTGCTGATGATGAACCACTGCGATGTAGCGATCAATTGAAAGTGCTGCTACTGTTGTGTAGAGGCCACACTGGCAAATGGTAACTAAAGCAATAGCTACAAGTTTCAGCTGGCAGTCGTGGTAGTCAATTAAATCGTGAAATCTGGTGACAGTAAGGAGAACCTGAGTTACACTGTAGCAGAAAATTGAAATAACAGAGATCATGAATATTCCTCTGAATGCAAATGACGAGAACCCGGGGCGGATGGCAATGACATAGATGGTCAAAGTATTGCCTATTATGGAGAATATTGACAAAACTGTGTTTGTTATGATGGAGAATATAGCAGAAGCTGCTATAGAGTCTGTTAATTCAAACCGAATCATGCCGATACCATTGCAAACCATATTGATGCTAGAAGGGCTTGGACTGACATATGAAGATGCGTTCGTAGCGTTATTAAAAAGGTTGCTGTGATTGTATTCCATTGTATGCTTTTGAAGTTGACGTTACACGCAATGAAATACTTATGTTGAAAGTTTGTATATGCAACTCTGTTCGATTATGTTTTATGAGATGGTTTTCTGCACTTGCTTCTGTCAACACTGACTGACTCCTCTCAGCAATCAGCCCTACAAATCTCTTTCAATCATCTGCTTTACTTCCACTACAACTGTCAATCTCTCAGCATCTCCACTGCATACTGCAAGCAAAGATAGTGGAAATATATTCATATTGTACAAATATTCATGAGCATCTGAATTTTATCACTAAATTTTATACAAGTTTAGAGGCCACACATTAAGTTTGAAAGTTTGACGCATTTCAAAGCTTTGGAAATTTTGGGCTTAGGGTATACATCCTGGATACAAAAAATCTTGTTTCCTTAAAAACGAGGGGGTCGTAGCATTTAGCTCGAAGGAAAAGGGTCTGGTAGATGTTGTAAATCCAAAGTTCAATGGATGAAGCAAATTCTGTACGATTCATCCAAGTAGGAAAAGAAGATTCTGGTGTATCACTTGGAAGTATGAATGTCACTAGCATAACGTTTACATACGTGAAAGAGATTATTGCAAAATTTGTAAGCATGTATGTAGAAGCCAGTATTTTGTAAATTGGTATAGGTAAGATCTTCAGAAATGAAAATATGATCAACGGCATCCAAACAATCACAGTGATGGTGATTTGGGTGGCATAAATGTACTGCACTGTCTTCACGTTGTAATACTGATGATGAGCCACTGCGATGTAGCGATCAATTGAAAGTGCTGCTACTGTTGTGTAGAGGCCACACTGGCAAATGCTAACTAAAGCAATAGCTACAACGTTTAGCTGACAGTCGTGGTAGCCGATTAAATCGTGAAATCTGGTGACAGTAAGGAGAACCTGAGTTACACTGCAGTAGAAAATTGAAATAACAGAGATCATGAATATTCCTCTGAATGCAAATGACGAGAACCCTGGGCGATAAGCAATGACATAGATGGTCAATACAGGCATATTACTAGGAATGATTGATGCATAGAGAGAGATGCTATCATTTGGAACTGTTCAGTGAAAGAAACTTAGGTGTGAGATCATTTTTTCACAACCATTTCTCGCAATTTCGCTATCAGTTTTGCTCTCCAATCCAGTCACGCCCCTCAAGGGGTCACGTGGCCATTCGCAGCAACATGTGATGTCATCAATCCATGAATGAAAGTGGCAGCACTTCTTGTTTTTCCAACGCTAATGTGCAGATTATGTCCACATTTAGCGGGCATTTAGAATAGCTAGTATTTCATGTCTTCTTACTAAGTTTTGAAAATTTTTGCACAATTTCCTTCCACGCGCCTTATTGCCCAAAATTAAATCGATCTATCAAATAGCACGAGCAAAATTAATGTGGATGGAATTAATGCGAATAGTTTATAAAGTGTTTCATAAACATTAATTAATGCGGATGGAATTGTGTCACACCAAGTATATCTCTTGGATTTCTCTGGATATGTATCAGAAAGGAAAACATACAGATTAACAATGAATCATATTGTATATATGATTTTGGTTCTCAAGAAATCCTATTTTTGTATAATGTTGACAATTTTCATATCTTTTATGCTTCCTAGTCACGTCCATATAAAAAACAAGAGTTCATGATATTCTTTTGATGCAGTGTTCAAGTTAACATTTTAATATTTAACTCGCTAAAAATTTAACGGGGAATACATTAACGTCGTTGAAGACAAAATTGGTATCTTTCTAGCCATACCTTACTTAGCTTCTTTGTCGGAATTGTCAGTACCCATTAAACTAGAATTGTTACTTCTGGAGTTGATACTGGTTTATATAAATGCGGAAACAAAATGGAGAGTGAAATTTACGTCATATACGATTATTTCTTGAATTTCTTTTGAATTCCTAACTCGCTCAAACTTTCCTTCTCATTTCATTACAATTTTTATTTCCCTCTGTCCTCCCTACAATTGGCTCTTAAAGCAAGAATATTTCCTTAAAAATGGAAGTACTGACGTGTCTTATGATGGCTACTTGTGGTTTACAAAATAGCAAAAACTACTAAAAAAATTGGCTGCAAAATGCTGTTACTGTTGCCATATTACTCAGCGACATTCAGGGAGGATAAGGGTGACACAATGACCTCCCCCCAGATGCCATCAAGATGGCAAATTCTCGACAAATGCAGTCGGCCACAGACTTAAAATGCACGTCCTACTTTCATAAGTAAGCACTGTTCTGCCAGAACCTCAGCTTGAATGTACATCTTTCACTACAACAAGCAAGTGTACTTAACAAACTTTAAAACACGCGGAAAAATAGCGAACATGGAATTAGAGATCTCTCCTTTGGCACTGCGACATAGAGAGAAAAAATTTGAATTAGGTATGCTAAGAAGTTCCTTCATAATTACATTCTCTGTAAATTGTACAGGGCCTTAGCGGAGCCTTATTTTAGCTTGGGGATACTGCGGAATGAGACAAATTTCAAATCCCTGCAAAAGCTGCAAGACAGAGCACCAAGAATCATAGCACATAAGTCTTATAACTATTCTGCTATATCTATGCTCAAAGAAAAAGGCTTGTCCTCTCTAAAAGATATGATATTCAAAGAGACAAGCATTATGATATTTAAGGCACACGAGCATGATTTTGGCTCATAAAATGTGAGTGGCTTATTTCAAAGTCTTACCCACATCCACAGTAGAGAGCATAGAAATACATAGACAGATCTTCAAGTTCCATTGACGACAAGCTTTTATGATCAGAAATCCTTTTCGTATTGTGGTGCCAAGATTTGAAACCAACTAAACAATGATCAAAACAGCACCCGCTTCCTAAATGCATTTTAGAAGGCACATACATAGCAACCTGAAGATAGTTAGTAAGACGGCAAATATGAATACATAATTAGTAGATGTCGTTAATACGTATAAAATACATTAAATTTTGACGATATTTTCATACTGTCATATAGAAATAAATTATAAAAATACATGAAGAATAATTATTCAGTATTTGCTTGTATATTGGAAACAAAATGTAGAAAACCAGTAACGAGCTCGAATCACATACAATGATACTAATGCAAGGATAGAATTCTCCTTACCTGAAATTAGCGTGCACCTTCTTCTCTTAGGTTGAAATTTTCAAGTGTCAGCTCCTATTCTCTCTTTCATCTGGTGATCATATGCCCTCTACGAACTGTTAAATCGAACTTGCGCAGCTGCCCCTAATGGATCTTCCCAAGGTATCACTCATAATATATTTTCACTATTTTGTTAAATATTCATGCGTAAAAATGGCTTTCGGGATAGAAATCCTGCCCNCAGTGAGAAAAATTACACAAAATACTT
This sequence comes from Cassiopea xamachana, assembly GCA_900291935.2. Taxonomy (NCBI): domain Eukaryota; kingdom Metazoa; phylum Cnidaria; class Scyphozoa; order Rhizostomeae; family Cassiopeidae; genus Cassiopea; species Cassiopea xamachana. The sequence continues at coordinate 7,596,290 of OLMO02000231.1, read as the reverse complement.
TGCAATTTAATTGATAGATTGTGATGGCAATTGAAATGAATGGTAACTGTGCAGCGTTCAAAGTTATTTAATCATGACGTTTTTGCATGTATGTTCGGGAACTTTCTAATTCTTTAATTCTAACC
>OLMO02000231.1:7559475-7574119 GCA_900291935.2 Cassiopea xamachana | reverse complement strand
ATTCTCAACATGACAACTACATTTGACATGTCGCTTGACCTTCTCAGAAAGATGTTTCCAGTCGTTCACACCAGACTGGGTCCAAGGTTTTTCTCGTTGAGAATCTCCAAAAAGCAGGCAAGGAAAGCAATAAACTTTTCCAGAGTGACTGCAGCCAGTAATCCAACTGTGCTTTGAGTACCAGGTTTTCGTGACACGACGTGAAGACAACCCTGACGTTGTCAATAGTTGAGGCCTTTCAGGGCCTAGACGCATCACCTCCAATTTTTCTTCCAGAGTTAACTGGCTTAAAGGGCGATTTGAAGACTTCTAACAGTGTTCATAGCTTTAGAGTGCAGTAAGGATGATAGAATATAACGTTTCCCAAGCACTACCGAAGACTGCAAATAGTTTGACTGATGTCTCGTGAACTCAAAAAACTACGCCGCTATCCTAGTCAGTAGCCCTGCGTTGGCAAAGCATCGCAGCACATGGAGGTTGTTGTTGTATCAGGGAGGGCAGATTTGAACTTGCCCCAATTTCATGGAGTTCAGCCAATCGTATGGCGTTTCTGGCGGCATTTGGCTTCTGAAATTTGCTAGTGCGCATGGCAAACAACCGATTTGAAGGGCAAAATAAATGTTGCCCCGCAAATGACATCATCTTAATTCAAGCGTGCTCAGCAGTTTTGATAGAAGCGAAGCGAGGCTCCACACTACAAATGGTCTCGAATCACGTGTAAATAATTAACTGGCCTAGATTAAGTCACTGAAACCCTGGAGTATTTTACTTAGTACTATCAATTACTGTGTAGTAATGTCATTTCTACATTTTCCTTGGGGAGGGGGGCATTGCCCAACATGCCCCATTGACGAGCCGCCACTGCTCCTTGATCTAAAGAATGCTTTCGGCGAAGTTCACCACAATCTTATCCCAGAGGTACTGCGCTATCATCACATTCCACAACATATTCAAAACATGGTTCAGAGTCTCTATTGTAACTTCCACACCTCCATACTTACTACTTCATATCAAATCCCATTCCTAAAGGTTGGAAAAGGCGTTCTCCAAGGCGATTGCCTCAGCCCTCTCACTTTTAACCTCTGCTTCAACACATTCATTAAGTATATATCGGATCCCATGTTTACTCAATTTGGATTTACAACAAGCACCCTTTCTCCTTTGTCACGGACCCGAGCGTTTGACAGAAATAGGCAGAATTTATATCCGCAAACAACTTAATTAATATTCAAACTCTATACGAAAACTATTCAGTTAGCCTAAACTGGCAACTAAAATCTAACCAGAAGCAATACGCAAACCCCGTATTCTTCTGAAACCTAGGCCCTCTCTGCCTAGCACAATCCAGATTTACCTAGAGTAGCCTAGAAAATCTCTAACTAACTACTACTAGAATGCAAACCTTATTTATACTATTTGTTAATTAACTAAATCGATGATCCAGCAAAACAGTTTAGGAAAATACATAATAGTCTATATTTACACTACGAGTATACCCTAGAAAATAGCGATGCGGTAAGCTTTCTAATTACAGCGATTCCGTAAAAACAACGTAAACAAAAGCGAGAGGAATCCCCACAAGCGTGGTGCAAGAAGGGGATTGCCAATCGATATAAACAAACTATACGTAATATACAAAATTAACTAAACAACACGATGGGCCTAAGCACATCGTGTCACCTTTACATTGGTTTCAGTTTGCAGACGATGCAGCGGTAGTTACTGGACATGAACAAGAAAACCAAACACTCTTAAATCATTTCACGAGATGGTGTACCTGGGCAAACATGGTAATCAGAGTTGATAAATGTGTCTCTTTCGGAATCAAGAAATCTTCTACTTCATCTACCCAATTTCTTCCAAAACTGATCATTAACAGAAAACTGGTCCCTGTCGTCAATTTAGGTGAATCATTCAAGTACCTAGGACGTTATTTTAATTTTTCAATGGACAATAGCAAACACATGTCAATCCTTTTAGAAACTACAAATGATTTGATGACTAAAATTGACCAGCTCCCTTGCCACCCCAAATACAAGCTATCGTTGTATCATCGTTTTATTCTTTCTAAGATTGCATGGCACCTAACAATTGCTGACCTCAGCGAAACATGGGTAGTGCAAAATCTGGACACAATAGTGGCAAAATTCATGCGTCATTGCCTCGAATTGCCCATTAGTGCTACTCTGAGCCAATTAATTATTAGCAAATCTAATTATGGTCTGAGTCTTATTCAACAAAATTCATTCAATGCCAAACAACAATACGAAATGCTCTAAAATCTTCTCCCAACCCCGATATCAGACATCTATAGCAAGATTCCAGTCAGTATACAAATGTACAGTATGATCACTACAAAAATACAAAACAAGTTTTAAAAGCCGTTCAAAAGCAACGCCAAGGTCGCCTTGAACACGAATTGACATCCCAAGGCTTCATTGTTTCATCAATAATCAAATTTGCATCTCCAAAAGTAACTAGCCTTTGGTCCACTGTTCAACAAAGTATGCCCAAGAACATTTTCAATTTCTCCTTGAAATACTTAACCAACACTTTGGCAACCCGTAAGAACCTCTTTAAATGGTCTATTGGACAGTCATCTGCATGCTCCTTTTGTCTTCAGTCGGAAACCCTACAACACATCGTTTCCATTTGTAAGTCGTACCTCGATCAGGGTAGATATACTTGGAGGCATGATTCAGTCCTTAACTTTATAGCCAACTCGCTATCAGCGCTCCCAAGTTGCTCCATATACGCTGATCTTCCTGCTTTTCTGTCCCCTTCTCTGGTTACAGGTGATTCTCTTCGGCATGACCTTCTTTTGATAACTAAAAACAAAACTCTGTACATCCTTAAGCTTACCATAGGATTTGAAACTAACATTAAGGTCAATAGCGATCGCAAAGCTCTAAAATGCAATCCTCTTCATCATTCATTACGTTCAACATATTGTCAAATAAATGTCATTAACTTATCCTTAGGTGCATTTGGCACTGTAGGATCCTTCTCAGACTCTTTCAGTGAACTACTTAAGGCAGTTGATTTTGACAGCAAAACGCAAAAAGCTATCCTGTCGAGGATCATGAACATCACCATAAGATGCACATATTACATATTCTGTTGTCGCAATAAACCATGGACAAGTCCAAAATTACACGGCACATGAATATGGACTTTCTCAGTAATTAACTAGACTTTTCTTTTCTAATACGCTTGATTTCTTTTTTTTTTTATTTTTGTACCACTGTGACAGCCAATTGTACATTGCCTTACATAGTGAGATGTATAATTGTAATTAGTTGATATATTGTTGAAATGAAAGTTTGAAAATATATATGCATAAGATGATTCATTGTAAATCTGTTTAGTCTCCTTTCTGTTACATTACGGAGAGCAAAGTCTTCAGATGCAAAAAGAAAAGCAGACCAATAATGGCTTCAAAATATGAGATAGATGATGGAATGCTAAAGCTTCAAGGGCTGTGCTATAGAGGGGCCGGGAGGCCATACCCCCACTTTCAGCAAAACAATATGGTTGGATGCTGGATATATACCCTATGCCAAAAAGCTGGTGAAAATTTTGCAATTACCCCCTCCCCATTTTCAAAGTCAACATGTTTCCTTTGAACTTGTATAATAATTAGGGTGAACATACAAATGCTCATGATTATTTGTACAATTTGAAAATCTTTCCTATATTTTTGCTTGCAGTATGCAGTTGAGATACTGAGATATTGAAAGTTGTCTTGGAAGTAATGCAAATGATTGAAGGAGATTTGTGGCGCTGACTACTGAGAGGAATCATTCAGTGTTTACAAAAGCACGTGTACAAGAACATCTCATGACGCATAATCGAACAGAGTTGCATATACCAATCTTCAACACAGGCAGTTCATTGCATGTAGCTTCAACTTCAGAATCATGACAATGGGATACAATCACAGCAACGTCCTTAACAACGCTACGAACGCATCTTCAAATGTCAGTCCAAGCCCTTCTAGCATCAATATGGTTTGCAATGCTGTCGGCATCATTGCGTTTGAATTAACAGACTCTATAGCAGCTTCTGCTATGTTCTCCATCATAACAAACATACTTTTTTCAATAGTCTCTATAATAGGCAATGCTTTGACCATCTATGTCATTGCTTTCCGCCCAGGATTCTCGTCATTTGCATTCAAAGGAATATTCATGATATCTGTTATTTCATTCTTCTACTGCAGTGTAACACAGGTTCTCCTCACCGTCATCAAATTTCACGTATTAATCAACTACCACGACTGCCAGCTAAAAGTTGTCACTGGTGTTTTAGTTAGCATTTGCCAGTGTGGCCTCTACACAACAGTAGCAGCACTTTCCATTGATCGCTACATCGCAGTGGTTCATCATCAGTATTACAACGTCAAGACAGTTCATTACATTTACGCCACCCAAATCATCATCACTGTGGTTGTTTGGATGCCCTTGATCATAGTTTCATTTCTGAAGATCTTGCCTCTAAGAATTTACCAAATGTTGGCTTCTACATATATGCTTATAAATTTAGCAATAATCTCTTTCACGTATATAAACGTTATGATACGACTCGCTAAGCAAAACAAAAATCGTGTACAGCAATTGGGAGCTTCAATGCAAGAAGAGGAGTTAGAGAGGCAGAGAAGAAAAGAACAACGTCGTCAAAATTCGGTCTTGTTTATCATTGGCACTCACGGACTTTCTATGCTTGCTAAAGCAGCATGCTTTGCGATCAGAGTTGGGTTACCAGCTATCTATGAATTGGAATACCACTGCCAAACATCAAATCAATTTCTACTTATTTTCGAGATAGCTTTATACCCAATTTTATACTCTTGGAGGATCGATACACTTCGGAAGGAGATGGTGAAGACTGTAAAAGGAAAATTGTGTTTCTCTTCAGCAGCTGAAGTTGAGCCAAATGTGTAGAAAAATGTCAGTAGTAAGGAAGACAAGCAATGGTTGACTTTTTGGGATGATTAGTATCAATAAACTAGTAATAACTATATATGCAGTTCTTAACGATTGCATTACAATATCGTTCATAATAGTGTAATACCAGTTACAAGGGGGCATCATAGGCTTGAGTTCGAATCCTAGAAAAGGAAAAATGCTAAGAGATTAGTTCGAGCACATGATCAGCGAGAGAATTGGCATGAGCGTCACAATGGCTTCCTAATCACATGTATGAACGGAAAAGCTACTATTTACAAGAACAGCCTTTTGTCGTAAATAAGTCTATCTATCGCCTAGAGCAGTATTCCCTAACCACCAGTGCGTAGACCAATTGGTGCCTGAACGCACAAGGATTTTAAATGCTACTTTTCACGTGAATCAGTGTGACAGGATCTAACCTCCTAGTGACAATATGTACTTCACTGCTTGGAGGTTTTAACTTTCTTCGACACACTCTTGAGCCGCAGTAATGTCAAACATTAATTGGTCCATAACAATGGCAAGTTGGGAACCACTAGCCAAAAGAGTTATTCCTATTTTAGCTTATCGTAGTGTTTCTCAAATAGTGGGGGGTGCCCTTCAAGAGGGGTGCGATGCAATGCTAGAGGGGGACAAGCATAACCCCAAGGACAGGTATTGGACCACAGGAACAACTCAACTTTTAGTCATTCTCGATGCAGCTTTGTACCCATACGTATATGCTTGGAGGATTGATACACTACGAAAGGAGATGCTAAAGATTTTGAAGGTAAAAACATTGCATTTCTCGTCAGTAGCTGAAGTTGAACCAAATGCATAGACATTGTTTTGGTAGTAGCAACTATCCGTCTGGAAACATTGATAATTACGCTTGGAAAAGATTTGTTTGTCAAAATTTGTGCCCCTCCCTCTAACTTTCCTAAGGTGTGGCATCATTCTTGAAAATAAGATTAATTTTTAACTGCGTACGTAATTCCCTCAGTATGAATTCTTTTAAAAGCACAAATTGCGCATGCTATATTTCTCAAGTGCACACTCAGTCACAGACTTCAATTTTCCGTGCGCACTGCAATGATTTCAGTCTGGAGTAAATGAGCCGATTAGATTATAGTTCAAATACACATAATGTGGTATTTGTGAAACTCAGTAGTAAGAAAGGGAAAGATTGGTTGACTTCTTGGGATGACTATCATTAATATGTTATTAATGATCGTAAGTTTATTTATTAAATAATTCTACTAGTTGAAAGAATGTTTAAATGATTCCAATTGATAGTGGGTTGGGGTGTATGGAAACAATATAAGACATAAAAGGTAGTCCCAGCAACACCGGTCATTGAGAAACTGGCCTATATCATAAATGCTGTAATAACACTGAGATACAACGAGTAATGAATATACTTTATAGCTATCAATTGAGAGTGGTGCCAGAACACGTATTGACAAAACGGTAGAAAGAATAATTGGCGAGGGTAGATGTCTAAGAAAAAGCATCCATTGTAAAAGTAACGCAATAAACTACTAACAAGGCAAATATATAGAAAAATTATAGTATAAATTTTGATAAAATTCATCAGCTATCAACCTTCAATCAGGGTTTTGGGGGTTTAATAATACCCTCAAAAATGACGATGAAGATTATGATGATGATGATGATGATGATGATGATGATGATGATGATGATGATGATGATGATGATGATGATGATGATGATGATGATGATGATGATGCAATTTCGAGCAAGTCTTTGGTTCTAAAATAATTGAATGATCTAGTAGATGCTTTGATAGTAAGTATCATAGTTGTACACGGGGTCACCAAGAGGGGGGCAGGAGGACAGATTGCCCAGGACCTCAGGCTCGAAGGCGTCTCATAAAATCCAATGCTTCAAGGTTTGGGGGCTTCATAAAGTAAACCAGCAATAATTTTCTAAAGTTAATTTCTAGAACATAAAACATTTTCGTCTCATTCGCACACAGGGAGCCTTGTTTTCTCTTTTCCCTTGGGGCCTCAGAATACTCTTGGTGGCCCTGGCGTGTGTCATTGTTAAAATTAGTGGCAACTGGGATATAGCAATTAGATAAAATGTACCATAAAATTATGCCAATGTAGACATCAAGGGTGGCATCAGAAGAAGGCTAATGGGCTATAGTCCCCCCTATAGCCCCATTTCGGAAGGTGAGAATCTATTTATTCGAATATTTTTGGCATGTATAGTACCCTGAAAACCCTAGTTTAGCCTCCCCTGTCGGAGGAGTCAGCCCCTCTGTTAGAAAATTCCTGGCAAAACCACTGGTTGAAATGAAAGATAACTGAGATGCAGTATTGAAGGAAAAAACAATGTAATGAACTTGTCATTTGATAATATGTATCGAATATGCATCTACCCGTACGGAGTTACTTCTACTGAAATTTCAATTATCTGGACTCTCGATTATCCGGACTTCTTTGCCTAGTCCGGAAGAGTCCGGATACTTGAGGTTCGACTGTACGAAGTAATACTTAGGGCGTCCATATGTCAGTAAATTCAAACTATTTCAACAATGACACTAATATAGTATCGAAATTTACGTTAATTAAATAACATATTATAACTTACTATTGAAATGAATTGTACCCTCTGCAAACATAGGCAATTTCGTTGCTTCAAAAAAAGTGAAAATCATCGAATAATAAGGTAAAAATGTTAAATCATGCAAGTCAATTTCTGATGACCCTAATAGTAAATTGATAATCATTATTTGTAACATCATATTCTTTCCTTATAGATCCCCAAGAAACTTGATAATCAAAACTACAAATCTCTCTTCATGGATGTTTTAAAAATTCAAAGTAGGGAGTACACATCTTCAGGGTACACCTTCAAAAACAATGAAGGAGAAATCTATAAGCTGTTACGGGATACTTTATGCATAACTTTCACAAAGGTGAGGATCACATACCCTCGTGTCTCCGTTCTCTAATTCCATGTTTCCTTTTACTTGTAATAAAGATCCAGATAATATAGGACGTTTCCATGTGCCTTCAGCACACAACAAATGTAGACAGATATAGCGCCAGAAGTGGACTTGTAGTTATAGTCCTCGTTGGAGCATGCTACCCCACATGGACCTTCTATTAGCAGTTCTAGCACCCCATTAGCCATAACAGATGCCAACGTCGAATGAGTCAGTCCAGAGCAAATTGGACTCTTACAAGATATATCTGAACTTTGCTAGCAATATTACGTTTTGTTTTGATCGAAAATGTCGCGCAATAAAGTTTACAGGGAAATAATTGGCAAATGTAGTAATTAAAAATGTAAATAATTAATTCCCATTACTAGAAATCATCTGAGAACCCAGATCTTCAAGCTCTAGGCTCTATTTTGCTTATTATGCGCCTATAGTCTTCCCTTCGTCATTTGAATTTTCATTATAACAAAAGCGTTTCAATGGCGTTAGTGCAATAGATTAGAGAATCCCAATCATTAATTGTATTTACAAAGGAAGTAAGATCCTGCAAAATCCTCTGATTGCAGATTGTGCAAAATTTTTATCTCTTGGGTAGGTTTTATTTAATATGAGATAGCTAGTTTAACTTTACACCGTTTACTTAATTCATGTTGAGAGTTGGCATTAATTAGCTGTATATATTTATAGGGAGTATCATAATAGCTAACTTTCAATCAATTATTTATCAATATACTGCACCTTACTAGCTAATTTATCTCTTTAATTGGATGAGCTTTTGTCGAACATTGGATGTAGAATATGATGTGAAGAACAGTAAAGCATATTTGATCCAATCAATTTGAAACATCTTTCATTGCCTACTCTTGTCTGCACTTATAGTCTTTACATTTATGTTCACTTGAGCATGCGCAGTGCGCTAACTTAAATTCTCTACTCTCTAGAGCAGTTTTTCCAAACAACAAATGCAATTTAACTATGTCTATAAATTGCTTTTCATGAAAAAGTTGACCGAAGATATCTCTCTACATAAATTTTGCAAGGTCTGCTGTTTTAAATGCTACAGTAATTGTGCATGTTTTAAATACTTTCTTTTGTATTTAATGAGATACTCTACAATGCTACCAAAACTGGCCTGAATTTCGGTGTAAGACAGTTGTCCAGGACCGTTCTTGTTGTTGTGCGCCTTTGAAAGAAACGTTTTTCTTAGCAATAATTCCTTATTTTCATAGGATGTTTTGATGCTAGAAATTTTTTATTTATTTCAACGCTCTTTTGACTATGCTTTGGCAAAACATGCCATCATTTACTAACAAACATCATTGAATCTGAATTTACTAATGAGATCACTGAAAGTTGGTGGTGTTAGACCACCAGCAACTCCCACTAGCTACACCCTTACTGGGGAAACAAAGGGAGGGAGGAAAGAAACTGGCTCCCTTACCTCATTTGCTGAATATACATTTCTCTACATACGAAAGAGCAGGGGACCTTAGTGTGACACTTCACATTCCTTTTCGTGATGGTCCTGTGTATGCATTACACCCTCTGAAAATTGTTTAAAAGACTCTCTCCTGTAAAGCAGAAATGATGTGTGGTATCCAGGGGTATTTTGAATTAAGAATCTGGAAGATGTCAACCCCCCAGATTTTGCCAAAGTAATTAGAAGTTAATTGGCTTATCAGTACTCCTTTGTCAAAGCTATCGATTGTCAGCAGCTTGTGTAATAGGTTGTTGGTACATGTTTCTGCTCAAAGTCCTCCTGCATGCCATTGGTGACGAAAAAGTATTCATTCCATCAACTTTTGATAGAGATACTTACTTGAGAGGTTACTGATAATATTTTTGCAATTATGTTGAACAGCTCTTTCTTTACATAATCGTGCTAGTTTGTCGACTAATGAAAACTACAGTAAGTGTAAACGTAAGAAAGAGAGGTATTGCCCCTTTCAGTTGTACATTCAATATATGATCAATACTTTTAACTTAACTCTACCTGATGAAAATCAGCAAATTGTTCCTTTAAAGTTCTTACTATCTGATTTCGTGCCGTATAATTCCTTCAAGCATATAAAATTGGGTACAAAGCTGCATAAGCATGAATTGTATTGATATTTTATAACAGTACCTCAATTCATGGATATTTGAAAGTCTAATTCTGACAGTTAAATATCCAGCTTTTACAACCATCGAAAACGTATGAAAGCCATTTATAAATAGGATTGAAGTTTGACGTTGTTCTTTTGTAGGCCCGTAGCCAGTGTGAACTTGGAAGGAGGGTGCTGGAAGGGATTGGAGCCCAGTGAACTACGCTAATTAGTGCCACTTAGAACAGTTCAGCATTATTAAGGGCCGGCGTAAAAAGGGCGAACAAAGTAGAAGGAATAGAACTTAAGATGTCCTGTAATACACAAAGTGCAGCAGCCCAGTTAGAAGGTGGAATGTGAAAACTACTCGTGAGCAGAAAAAGAATGGGGCCGTGGGGCTTGCCCCCGGAAACATTTTCAGGTAATACACTCAATAGCTTCGCAAAATACCCTGTTAAAAATGAGATTGAGGTTATTTTCATTTTTGATCTCTATACTGAGAAAGAATAATGAGTCGCCCAAACTGCTTTAACTGAAGTTTGCAGACTTTGTATACCGATCCATAAAGTTTACAAAGATCTATTGATTCTATACTGTGAAGCCGCGTGTGGCTTACAACACTAGAGTTATTCCACCATCTGCTAAAATAGATTTTGTTCCTATCACTCAAAAAATTTGTGTAGTTTATGAATTTTCGTGCCGATGTGAAGCTCGGTACGTAGGACGCAAAAGGTAAAGACTAGCAGACAAAATAAAAAAGCATGTCCGCATCAGCATCAGGAAGAAAAGTAATATGGCAAGAGAACAGCCACCTCGTATATGTAAAAGCAACAGGTCTAAAGTCAATTTTGAGTCGGCCATAGGACAACACCTATTTGCAAATCCAGAATGCGCCAAGAGATATATAGACGACAATTTTCGGATCATTGGGCAAGCAAGATCATCTTTTCATTTTAATGTTTTGAAATCTGCTTACATCAGGACTTTAAACACAGTTTTGTGTAGACAAAAAGTAAACAATGATCAATAGGTCCTAATTGGCCACACTTGAGGCCAATTAGACGCATCCTATCACACTTAAACGCATCTGGGTATATATTTTGGCTAACAGTTAGGCCACTATCCGACGTTTTCATACTCTTACGAGTATTGGACGAAAGAAAGATTTTAGTATGTCAAAGGAATGTTGCCGCTTTTTCATGCTGCAGTAAAGATCTCTTAGAGAAATAAGTGCAGAAAATTAAACAAACAATACTCGCTATGAAATTTTCTCAGGGGAAGCACGAAGATACATTTTGAAACTTCTGGGGACTTTGCTCTCAGTACTCCATTGGCTACCTGCCTTTCACCTGTTCCCTGCGCTGAGCATTAATACTTCCGGATGCTGAAGACGAATTTTGTTGCAAGTGCAAGTATTACTTTTGTATACATGAAGGCAGTTACTACAAGTTGTATAAACAAGTCAAGAATGCTGGTGCATATTTGTGAGAGAGGTGGGTGGGAACGAGTGTCAAGCTCGTATTGGAGGTGACACTCTGGGTAAGGAATGGAGCCACTTACAATGTTTACAAATACGCCTTCAGATTGCAAGAAAACTCCCCTTTTCAGCTTTAAAGTACATCTTATGGTAGATAGGATAGGCTATCCATTGTATGATATCATACACTAGCAAAAAGGTGGGAGGGGCTGCAACCTTTTCCTGCAGGTATAAGAAAAAGGGCATCTTGGAAGTTTTGGAGACAAGATCTTTAGAAATGAGATAGTGATATTTTTGAAAATCGGATCAACATTGGTCACTCCACTGCTTCAGGACAAAGATCAGTTTACAGCTTTAGAACGAAAGTGGAACAAACTACAGTAACCTGTCATTTAGTTGTCGTATTCTCCGCGTTGGCCACGTCATATCTACACTGGAAATTAGATATTGCAGTACATGTCACAGTGCTTCTTTTCAAGTGCAGTTCCACACAAAATGTGCAGATCTGACAAAATTATGCAGTTTGAACGAAAAACTGTGCGATTCAAAATTTTTAGATTATAGAAGAGAAAGTAGAAAGAAATATTGCAAAAACCAATGGGACCAGCAAAGACATATAAAAATACATTAGAAAAGACCAAGTTGAACTAAGCCGATATTTATTTTAGTGCTTTTAAAACATCTCTTCTTACGATTGTATTCTTCGCTATGTGAATCAAATTTTTGCATATTATTATCAATCTTGCTGCAAACTGGGTGAGCGTGGGAAGAAATTACTGCGCTGTAGTTTTACTAACTTTTCATCAATCTAATTCAAGCTATTTACAACTGAATCACATAGTTAATCAGAGATTACAAAAAGAACAAATGAATCACGTAGCTCTAATATGCAACACATGCAATCCAAATAGTGTGAGCATGCTTAGGATGCCCAACGAAAATGCTCAAAACAAGAACCCAGAGCCCCTTTTAATCCTTCGTTGCGACCCTTCACAACACATTTAATAAATTACTAGCAACTTTTATGGCCCGCACTTTTAAGAGGCTTCTTTCAATAGAAGCTCCTTTGAGGAGGCTCCACTGAGGAGGCACCTTTCAAGAGGCTTTCTCAATCAAATTGATTTAAATGCAATATAAGATTACTCATGATCAAGGAGCTACCCATTTTAGATAATTCTAGTAGAATTAATTCTATCTGCAACCAGAATTAAATTCTTTAGTGTAGCATTGCCAGATTCCTTGTGCAATTCTAAATTTACCTTAAAGAAGGCCTGTCTCATTCCAACTGTTGTTGCCATAAACAGAAAAGAGCTTTTGCATAGCGCTTTGCTCATACTACCACTATCCCTCCTTCACATCTTGTGGGCATTTATGCCCCTTCTAGTAGTAAATGTGCAATTGCAACATTTTATCAACGTTTCTTTCAAATTGCTGCAGAAATTAAATGCTCAACAACAACAACAACAGAGCAAGAGCGAAGCATTGTATTCGAACTTCTTTTTTAGAGTTTCAGGCCAAATTTTAAATATTTGAAAAAGGTTAGAATTAAAGAATTAGAAAGTTCCCGAACATGCATGCAAAAAAGTCATGATTAAATAACTTTGAACGCTGCACAGTTACCATTCATTTCAATTGCCATCACAATCTATCAATTAAATTCCAAAGTATTTTGTGTAATTTTTCTCACTGGGCAGGATTTCTATCCCGAAAGCCATGTTTACGCATGAATATTTAACAAAATAGTGAAAATATATTATGAGTGATACCTTGGGAAAAAACATTAGGGGCAGCTGCGCAAGTTCAATTTAACAGTTCGTAGAAGGCATGTGATCACCAGATGAAAGAGAGAATTGGAGCTGATACATGAAAATTTCAACCTAAGAGAAGAATGTGCGCACTAATTTCAAGTAAGAAGGAATCTGCTCTAGCATTGGCATCAATGTATGTGATTCGAGTTCGTTACTGGTTTTCTACATTTTGTTTCCAATATATAAGCAAATACTGAGCAATTGTTCTTCATATATTTTTACAATTGACTTCTATATGACAGTATGAAAATATCCTCAAAAGTGAATATATTTTATACGTATTAACAACATGTACCAAACATGTATTCATATTCCCCGGCCGACTAACTATTTTCAGATTTGTCCACTCTTTTGCTTGTAAATATCTAGGTCTCTGTAATGAGTTCCATCTAGCAGCGAAATGTGGCCATCTTGCTATCCATTCATTCATTATTGCACTGTTATACAGAGGTATGAAATCAGTCCGTTGCTAAGCTGTTTTTCGATTTGCCCTGTCTATAATAAAACTTCTAAATTTACAAAGACAAAAGCAGAGATGCACTAAAATTCTACTTACTTGCGGTATCTAATATGCATCCTACGAATTACGATCAGAAATAAATAGCATAAATTAAAACGATTAGAATGTAAAAACTATCGTGATGTATGTGCCTTCTTAAATAAATTTAGGAAAAGGGGCGCTGTTTTGATCACTTTTTAGTTGGTTCCAAGTCTTGGCACCACAATTCGAAAAGGATTTCTGATCATACAAGCTTGTCGTCAATGGAACTTGAAGATCTGTCTATGTATTTCTAAGCTCTTTACTGTGGACTTGGGTAAGATTTTGACATAGGTCACTCAAATCTGATGGACCGAAATCATGCTTGTGTGCCTTAAATGTCATAATGTTTGTCTCTTTGAATATCATAACTTTTACAGAGGGCAAGCCTTGTTCTTTGAACATGGATATTGCAGAATAGTTATAAGGCTTATTTGCTACGATTCTTGCTGCTCTGTCTTGCAGCCTTTCTAGGGATTTGAGCTTTTGTATATCCGCAGCATCCCAAAGCTAAAATAAAGCTCTGCTAAGCCGCTGTAAATTTTACAGAGAATGCAATCATTAAGGAATTTCTTAGCATACCTAATGCAACTTTTTTCTCTCTATATCGCAGTGAGAAAGAAGAGACTACTTGTACTTAAAAACTAAGGTAAAACATATAACGAATAAAAGAAACCCATATACAAATGTTATTAACAATTTAATAACGAAAAAGAAATATATATATATAATAAAAAGAAAGATGAAACGAAAAGAAAGCCTTATTTCAACTTTGCTTTAAAAACCTTTAGGGCAGATGCCTGTTTAATTTCAAATGGAAACCAATTCCATGATT
>OLMO02000231.1:7523215-7548634 GCA_900291935.2 Cassiopea xamachana | reverse complement strand
GAGAACCCTTGTGTTTTTCTTCAGTCTTTTCTGTCGTGCAGCAAAATAAAAGAACTAGCGAGACGGGAGAGCCCACATTTCCCACAGTAAACACCGAGCTTTGACTCTCAAGGAAAATCGAAAAAGAAGAGAAGAAGCAAATCAAGTGCTAACAAATACTTGATAGGGATGCAAATCCTTCAAGTTCACACCCTAGTCATCATTCAGAAACGGGAAGAGCATGCGTAGAAGTCATTTAGAAGAACGCCCTGCAGATCCTAAAAATAACTTATGAAAACGCCTTTTTTGAACAAAGAGATCCATCCTGCTTCGATAGAGAACGGTGGCCTTAATCATTGATATGTTTCGCAGAATCTTGAGTAGGCCTCTCTGGTACTCTATAATAAATTTAAGCTAAGCAATATTTTGTTGTAGCTCTTGGTGATTGAGCCTTTCACATCGCTCCATCAAATCTCAAATATGGAACTAGCACGATCGGGTACAATGATGCAGATTCAGGTTTCATTAGGAGTGACCTCCAATAGACGCTGTGAGTCTACCCAGGGACCGCGCCAGGACTTTTCCTAGGGGAGAGCTGAATCTTCCGACGGGGGCTAAAGTACGGTTTTCAGGGTACTTTTAATGCAAAAATCTTCGAAAAATAGATTTTTACCTTCCCAGAGGGGGCTAGCATGTTTCGATAGGGGATATAGCCCCCCTAGCAGATCAAATAGAAACAGGAATTATTGACCATTATTTCGTTTATGGTATTTGGAAAATAAATGCAGCGAGACTTAACTCCTTCGCAAAGCAAAAACTTGCTGAAATTCGTAGCTTGAAAAGGTACAACAAAGCCTTGTTTCAGCAAGACTTGCAAAGGAATAGATTGCGTAACTCTTCTTACACTACAAGAAAATGAGCCAAGTAAGATAGCTGCAGCATTCCATGAAGTCTTTGATTCACTTCTAGATATGCATGCGCCACTTAAGCTTAAAAAGCTACCCAATGAATTTACATCTTGGTTAACTCGTTCAGTAAGAGATCTTATGGCCAAAAGGGATAAAATGAAGAAGCTGCTACAAAAAAAGCTCTTCCGTATGGCCAGCTTATAAAAGGCTACGTAATCAATGCACTTATTCAATAAGAAAAGCAATTCAGGATTACCACCATGGGCTGGTTGAAGAGACCAGAAATGACCCTAAGAAAATGTGAAATGCAATTAACAGAGTATTGGAACGAGACACGGCTGGTAAATCTATACTCAGTCTAAATGTAAATAGTAACGCAGTGATTGAAGATAATCTTGTAAACAGCCAATAAAAGTAATGAAATGCCTCATTGCACAGTTTACGGGTACCCACTAAAAGTAGCTAAATAAACTGAATACCTGTTAAGAAGGCAGCTATCTAAGTCTGGATGTTCTATAGCCCCCTCTTTTCAATATCGTGACAATAACATCGATTTCCTTGCAAAATTTTACCTAAACTAGATTTTCCACTTCACCAAATTTCCACATGTCTACCCAAGTAACAATTTTAGGTTCGGCAAGGCTGTCCTAACACAAACTGTAACAACTGACACTTCAAATATGCTTTGATATCAAAAAGAACAACTCGCCAGTAGGTATTTTCAACTTGCTCATTTGCGCATTCCTCTTCTGTGATGTATTAGCTTTCTTTTTGGTCGCCTGTGTTTTGATCAAGCCTGGGCCTAATGTTTAGGCCTAAAGTATAGTGACACTATTGAAACCACTATTGATATAGCACCGCAAGGAGGCCTACTAACTCAACAGGCCTATGCACAGATATGTGATATCAATTCGAAACAATTATAAATTCAATATATGACTCTAAGACATTAATTTAAGTCTCAACACAAGTCAGACATACCGCACATCCGCATTGCTATTCTATGGATTATCCTGGTAACTCATTGTTTCCGTAAATATGTCTATTGTACCATGTTCTGCAAGTTGTCCATGTTGATATAAAACAATTTCCAAAGAGTTACATGTTATAATATCAAAGTCTATTTGGAAGTCATCCACATTTTTCTTGAGTTATTTGCCGTGGCGGCTCGTGCTAATGGGAATTATGGGAAATGCCCCCCACCGAAAAATAAATGAAAAGAAAAAACTGTGCAATGAAGCTATAACAGTGAGAAAAATATAAAATGTTATACCCTAGCATGTTTCACCAGGCATTCAGGGGCGCGAGATTCGATTACATCTTAGTGTGTTCAGACGAGCCTTGTATGTAAGCAGTTAAAAAATGATGTCATTTTCTGTTTAAACTAGATTCTGCCCTTGGAATTGGCTACCTGACATGCGCAATAGCAAAGATCAAAAGCCCAATGCCGAAAAAAGAAGTAGCCGATTGCCTGAAACTGACGAAATTTGGGCAAGAACCATTTTGCCCTCTCTGGAACAACAACAACAACGACCACAACAGCTCTGAAATCTAAACATAGAAGGGATGTTCTCTCCGAGCATGCTAGCGCAAGAGATCTCAATTAATCTACTTGCAATCTTCAGTAATACTTGCTGCAATCTGAGTTGTTGAAGGTAGTTAAAGTTTTTCGCCTGTGTCATTAAAAGGAGTATTGGAGGAGAAACATCTAGGCCCTAATAGCCTGGGTCTTGCAACAGGATCTTGTATTAAGACGGTTTCCATAAGCAATCAATGGCGATTGACTACATCAAGTTCTATGGTGCTTTTTAGATGGCAGTACTCAGCAATTCACGGCGAAGTTTGTAATTTAGGTGCATCGCTTGATTTTATAACTCAAATGTTGTTGGAGACTAATTGCAGTTGAAACATTTCATTTGTCACATCATTTGCAGAATATTTTAGTGTTCAGGAAACTTTTGTCTGGAAGGTTTTTGAATGGTTTCAGTAAGTTTGCAGCATGCCACAAGATGATGCAAAATCTATATCCATCGAATTGTTTAGCCATTTGAATAGCATTCTTAATTTATGTTTGAAACCTTTGAAAGGAAATATCTGTGATATTGAAGTTTTTGATGGTGTATTAATATTTTTCAGGGCTAAATTCACTGGACATCTTAGTTCAACCACCTTTTGAGAGTGATTCTTTTCATGTTTTAGGTGTAGAAAATACTGTGAATAATTTCTTTTCCTTCATGCTGTCTACATTCAAATTCCTCTATAGCATTAAGCAGTTCCATTCCCCCAACTTGTAAAATCCAGTCTAACTTGTAATTTATCTGAGACTGGACTGTTTCTAAGGGTCATCATCACAACTCCATTTAAATCTTTTCAATAAACAGCATTTTTTTAGTCCTTTGAGAGTAAAAAGTTACATTGGGAAATCCGAAGTATGAAAACATATTGAATATTGTAGCCAAAATTGCTTTAGATCAGGCTTCAAACAAAATGTAATTGATATTTATTAAAACTTGGAAATATCAGAGCTAAGCCCCTGATCTATTGAATCAAAGACCTCTAAAATTGAATGACAATCAAAGCATTGATAGAAAAACTTTGATACTTTCTACATCTGCTTGCATTAACAGTATTCTCTTGAAAGTATTATCATGAAACATGCATAGGAATAAATTTTTTGTTTATCACAACTCTCAGAATGAATGGTTAAGGAGATTGCAAAATGCTTCCTTCCCCTACCCTTTTTATCCACAGTAGGTCAGAAAAAGTCATGGCAGTATTTAGAGTGTGGCTCACCAATATATTTGGACCATGCGCAACTTTTAGACACTTTTCCCCACCCCCCAAGAAAAAATGTCACCAGCCACTACTGCTAAAGAGAGTTAAAACTTTCTTGAGAAACACAATGTCTGAGGATAGACTCAATGCTTTGGCTTTCAATTGACTTCAATCAAAATGTGATAGATATGTTTGCCCAGCTCAAGAATAGAAGAGCTAAATTTCTTTTTAAGTAGCTCAAGAGCCTCAATGCATTTTTTAGAATTGAAAACTAACATATTATATTTGATAGTTTCTGCTTAAATCACCTAGATTCTCTTTGGATTTTTGGGACAAAATTATATCATTCTAGACAATTTATACTAGTGTTCATAGAATGGATGCTTTCAATTCCAAAATAGTTTTACAAAAAATTATCTGCCTGAATTGATCATTTCCCTAAACAGCAGAAGAGAAAATAATAGCTTTTGATGGTTGTTATTTTAGAAGCAGATTTAAGCAATAAATTCTCTTATCATTTTTCTGATTACATTCATTTTTACGAGAAGCATGTCCATAAGAAACATGAAGCTGAAAGTAAGCAAAAGTTAAGAAACAGGCAGGCTGAGTTTCAAACAATAACTTTAAAGAGTTGTTTTTGTAAGTGAATATTTTATAAAGCTAGAAAGAAAATGTAATTAGCATCCATTACATGCCTCAAAAAACCTGAGCATCCTTTTTCTTAATTCATAATTGCCTAAGCTGGGTTATTTTTATCACTGGAAGTCTTTCTATTTAAGAAACATTTCAGGCTGTATTCGACAAAATATTTAAAAACTTTGAGGCTGAAGCCGGATAGTTTATTTCTTATTTGACAAGAAAATGTGTATTGTACTATCTGGAGGTAAAGCTATCAAATGTAATTTTGTTGGGTGTGGCTCCCTTAGATATTTTCAACCACACCCAGGTTTTCAAAGTCTTGCCCCCCCAGCGAAAAATTCCACGAGCCGCCACTGGTTATTTGATATTTTGTAAATGAATGTCTCAAACTGCTGCTTGCAACAAATGCTGCCTAATCCTAAGTTTTCAACTTCTACGTCATAGTGTCACATGACAAAAACTAAAATTGCTCATCCCACGCCCCCTAAAAGAAATTTTGAGTCAATATCAGGATACACGTTGCTTCTAGGAGATGAAAAACTCCTAGAAGCAACGTGTATCCTGATATTGACCCTTTAACTTAGTGATGAAAAACGGTAGGATAAATTCTGTGTCACTTATCAATTAAAGTAAATTTCATTATAGCAAATAATCAGTACTCCTTCAGGGCATTGTATTCCACGATTATATCCCTAGTAAATAGTACTGAGCATTGGCGTCAACATGCTGATAGCCTGGAGCTTAAGGCCTAGTTTATAGGTCGAGCCACTGCCGTGCCGAACTAAATATGATGAATTACGTTCGATAGCGGTACGGTGGTAGCGCGACGACTAAATCAAACTTTTATCATCTACCGTGCCACAACAATTGGTTCGGCAAAATCTGCCGATGGCTTGACTCCGGCACGACTCTATTTATGCTTCGTGCTGTTTGGCGTGCAGAACCAAATGTGACCATATGATAACCTCATTTTCAAGGCTGGTCCGCATTTTCTTAATAATTGCTCATGCATAGTAATCGAAACAAAGTCCGTCTCAAGTTGACTATCAAGTTGGTCTCATGTTTCTGAAGCTTAGGCAATTTAAAGATCAACTCAAAAAAGTGAGTAAGAGCATGACGAATGAAGAAGAAGAATTTTGTAGTGATGCAGAATTATCTGTTCAAGGCTTAAGTTGCAGCAAGAAAGAAAGTGACGATAATGCTCCCAATCAACAAAACGCCTAATTTATTTTCAAAGTCGAAGAAGGGTGTTACCTCTTGCACGAAGAGGATTATTGACAATGAAAATGAAACGATTGTTCACCCAGGGGAGCACTTCATAGGCAAATGACATCCATCGATCACCCCAATGGCGTATGGAAATTGCCATTCCTCATCCATAAAAGCCATTTTCTCTTCAAACTCGATTTTTGTCTTTGGAAAATGTATTGCCACTGCTTTATCCCACAGTCTTTTTACAATAGTTTGTGAAACTTCAAGAGTGATATTGCAAACAGTAGCAGTACTATGTCTTGTGAGTTCCGATATTGTGTGGTAGTAGTCACCTCTCCCCAGTCGAAAAAGACAAGTAGCCAGTTTGCATTCTGGTTGTATTGAATCTTCTGTCAGTGAATTTTTTTCCAAATCAGTTCGCACATGTTTTAGGATGTAAGCAAAGGTTTCTTAGAAACACAAAAACTATTCTTGAGGCGCTTGTTACTTTACGAAGACCATACATTTCCTCACCATCCATGATTCCTCGGTAATCTCCTGCATGATCAACATCTGCTGACAGTATTTTCTTGCAGCCTGGAAAGAAACAGGCCGATTGAATGCTATTACCTTCAAAATTCTTTGCTGCTGATAAAGACAGAAAAGAATTTTCTGTTGTCTCTTGTGTCTTTTGCGATTTTCATTAATAATCTTCAGAATCATTGAATGCGAACATTTTTTGATAAAGGAGCGATGCCAAAGTTTTCGAGCCTTCCAGACCTCGTTCTAAGTTCAAGAGACCCGTAACCATTCCAAACTATCGAGAAAATAGTGGTCGCTGGCACGGCAGTGGAGTGGCACGTTTAAATGAAACTCTTGTTTGGTGAACTTGCGTCGAACCAAATGACATTTAATTCGGCACAGCAATGGCTCACCGTATAAATTAGGCCTAATATGACGATGTTTCTAGATTTGAAAAAGGATTTGCTACCGTCGATCACAAAATATTGATAGATAAATTGATGAAATACGGTATCAATGGAATTGAATGGTCTAAATCGTACCTAAGTGTTAGGAAACAATTTTGCACTGTAAATGGTCAAAGATCAAGGATACAAAAAGTTATTTGCAGCAGCCTCTTCATTATATACCTTAACAACTTTCAGAGTTGCTTAGAATTCTCTAAGGCAAACATATATGCTGACGATACACTTGCACCAATTGCATCTAATGATATAAAAGAGCTCAAAGGCATGACAAAAAGGAGCTGTTAAATATCAGTGATTTGTTGAGAGTAAATAAACTAAGTGCGAACACCCAAATAACAGAATTTATGGATTTATGGTTATTGGTCACCAAGGTAAAATAAATGAAATCAACGACCTTCCTTGATAGCGAAATAAAACATATAAGAAAAGTGAAATCCTTAGGTGACATTGTTGACGAAGAGCTAAAATAGAAGAATCAATTTAAATCATTGATGGGAAAACTAACAGAAGATTTATCATTTAATAAAAAAAAACTTTAAGAATATTCTTTCCCAATCCAAACTATGCGATGTTTATCGTGCTCTGTTTGACAGTCATCTACGCTACGGAACCATAGTATGGGGAAGTTTATCGTCGGCCAAACCACAAACACTAAAATGTTTAGAAAACAGGGCTCTCTCAATTATCAACGTGCAAGATTTAAGGACCCTTGGCGAAAAGAATGGCTAAATGTTGAGAGCCTTATTTGCTTTGATCGATCCATTTTAGTCTATAAGATTCTCAATAAGTTATTCCCTGAAAGCTTATGAAATATGTTCCAATTTAGATCATCTTTATCTAATTACAATACTAGAAATGACAAAGACCTGCATACTCCAAAAGTAAACTTGAATTCTCCAAGAAAGGATTTCAATATGCTTGCATTAGAACGTGGAATGAAATTCCAAATAATATAAGAGAACTGTCATTGCTAAGTCTGTTTAAAAGCCATCAAAGAAGAAATTTATTGAGCAATGAAAAATAATATTTGCCCCTTCAAAGGAATGACTCCATGTAAGACCAGTGGTTTTATTTCTTTGTTATTTGTAAGCATGCTGAAGGAATATCGTTGGAAAGAAATAAATTAATTTAAAAACCCTCCCCTGACGCCACCCCTGAATCTACCGTTGCCACTTTTGAAGTTAAGTGAACTTTTAACAAGATTGAATAATATCTAGATACTACTGTGATCGAATGCCTCAATCTTGACATCATACATTAGCTGAAAAATAGCCCCCCACATTAGCTGAAAAATAGCTCATCTTTTATGTATACACAGTCTCCTATTGACTATGCTAATCTACACTATGATAACCACCATTAGTTTAGAAGTAAACTGATAGCTAGGGGGTCTATTCTCATGCATGCAAATTTATAAGAAACTTAAAAGTGGATCTACCTAGTTATATAAAAAACTGAGAACATTGATTCTTCTATTTTAGCTCTTCGTCAAATAATATTTGCCGAATCTTCGTCAACAATGGCACCTAAGGATTTTACTTTTCCTACATGCTTTATTTCGCTATCAAGGAAGGTCGTTGATTTCGCTTATTTTACGTTGATGGCCAATAACCATGAATCCATAAATTCTGTTTTTTGGGTGTTCATACTTAGTCTATTTACCCTCATCCAGTCACTGATATATAACAGCTCCTTTTTTGTCATGCTTATGAGCTCTGTTATGTAAGACAAGTATTATTGATATTTGTCTTGTCAGATTTAGCTTGTTAGATAGCAGTTCCTAGACAACTTTTAAAGTCTAAAGTAGTCTCTCACCATAAAATATAAACTATTCAGTGCTTCACTGCCTAGAAAATTACTGAGCTAAGAAGGGCTGAGACCTTTCAAGTCACAGCTAGGGGGGCTGTGCTCCGCGCGCTCTCCTTCTTCTACACCACTGATAGCCACTAAAGCTGATGTCTTTAATATTAGTTAAGTTTTTAAATGCTAGTTGTACCTTATTTCATCACGTTAGCTAATTTATCTCTTTGATAGGGGGGGCCGGGGCTTTTCGACTATTTGGTATGGTGTAGAATATGATGCTAAGAACTGTAAAGAACATTTAATCCAATTAATCTCAAACATTTCTCATTGCCCACTCCTGTGTAAACTTAATTTCTTAAGATCAATTTTCCCTTGAGCATGCGCAATGTGGTAGCTAAATTTTCTGCTCGCTATAGCATATTGGAGTATGGGATGAACGTTGTTGTCTTCTTTGATCTCTGAGCCCAGAAGAAAATCTGATCCTATGACTTGATAACGAAAGAGGAACAAGCCACGTTGACTCTGCGTGCCTTTTGATGTTGTATACCTGTATTCCAACGCTGAAAACAATATCTCACGCCGTGCGTCGAAGTAATGATTGTCTATGCCGGAGTTTGCACTGAAATTCAAATGTGGCAGGGCTCTTCAATTTATTATTACCCTACAAAGAGATTAGCTTGCCCTGGAAATTGAGCTGTTTTATCTGTTAGGGGATGTCACACCCTCCAGAATTTTTACTCTTGAAGAAGGTTGAAAGTGGCTACTTTGGAAAGATGATTCAGTATTAAGCATAAAGGAAGCTGATGGAAGAACTTCACTTTAGAGAAAGTGTCGTATGGTGATGTTGCCTATTCTAGGAACATGCAACCAGAATCTCATAGCTTTGTCACCTTTTGCTTTGAATCGATGTTTGTCTCCTCCTGAGTCCCCCAGCACTACACCACTGGCTGTGAGACATATTTGCTGTCAATTCTTGAATCCTAATGGGCTTATACGGCATGGCAAAATTACATGTGATCACAGTTCTAAGATAATCAATATTTGGAACCTATGTCACTCTACGACAGTGCTAGTGCAAACACTCTGAGCAGCAAAAGCCAAGTAGAGTTTGATCAATGGTGATATAAGATCCATATTATAACATTCAGGGGACAGTTTTAAGAGATTAGCAATAACGTAATAACAATATTATGGGGAGGGTGCATGGTTTGGCTTACTGTGTAGGGTCTTATAACCTCCAGATACTTGAATAATGAAGTCCCTACCCATTGTCACGTTGGTTCTTGTGCTATCTTTTGTTCACTAATGCAAATGCATGTGAAGTCTGCCAACTGGCTTTGAAAATATTGCAGAGTTTACCTAATGGTTTCATTTCATTTCATTTCATTCCATTTCATATTTTTAAGGATGGTGGCCCTTAATAATAACTGATTTTCAAGGGGCCCTCCGTCTACAATACACACAAAGAATAATAATTACAATATATGAAACCTAATTACAATGTTTAAAATGTCTAATTGCAAATCTTAAAATAACATAATATACAATTTAAAGCGGTTGTGAAAATCTGTAAATACACTTACACAGGCTAAATTAGGCACTTGAAGGATTAGATTGACGTAGTTTCTTTGGCCTCAGTTGAAAGGCCATTCGAACATTTAGCACCTCTGAATGAAAAGCATTTTTGTCCGTTAACAGAGGTTTTTAAAGGCAGCCTCAAATCAATATTTGTATTTCGAAGACTGCGAGTGGCATTAATGGTGTTTTTAGCAAAAAATATCGCAATGGTGCTTGGGAGCAATGTTGTTTAAGCATTTAAAGACTGTTAGATTTAATTGTCTATTAATCAACTCTTCAATTGTTTTCCAACTTAAACTTTGGATCAGAGGTTTTCTTGGAGCATCAAAATGACTGTTGGTCACGATGCGTGCTGCTCTGTTTTGGAGCCTCTGCAATTGTAAGAAGTCAGTGGAATTGCAACAGTCCCAAACAGAGCAGCAGTATTGGAAGTGAGGCTCAACAATACTAGTATAAAGAGTGTTTACAATTGCCTCAGGGAGAAAATGCTTGGCATACTTTATAAAGCCAATTGCACGAGAAGCTTTCTCAGTGACTGATTTTATCTGATTTTTCCATGTCAGATTTTCATCTATTTGAACACCTAGATACTTAGAATTGCATATAACTTCTATTTGTTCCTCACGAATAGAAGGTCGGAAGGCTTGGTTTGAAGCCGTGAGATACTTTTCTTTTGTTATGTGGTTATTAACATAGAGCGAGTTTTAGATACATTCATAGATAGCTTATTCTCCTGCAACCACCTATGGAGATTCCGAAGTAATTGTTTTAATAGAAGTATTGAATATTAGCATTAGTATTCTAGAAATATATGGCAAATCAATCTTTAGAAAATAACCAGAGATGTTATCATTGCTAAAGCTTTTCTTTACTTTCATCCTAAACATTGCTCCATGGATATCTCTTTCATTGATTTCCCTGAAATCAAAGATCCTACCACTGCCGTTGATACTAATCTCTCTAGGTATAAGAGGGTTTGAGGTATGGACAATATCTGCAGCTAAATTTTCTCCAATGGAACAAAAGTACTCATTCATGTTATTCGAAATACTTTGCTTGTCAAAAATGACTTGGTTAGATTCTTTCCAGCTGACAATATTCGTAGATTGGGATCGTTTTTTCAGCAACTGAATAATGGTCTGCCAAGAGTCCTTCACATTTCCCTTATTGTTGTTGATTTTATGTGAGAAAAAAAATGCTTTTTAACGCTTTATTTTAGGCATTTACTCGATTTCCATATTGCTTATAGGATTTCGTCAGGTGTTGTGATTTATGTTTCACATCAGATCTTTTGAATTGATTTCTAGTCCCAATCAGGCTCTTTCAATAAGAGTTTATCCAAGGACAGTATTTTTCTGAAAAACGAATTTGGAAGTGGTGCGTGTTTTTCAATCACCTGGGAAAACACATTTGAAAATTTTTGAACAACAGATTTGCATCGCCAGAGAACCTTAAAGCTTGCTCCCAATCAATAGAAGCAACATCTCGTAAAAATGCATCTTCAAAAATTTTTTACATAATTCGTGCTTTTATGGACTTATGGTTCTTGCTAATGGACCCATCTATATTCCTAATGCAATAAACCATGAAATGGTCACTCATTGCAAGCCTTAGGATTCCCGATTTTAGAGATTTAAATGGGGCAAGTCGTGGCAATATGATCTATTAGCGTTGCTTTTCACAAGTAACCCTAGTTAGCTCCTCTATAAGTTGAGCAAAGCTCAACAGGTTATAAATTCTGCGGAGATGCATTGCACTCATATCATTGGTCACAGTTTGTGTCACCTAGTAAAATAATTTGAAATTAATTTTCTTGCCCCCTTGGTCTAAGTATGAAAGGATTGTCTCATGTTTGTTAAAAGAGTCAACAGGGTCACATGTAGGACGGTACCAAGCAAAGCAATGACAATGTATGATTTGCTTTTAGGGGGTTGTATTCCTACAGAAATGAGCTCTAGATGGTACGTAAATATTTGAGTGCTGTTGCCCTCCACACAAGACGACAATAATTTTCAGTTTGCAAAATATTTTCCGAATATTGCTTTATGCATCTTTAGTTGCTATGCTAAATTGTTCAATAGAAAACGTTCCAAGTCAATGGAAGGTGTAACGAAGAATAATTGGAATAATCAAGAGAACGAAAATTGTTGAAAGGGCTAGAATATTAATTAGGGAGAAATTTTACTGCTGGACCTGTTTGTTTAAGTTGGGCCCCTGCCACAAAATATGTGAAGCCTCTTTAATTTTTAGTTTCTGGTACGTTTTAGCTGAATCGATAACTTTAAAGCAGCTCTCATCACAAGAATCTTTACAAGATTTAGAAATTTACATGTATTTATAAATATGTGAATTTTTAACTGTGAAGAGATGCTCACGAATTCTAGTTGAAATGTGTCCGCAAGTTTCACCGACAAATATGGAATTATATCCCGCACACGTAAATTCATAGACAACACAAGAATGGAGGAATCTAGGCAGTGGGCCTTTAACTTTAATCAGGTGTTTGATCTTAAAGGAGGAAAATGCTAATTTGATTGTAAGATTACTGCAGTATCTTTTGATTAAAGTGCGAATTTTACGCTGGGCAAAATTGGAAAAAGGAAGAAATGGTGGCTTAAAGTAGAGAGTATTATTGTTATCAGATTGTGCAGAATTACCATTATTGTCAAGATATGTTTTAACTACCCTATTTATTAAATATTCAGGAAATTGATTCTTTTTGAAGGTGTGTGTGTGAGCTTTTTGACATCTTTATTTAATGAAAGTAGAGAAATATTTGTTTTATAAGCTTCATCCACTAGAGTGCGGATGAGACCTACTTTGTAAGAGAGGAAGTGAAGCTGATGAAATTAGTGAGCAATGATGGATGAATAGGATTGTTTATGTCTTTATCAATTTTACCTTTCTCTTTAAGCTCCCGTAGAAAACGCTGTAATTTACCTGTTATCTTTCATTTTAGGTTCGCAGCCAGCACTTATTTATTTGCCTAAAATGCACAAGATAAACTCTCCTAATGAAGTACCACTGTTTCGGCCTATCATATCTTCCATAAACGCTTATAATTATCGCTTAGCCAAGCATCTTTGCAATCTTTTGCAACCTTATTTACCTAGCAGTTATTCTATTTCTGACACTTTCTCTTTTGTCCAGGAACTCAACACTATCGATCCTTCTAACAGATGTATGGTTTCTTGTGATGTTGCTAGCGTGTTTACTAATATTCCTCTTAAAGAGTCGATTGATCTTGCAGCTTCTTACATCACTGAGGGAAACACTAAGTTAACATTTTCTAACGCTGAACTTGTCAAGATTTTTTCAATTGCTACTTCTCAAACTCATTTTCTGTTTAATGATAAGGTGTTTGACCAAATCGATGGTGTTGCTATGGGCTCTCCTCTCGCACCTGTCTTGGCTAACCTATTCTTAGGGCATCATGAAAATATATGGCTCAAAAACTATCAAGGTCCTTCTAATCTTTTCTATCGACGATCTGCTGATGATATTTTTTGTGTTTTCGACAACGAGAATGATGCTAAAATTTTTTTTTGACTTGATAAACTCACGACATCCGAATATAAAATTCACTGTAGAAAAAGAAATCAACAAAGTTCTGGTTTTCCTTTACGTGTGTATTGATAATAATGATCCTTCTTGTCTCAAAACTTCAACCTATCGGAAAAGGACTTTTATTGTATTATATTAAAGACAGATTATATTAAAGGCATTTTAGATAAGTGATACCAATATATATGCTAAGCTTGAAAGTGATCCAACAATGGGTAGTTTACAGCGATTTTTTCGCAATCTTAAAAAGAATGGTAACATTGATAAGGATATTTACAACTCAATCTATCCATCAGGTTCACAGCCAGCATGTATTTATGGTTTGCCTAAAATGTACAAGGTTCTATAAATGGTGTTGCAATGGGATCTTCACTCGCACCTGTGTTAGCTAATCTATTTTTCTGGGACATCATGAAAACATATGGTTTAATAACTATCAAGGTCCTTCTGTTCATTTTTATCGATGTTATGTTGATGACACCTTTTGCCTTTTCAATACTTAACATGATGCCAAATCTTTCTTTGACTTTCTCAATTCTCAACATCCCATAATAAAGTTTTCCATTGAAAAGGAAAGAAACAAGGCTTTTCTCGATATCTGTATTAATAATAAAGATCTTTCCTGTCTATTAATATCAGTGCATCGTAAGGCAACCTTTACGGGATTGCTCACTAATATTTTCGGCTTCACTTCTTTTTCTTATAAGATTGATCTTATTCGTACCTTATTAGATAAGAGGTTATCAAAACAATACTAGTGTTGCTAAACTTAATGATGATGTTAAAGAACTTTACTACATACTTAAAAAGAATCAACATCCCGAAAGGTTAATAAATAGGGTGGTCAAATCGTATCTTGATAAAGTTCATAATTCTAATAATTCAACACCACCCAAAGATACCTCTATTATTTATTTTAAACCACTATTTCTTAACCTTTCTAATTTTGCTCACTATAAGGTGCGTATCCTTGCTAAAAAGTATTGTAAAGATCTTCAAATTAGACTGGCATTTACTTCTTTTAAAATCAAAAAGTCAATTATAGCTAAAGATTGTGCTCCTAGATCGCTCCACTCGAATAAAGTGTACAAATTTACTTATGCAAAATGTAATTTTGTGTACGTTGGTGAAACAAGCCAACATTTATCGACTCGAGTGCGCGAGTATCTATTTAGTGATAAGAACTCCAATGTTTATAAGCATTTAAAAGGTTCTAGTGCTTGCAGAGAAGCTTGTGACGAGAAATGCTTTGCAGTGCTGGAATCTGCTAACACTGCCTATAAACTAAAAATCAAGGAGGCATTGTATATAATATGGGAAGAGCCAAATCTTAATAAGCAATTAGAACATTTTAATATTTCGCTAAACTTTGAGCTCTCATTGTTTACCGTTTCCTTAGCTTTCCGTTACCTTAATTCCTTTTTCGATTTATATATTCCTATTCGACTGATAGAGTGTACGCTTTATCAATATGTTCTATAGATTTATTTTGCTTACCAACTGATGATGGATTGAGAATTAATCCGAAACATGTTTTGGAAAATGGAAAGCATTTTCATTTTTATTCGAATATATATATATATATATATATATATATATATATATATATATATATATATATATATATATATATATATATATATATATATATATATATATATATATATATATATATATATATATATATATAATCTTGAGTTGTATATTCGATGTCATATCTATCTATGCCTGCATTACACATGTGCAGCTTCAAAAGAAGTCTCCAATGGCAGTTACGTCACTGAATTTCCAATGGCAGCCGCGTTATTATTGTTTACTTAATCTTGACGTTCTCTTGTTCGTAAGACTCAAGAGTTTACGAAACCAGCCTATGAAATGAAAAAAACTTATATAAGTGGGCAAAAATACTAAAAAAAATTGCAAATTGCTGATAAATCTACAGTTTTAATATCAATTCTTTCATAAATATATTTTGAAGATCATGACACTCTAAACTTCAGCACAGAAAGGGTTTTACATATTTTTTCTTTGATAAAAAACCGGTTTACAAGCAACCTATTACAGGCGAACACTGTTAAGCTGTGCTCCAATTGCTTACAAAATTACTTAGGCCATGAACACTCTGTGGATCCCAAAACTTCTTTCCATGCTTTTATTTTAGAAAAAATAATAAAGTTGTGCAAGATCTAAAAATTTGCTAGTGCTAATCCAGGTTAGTAGTTGGCTGCATGTTTGAAACAACGCACCGTGATTTCGCCATCTCAAAATGGCAGCGTCTATTCTGCACGTCAACATAGCTACTTTAGTAGTATTCCCCGTATTTTTGCACTTAATATTTGATGATCTCAATGGATGACAAGTGTGGACAAAGATTACATATAGGCTGGACATCAAGGACCGAGTCCTAAAGGTGTTTACTTGTACTAGACACCCTAAAATCTAAGAACCTTTAAAAATACAAAGGAAAGAGGTAAGAAATCTTAGACAAATGCACTTTTTTATAAGAAAAAAATTTATAAGAAAATGAGGCTTAAATGGTCAAAATCTTAAGAAAATCTTAAGAGAATCACGAGGCTTAATTTCCAGAATGTAATGTTTTTATTGACTAAAAACCGATGTTTCGTCGTTATTGCCAGTAAAACGTTATAGATGGAAGTCAAATTCAAGTATACAATATCAATGACGAAGGTGTAAGCCATATTGCCAAGCTTATTTCATTTAGAGTTAAGAAAAATTTAAGAAAACCTCTGGCTCAATTTCAAATTAAGTTAAGAAGATTGAGGCTTAGCCAAAATGACAGTTTTCTTATAAGAAAAGCGGTGTAGTGCATTAACATTTTTGCTCTTAACAAAGTGGTGGTGGTGATGATGATATGATGATGTTAATAATGATGATGATAATGATCAACATAGAGCTCAACGAGAACTATGTGAAAATGACACTACTTTAGATTTTCACTTGCGCTGACGAGGTTCTTTTTGCTATGATTCTAATAGCTTCCTACATTCACGGTTTGTTTACATTTTTCTTCAATTTAGCTCGTAAAATTAAGAAACCTTTACTAGAATTTTAGAACTGAGGTGTGGCTAAAAGCAAGAAACTTTAACTACAAAACCTATAGCTAAGGTTCTTATGAAATAAAGGCCATCATGCAGTAAGCTGGATGAATTCCTAGCTTGGCCTGAGCTTCATAACGGGATGGGTAATTGCCTTTCTAATTTATAGCTTTAAAAAAGGCTCTGCTACTTACAGTCAAACGTTACTTCTCAGCTGAACACGGCTACTAATGGGAATCTTAAGCGCTTGGTTGAATAGATCCTTATTAACAACTTGTTAGATGCTATCAAGCTCGATCGGTGATCGTCAAAATAACCATTGCACAAAGCTTTGAACAATTTATGTTAGGAACTAAGATTTAAGATTCGTTCAACTAAATTTGCTTGTTATCCACAAGTTCAAGTACTTTGGTTTACTTGCAGACACAGGGACGCCATAGCGGCTTTCAAAATGGAGCAGCAGGTTAGCAGCAGCTCAGGTAAAAATAGTGAAGCACGTTATTTTATGGAAAAAGTGGGAAGGGAGAGTCAGTATGCCCGGCCCTCTGATTTCGACTCCTCGTTGACAACAGCCTAAGCTGGAAGAAAGGCTGTTTCATATAATGCAAGCAGCCTTTCTTCAAGAATTGAAGCACAGAAATGAAGCGAAGGTTGCAAATCGATGTTGCAGATCTTTTCAACTTGAGATAAAATTATACCCAAAAATAGCTTTGGTATGAATTTGTGTGACTTTGCGTTTGAACTACATATCCACTATAATAATTGAAAATTTTCATTTTTACTTCATAAAAGGAGTTGCCGTTCAGCACAGCTGAGTATAAAAGGGTCCTTTGAATAAGGTGTACAAATTACTGAATAAATGATACTTAGATACCTTACTATAGTCAATAAAATTCCTATGTTCCTATGAGAAAAAAAACCACTCAGATGAAGAGCGTTTGAATCTACTCAGTGATGGTGCCTGATTAGATTGGTTGGATAGGCTATTTCATACTCAGTTCCTCTATAGGAGAAAATTCTTGACTATTTGTTGTTATTCTTTAAGCAGTCACAGGTTTTTTGCTGCATTTCGGATCATATAATGGTTTAATTATGATTTGGCAGCAGCATATTTGCACCATTACACATGAGTGAAGGGTACCCCATCAATTTAAGTCAACTCCCCATAGAATATTCAGTCCACTCTTTTAAGTTCCATTAAAATATTTTGGAGTAGACTACAAGCGTGTTTTGTCAAAAAGACTCCGCAATATGGGCTCCAAAATAAACTTAGCCTTGCTTCTACAAAATCGTAAACGTAGATTGGAAAATCTTTCAAAAAGGACTTAGATCTAAGAAAAGCTGTACATTGTATGAGCCCCCAATTACATCTAAAAACGTAAGTGTTGATATTTTGAGTTTTAGGGGAATGTGAATGTCTCCACCCAAACCGCGCTGGCAGTCTTTTCAAGCGTAGTATCTATGAAGGGAGTTATGCTATGCGAGCCTAAGTCTAAGTAAAAGTGACACAATTCTAAGAATGAGAGTTTTATTAAATAACAATTTATTAGCATTAAAGCCTTCGATATAGACGTGGAATGGGAAGATACATACAGTTCTCTACTTGTACATAGCGTAAATATGCATATCTATCGTTGCTTTGTTTTGTAATATTCTGAAAGAGATATGAGCCCTGGAAAGCATAAAAGAAACTGAATAAGAGTCTGCAAATCTACTTGGATTAATTCATTAGAGCAGTCCTTCGTTTTCAATAAAAAAATGTGCTGTTTTTCCAACAGTAGGAGATGTTACACAGTTGCTTTTATGTTGGTTTGTTCTGTTCTGTTTAGATAGCCTCATCTCCATGAAAGATATTGATAGAGCTCATTGTAGATTAAAATAGTGGACACCTGAGTTTCTTTAGTGATTCTTCTTAACTATTATTAGAGAGGGAGTATATCTCTTTGCCATTATCCAAATAAAATATCTTATAAGCCCTACATTATTTGCAGGTGAGGTTTGTATTCCCATCTACTATACTGAACTAGTTTTCTCATAATGATATTATTGTATAATGATGCCATCAATAGAACTACGGAAGTTTAAAGAGACTTGGCAATCCCAAATGATTGCAGATTGGCAAGGAACTGGGTAGATTTATGGGTTATAGTAGGTCCATACTCGCAAATACATGGTAAGCAGCAATTCCCAATTGGTAAGCACAGTCCTGGCTTTTCACTAGCTCTGCATTGCTTATCTGAGGTATCCCTTAACCCTTTCCGTATTTGTGTGCCACTTGAGGTCATAGCAACATCTTTTGCTAAAATTAAAATATCTTGAAATTGCGTTAAGTCTGGTAATGAACCTATTTCAAACATGCTTACGAAAAACACCAACACGGATTGCTGAAGTTTGTCATTAAAGTGGTCCAAATACCACAAATAGTGTCATAAATGACTAAAAGTTTAGGACTATCTAAAACTGTTTAGGACTATCTAAAAACTTTCACTGGATCTATTTCAGACATGCTGATTATAAATATCAACATAATATTATGACAATTAATTTTAAAAGTGGTCCAAATGGCAAGAAATTTTTTGCAAGTGACAAAAATGGAAATTGCTTAGAATTATTTCAAAAATTGTACTGAACCTACTTCAACCATACTGATTACGAAGA
The DNA here is from genome assembly GCA_900291935.2 of Cassiopea xamachana. NCBI lineage: Eukaryota > Metazoa > Cnidaria > Scyphozoa > Rhizostomeae > Cassiopeidae > Cassiopea > Cassiopea xamachana. The sequence continues at coordinate 7,529,494 of OLMO02000231.1, read as the reverse complement.
TCAATACAGATTTTGAAAAGTCGTCATCAAAATGGTCAAATTAGCATTTGATTCGTCAAAACGACAAAAGTAATAATGCTTTTTTGACCTCAAGTGACAGACAAAGACAAAATGGGTTAAGTCACTAGCATCAAACACTAAATGATCCTTTTTCAGTTGTTTCATTCATAAGCAATACTCTACTTCTCTATTCGTCTCTATCTATTGGCCAAATGTCCTTTCCTGTACTCATTACGCGTTTATTTTCGATCGAATCGGGTACCTGCAGGTAAAAATGATCTATGCTGCACAGCCAGTCTTCAGTCGTCTAGTCAGCCAACGAGCTAGCCAGCCAGCCATTCAGAAAGTCAACCCAACTACAGCATTGCATTTCCTTGGGCTCCATGCTGTCTGCAAGTAAAGTATATCACAATCAGCGAGGACAGTCAAAAGAGCGCAATCTTCATTTCTTATCAAATTGCAAATAATTCAAATTATGAGGTAACCTAAGGCTCATTTGCATGAAAGATCAAGATCAACTGCAGCAGGGGTGTTGTGGCTCAAAAAATAGAGCTTAGCAATTCTAATGAATGGATGCCTTTTCATTGTCAAAATTCATTGCAGGAGTTCATATGAACTCTCAAATTTCCCACCTGGCCGCAACGCCCTTGATCTGCAATTCTTCTTGCTGCTAGGCTTGGGTGCTCCAGAAAGGACTCTCCGATAAAGAAGCTACATCCTGCATCTCAAAAATTTATTGGGAACTCACAAACAATAACACTATTTACCTACAAAGCTTTTATATGACCAATTCCTCTACACAGTTCAAAACTTGGACTATCACTTATTCTTCATTTGTAATTTGCTGATTGGAATAAATGAAAAGTTACTAAGCCAGAGAAGAAGAACTTCCTGGAACCCAGATCAGTAATTGAAAACGGTTCTGTAAGAGAATGCAATAGGGCTTTATAAAGAGAATTTCGTGACTGGAAGTGACGGTATAAAGTCGTTGGCAATCATCATAACTTACGTATTAAGAAGGCAGGAACACTTCTTCGTGGTCAATGTCTAGCCTCACACCACATTGTAAAATCTATAAGAATCAATGAGAAAGCAGCTAGAATCCTTCAAAATGCAACAAAGCATAAAACAATTTAATAATACGCAAATGAAAGCTTATCTAGCACAGTGGCTGAACGTCATGGTATGCAAAATGCTCAGTGGATACCCTGGAATATTAGAAAAATACATTTTGAACAAGCCCAGTCCTTTACAGCTTAAAATTGAACACTGTCATTTGCTATTTCAAAGAGTTTACCTGCTGTGCGTTCATTATAGAAAGGGAATTCTGCTAAGGAGCAAGATATCGCTGCTTATCTCCTCCGTTTTGTTAGGACATTTTCTACATTATAAAATAAGCTTCCGTCCAAATTCAACCAATCATAATGTAGAATTTAATTGATGGCTTGGTCGGTGAGCAAGAAAAAGAATGAGAAAATAACTTTTAAAGTTTTAGCTTCCCAACCTTGATTGTATGTGATAAAGCAATCTCGTTTAGGGTATTATAATGAGTGTCAGCATATAGCTCTTATGAAGTGAGAACACGAGGCAAAATCGTAGAAGCCTGGCAGACGAGCAAAACATCTGAGAACCAGTCCTCGCTTGGCTATTTTGTATACCCTAGTATAGCGCCCACTTATCTATAGCTAATAAAATATATTATATGACAGTTTGTTGCTGGAAAGTTTCTTCTAAATAGCTCCATCTGAGAAGCTTGAAAGTGCACTACACTAAAAGTGAATGCCAAAAAGTGTCCACCTAAAACATAGTTCTGAGCAGAACGGTACTGAACTGATATGAAAATCTTCGCTTTAAACTTAGTTTCTTTAACAAATTCTGCAGTTATATACAGACCATCCATGCTAGTAGTGTACAGTTTGCTTCGTCTACAGGAAAAGATGCGAAAAGTTTCATTTTTTGAAAGCTTTTCATGGTGAAATTCAGGATAATCGATGCTTTATTAGTTGGAAAATTATGACAGATAATGTTAAAAATAGCATACCTTTGATCATAAATTGCATAGTTGATTTTGAACAAAGAAAATAGTAGAAAACATTATATAATTTTTGATTGGTACCTTTATTTGGTCTTTGGGTACCTCTTTAAAATCGCACCAGAGGGACCATGGTCTCCCTAGTCCCTATGCCATCATGCCACTGATTCGTAAATGAATTAATTTTTTGTATAATTTGAATATGTATCTCAAACGGGGTTGTTTATGATTGCTGTAACAGATCAAAGCTTATCAAACCATCTTACCCTCTCTTGCAAATCTTTGCTAATCTCAGGAGTGCAGAATACTATACTCATCCAATTCAATGTCACATGTCCATCAGTATTTCTTTCCTCTTCCTCAATGGTCATTACCAGTTCCTTCCACCACGCGTCCTCTACTTCAACATAAACTAATTCTAATCCTTTACATGATGGTGATGATATTGCCCAGTGAACTGCATTAACTAAGATGCTTGGTTCTTTCAACCTACACTTAAATAATGTCAAACGATCTAAGTTCGAATCATATATGTTGTGCTCAGTCTCATCTTGTTCCAATTCGCAATTATTGATTGATAGCTTTTTACACTTCCCATAGCCAAAAGACTGAATTTTTCCACGGGCAGAATTCAAAGTCAATTTCATGTCATTTAGTGTAATCGTATTAATTTTCTGAAAATATTTTATACATTTTATTGTGTCTAATTCATTAACATCGAACCAATCGACAACAGGATCTTTCAATGCTTCCTGTAGTTCATTTTCATTGCATCGGCACCTTTTACTCAAATGTTCAATAATTTCATACAGCTTCTTGCTATTTTCAACATGTAGACTTAATTTGTTAATCTGCAATGTTTTTACACTCGACAACAAAAGTTCTTTATCAGTTACATCTTCGTGAAGAAATGAAACAATGATATCAAGTGATCCTGACAGTATTATCCTTTTATCTAACTTTGATTTCTGCAGTAAATTTAAAACGCTATTACAAAAAACAGTTACATTAATTCCTTCAAGTTTTTCATAGTTTGCTTTCAACAGTTCTTTGATTATCCCTTCCCGTCTATACCCTGACAGCAGTTGGCAGACAAAGATCACTACATCAATAAATCCCTTCTGCAAATTCCTTTCAATAACACCAATGCGATCTTTTATGCTACAAATGTAAAATGCCGAGAGAAATTCCATGATTGTCAAATGCTTGAACTGATATTTAGTTATTAAGTCCTGAGATACATCAACAAAAAGACTGTAAATAAAGTCAGTCCCTTTTCTACATTCACCAAGAAATGACTCAATCTCTTCTTTCAGGAGAATGATTTTGTTCCCATTTAGTAACTTGTGGCAAACGCTGCCTAAAATCATTAACTCTTTTGAATATTCATTAAATATATCCGAAATTGATTTCCTTTTCCTTGACTGTCTTGGAGCATGCTGTTTTAACAGCAAATATATTGTCCAGCAATAAAGTTGTGATGCGTTGTGTATTGGGTTTCCTTTCAGCAAACTCGCAACGCAGCAGAAAGTATTCAAGAACTGAGGAACATGTAGTATTAGAAAATATCTTTGTGAAGAGTCCTTGGCATTGTCTATGCTCACAGAAACACCTTTAGGAAAAGGGAATTTGTAAATATATTCTTCTATCTGCTTATCATCTAGCCCTTGAATCTCTACTGTTTGTAAGCCTCCCATCTCACCATACTCATCCAGCTTACTTTCAACATGAGGTCTCCCTGTTAACACAATTTTTGAACCAATATACTTAGAACAATTTAAATTAATAAGTTGCATAATGGTGGAATCATCTGTGTTGAGTTCATCAAGACCATCAATAACAAATAATACTCCATCATCCCCACCGCCCACATCGTAATTAAACTTTTTCTTTATAAATTTCTCCAACATCTCATGCTCCTTGAGGTTGGCCCCTTCTGTTGATCGGAAGTGATTAATGTCTCTACATTCGAACATGATACACAATCTGAATTTTGGATCCAGCTTGTTAGTTGCCCATGCAAGAGTCAATTGTTTAGCTAGAACTGACTTTCCCATCCCAGCAATGCCACGAACAAATATTACACGATCGTCATTGAGTAATAACTGAGACAATTCAACATCATCATCACCTTCGAGACGCTTAAGACTAGCAAGATGCCGTCTTGCTTCATCTTGGAATGTGTCCGCATGCGGTTTGCAGTGGCTTATTTTCAACTTCACAGCAAATTTATCGATATCTACTTCTTTCACCTCAATTGCGCCAATGTTGTTTACAGTATGAATTTGATGTTTTTTATAGCGTTTTCTGTATGTTGCCTTTAAGTCATCTTGAAGATAAATATATATGCTAAAACTATGCAACAGAAATTAGGATTTAAGAAACATCGAAAATTAGATTAAAAAATTCAACAGTAACCAATCCTATGAATGCTTCAAGAATACGAACACGCAGATTATTAAAATCGTTCAAAATCTTCCTTCCATAAGTCAGTTACATCTTTTTATGTGCTACTCAGTTTCCTAGTGGTTAAGATTTTCATTAGAGTAGCGTTCCTGATAGGAGCTAATAAATTCTTTCCGAGTTTAACGCGACAGCTTGGGTATCTGTAAAAAAGCAAAATTTTTATGAAATGTGTATTCTGAATTGCCTCTTGGCAAAGGAAGTGAACAGTCGTCCACATCTCTACTCTGGATTTATGCTCCCATTAGGCTTCTATCCATAGTAGCATTTCCGACTTTAATATTTTAGATATGACACAGACAGTGGCGTAGTGTCAGGGTATTCAAGGTATTCAGCGAATACCTTACAATTTCTAGAACAAAAAATATTAATCTGCATTATGTTAGGATGTTACTTTTCTCAAACAATCCCTTTTCAATATGTTTACTTGCTTAAAAATTCAAAGTGTATAGGTTTGCAGATGTGAATCGTTTGGAAGAAGCAGATTTGTGAAAACAATGCGGAGGATCGAAAAAAAACTTCATGTTNTAAAAAATAGTTCGTCGCGAATACGCAGTGAGTAACCGGAAAGGTGTTTCCACCAATGGAAATGCTCCATTTTATGAATAACTTTTCCTTAATGAGCCAAAGAAAAGAAAAAAATAAGCTGGAAATCGGCCAGTTTCCAATCTCCCACTGTCTAAAAGCTCACATAGAAGCTAGTTAAAGTTTGATCTTCAGTGCTTGGAGTGTTGGAGTTGTTAATGAAGACGGAGTAAATTAAACAAGTAAAATTTAAAAGGAGATTTGAAAAGTTGACTTTTTAGCAAGGAATTTCTGTTCAGACGTATATTATGACATGTGCTAGCAGCACCAACAAGACAGTTAAAAGATTGGTAGCTCATACAGGCTCAGTCGCATATAGGCCAAGTTTCTAAATGATTATTTTTGCCTAGTTAGGGCGAACCTATAAATTTAATGTTTTTCAGTTCATGAATGATATAGTGATAGACCTCGAACACTCCCCCATTATTTTCAAATACATGAAAGTTCCTTCGCTGAGCTTATTCTGTTTACGTAATGCGAGCTGCTAGACTTGCACAATCTAAAGGAATGCATGGTCATGTCACATTATGTCCTTATCAGCATAGTATTGTTTAGTTACTATTGCAAATAATGGTCCTTTGTTAAGGTTTCAAGAGCCTTCAAGGCTTTGTTGCTATAGGCCCTGTTCCTGATTTGCTAGATGCGTTTAACTTAGTTGACTATGGCGGAATCAGCGATGGTGATAGTTTAGCAGAAAATTCTAGAAGAGGTCAATACTTCATTTTAATTCGCTTACGATTGTGTTCGGGCTTTTTTTTACTGCTATTAGTAGTACTATTATCACAGACTTCTGTTTTACTAAATGCTATTATGTAAAAAATTATACATTAACAAGGGTGGCCCTTCAGCCGTGACTGGTTTTCAAGGAATCTTTACGTAAGAACGACCAGAAGAAAGTTGAAGTCTAGCCTAGTTATAATCCATAGTACAAGCTGGAAAAGGCAAGTTAGGATGCATCTTGCTAGACATTTAAGTTCATTGTATTAAAAGACATAAGATGTTAACTTGCTGCACCAAGGAAAAAAACGCCCAGCGACACCCTAAGATAGAATAGCCAGTCGAAAATGTCTCTCTACGCCACTGGACACTGACTTCCGCAAACCTGGGCTAGATTAGAAATGAAGATGCGGTGTAGAACCAAAGACAAATCTATTGGTGAAATCAACTGATTGCCTCTGAAAATCCTCAAAACGTCTACA
>OLMO02000231.1:7494890-7511877 GCA_900291935.2 Cassiopea xamachana | reverse complement strand
CACACACACACACACACACACACACACACCGGATATAATGCAGTTCTCGGTATAGCAAAAAACTGTCTGATCCCTTAGGCTTTGCCTATCAAACTCCTTGCAAATTCTCCCTTTATAACAAATCTCGGCCATAACAAACTCTTGTCAATGCCAACCAAATTTGAGGTTCCTTCATCATAATTACCCAAAATGGAGAAAAATTTGGAAATTTTGCTAATACAGACCTGTATGATAACGATATGTGATGAAATACACATAAAATTAATAACTTTCCAGGGCATTATGGACTTTCAGTAGAAAAAGCAAAATACAAAAAGCTAAAACAGACTATTTAGCTTCCAAGTTGTAAGAGGAGAATAAAATGTGTTGAAAAATTTCAATTTTCCATTTAAAATATTCGATATAATTGCTTCTATCTAAATGTGCACAGAAGTTAAACTAGCTAATACAAACCCATAAATTTTTGAGGCGTCCACTGCTATACAATGCCGTAAAGATTGTTAAACCTGTATAACGAACTCCCGATACACGAACTGTTATCTGGTTTAATTTAAAGTTCTCTTTATCAGAGCTCAAATGTATGTAAAATATATCCAAGTTTCTGAGAGACTATACTAGGGTATACAAAATAGCAAGAATACTTTGCAGGAATAATTTACTCCATATGATATTAGATACTTTAAGACTAATATCAACATACTTTGCTGATCAGATTCTGAAATCCGCCATTCTTTTACTTCTTTGAGATTAACTTTCAATTCTTCAATGCTGCCTTCCAATTTTTCAAATCTTTCCATAATTTCTAATGAGCGAATTGAATAGATTATTAATAATCTTAGCAAATAGTTTTCATTTCTGTTACATACTCTTAGGTGCCTAATAAACTGTCCCCACCGCTTAGTAATCTATCAATTTTTTCCAACTTCCAGTTCTTATTTGAAGACATTTTATGAAGAAAACGGGCTGCTTTTCAACAACGTTTTTTGCATTTCTTACATTTTCACGATTCACGTATTGACGTCTAATTTTGACACCTAATCTATAATAATAGAATGGTTAATAGAAGTATTATCTTAGGTTCCACAGCATCTATTTCAGACCCTCTTATTCCAACCCCCTTGTCTGCTCTGACCCCCCAGCTTATTAGCTTTCCAAGTCCTAAGTTTTTTGATCCCCGTCTGTTAGGTACCTGAGATCACTGTACTATATATCTTGCATCAACCAATAAGTAAGCTATATCACAATTCCCCTTTCTAACATCGCCCGCAACAAGTATTAAGTTTGTGAGTGAACTAGTAGTTACTGAATATACATAATTTTCTAAAAGTTTCCTTTCCTATTTGCAGAACATTAAGAGAACCCTTTGCAATCCTAGCTACACAGGACTATAAGCACGTGCTAATTCAGATATAAATTTCAGTGCTTGAATGCTCTGAGGAATGTATCATAGGTAGAACAATTATATAGGTGACCTCGAATGACATGAGTAGATAACACTAATCAAAGATGATAATTCTGGGGAGTGTGTGTGCAGAACAGAGAATTATGGAGGCCTATATCAGCAGAATGTTGAGACCAGACGATAGAATCTGATTGATTGAATGATTGATTGAGTGATTTTCTGCTTGAGTGATTGATTGAGTGATTCATTGATTGATTGTGTGATTGGTTGGTTGGTGAATTGAATGAGCGACTGGTTCATCAATATTTCATGATTTGCATGAAAAATCAGATATGTTTGCAAGAAGTTGACATTTTGTTGTAATAAACCTTAAATTACCGATTAAGCACCTATGCGCCCGCTTAATAGGTAATTTACAGTATTGGAAAAATAAAGTTACAATATACTTGAAATAGGTACTTTTATGAAATAGTTTCAATAACAAACAGAAATGTATAAAATTTATACACTTTACATCTTAAATGCCTTTTCATAAAATTGCACAAAGTAAAGAAGCCATGCATAAAAATTTACCTTTTTGCAGCTCAATGTCGCAACGTATCTCTTCAGTCAGTTGCTGCAACTGTTGATTTGTCAACTTCTCGCTTATGTGTAATTTTGCAATGGCATCAATTTCTTCTTTGGCGTCTTCGTTTATTATACCCCCTGGTATACTCTTAATATCTGCTATTGTTTTTGCAAAGTTAGCATTTGAGCAAAACATTTTATCTGCATGAGCATAGGAGAAATTTCGTATCTCCTTGGTTTTGAAAAACCCTTCCTTGATCAATTTGTCCTCTGCATTGCTTTCATCAATCAACTTGAGACCAGAATCTATGATTATAAAACCTAATACTGAAGTATCCCATTCCTTCTCGTTTCCTGTTTTCATTTTGTTGAGGTAAACTTTGTGCATTTTGTTGTTCGTGTCCCTCACTTTCTCTGGTAATGTATTGTGCATAAAATTCCCACTTTCCTCATTACTTTTCCATTCCTCTTTTGGATGCTTTCTGTTCCATAGATTTATGAAGGATTTCCTTAAATACTTCGGAAGAACATTCAAAACAATTTTGACAATCCTCACAAAATTTGCTTCCTCCTCGGATAATTCCATATTCAACTTGCAACTAGAATAAATTCTTAAATTTTAGTTATAAACAATGTTGTCAACACATTCTAAATTTATGTTATGAGACTTTATACAGAAATGGTGTAAAACCTCATGATTAGGGACAAGTAACGCTATAACAGAATTCTCACTACTGAAGATAATTACTCTGCTAGTCCTTGGTCGCAATTATCTTGCTGGATATGGAAAACGTTCATTCTTGCCATTGGTATAACGAATTTGCTCCATGCCCTGCTGCTTATGCCAAACTGGGCAGTACTATTGGACAACATGTCAATATTCATGTTACTGGACTTTTCATGTTGTCCATAGAAGTTGACATGCTGAACACCATTGAAAGATACATAGCCAATTAGAGAAAGTGTCAGCTGTTTTTCCAGCTAGCAGGGGTGGACCGATTTTCTGCTTGTCCAACATCGACCCTTGCTACTATTTTCATTCTTCTTTTGTTCAACCCTTTTGTCATTGATTTAACTTCCATTTTACAACTAGCCTTGCACTAGTAACAACGAGCACTAATGACTTGGGAACATTATTCTTAGGCCACCATAGTGGCCAAACTGGACAAAATCCTATTAAGCTACAAGCAAGTGCGTAGCTTGGACGGTGCTTCAGAGGTGGCAAAATTCTCTAGGGGAATCATGTGGCACAAAATTCGCAAGATCGCATCTCACTTACATTGAGTTTAGATGTTACACCAAAATGGATTTAAGAAGTGGAAATTGAGGGAACTTGGGATATCTCCTTTGCTAAAGAGGTAAGATAATAGCAAAAACTTCAATACAAAGCTCCAGGGGTGGCAACAAGCTAGCATCCTGATGCCCATGGGTGGCATTTGCAACCCCATACCACTCCATGGCTAAGGGCTTGGCAATAAATGTCGCCAGAAAATGCTCGAGTATGTAAAAACATGGGTGCAGCATTTATTTGACATGAATTTTTTGCCCAACAACGTGGCAAAATTTTCCAGTTTGGCCGTACCATAAGGAAGCTTTGACTATGGGCCTTTTCAGGCATAATTTTGCTGACATGTGCTCACTAAATCATTTTTTATGTCTAATAATGCCAGAAATCTGTCTCCTGGAAAGCATAGCAGGGCCCCATTTGGGCGTTCGACGCCCTGTAGGCCGTTGGTAGTTGTGCTAGCCCACAACGCAAAAGCATACGAACACCATTCAATGAAATGAACTGCTGGATGTCAATATTCTGTGCAAGAAAGCAAGCCCGTGCCTGCAAGAGGTAGGTTTTGTGGGTTGCCACATCCCCCAGAATAAAATATAGATGAAAAATCAACCAACTTTTTAACTTCTGCCACCCTTTTTGTCATAGTGGAGAAGGGTACTTTGAGGGCGCCTCACTCCCTGAAAATTTTCTGTCAGAAAGACGTCCTCCTTATCAGAAGATATTAAGAATTTTGCGAGGCAATGTGACGTTTAGGTACAAACTGAAGTTTCAACGACACATTCTATAATGTTCCAACAAATTTTGTAACTCTTTAACAAGTGGCTGTTGACTGATACCATGCCTGATTTTAAGTGCAGTGATTACTACTATATGCAATGATGGAATGATTTTGCGCCATAATGAATAGTTGAACTATGCGTTTCAATATAGAGAGCGTCACCTCTTGAGAATAATGACAATCACTGTACTTCAAATTAGTAAAATTACCAGTCATCAGCAACTAAAAACAGTATCATTACAATTGAATTATTCCTCCTATTTGAAATAATGTTTCTTACTGGTAGATTACAACTATTGTCTTTTTATTTGGCTGTTAAAGGCACAGTGAATTCAACATTATGAAAATTAAAAAAGCCAATTTTTATGTTGTCTAGGGTCAGATAAAATGAATACTCAACTTTGGCATTCAAATTTAAAGTAAATTTTGTGCAACAGCCATTTAAACTATGATCTTGACAAAAATCTTGTGTAAAGGTTTTGTGACGTAAGATGGGGTGTAATCTTCAGATAGCTCTTTAATGACATATTCCTCACTTAAAACTTGGTGAATGCATAACCGATCATTAATTTCAGAGCTTTCCAGAGCTGAAACCCGAAAATACAATATTTTTAGCCAATAACGTCACATTGCAATGGCTCGTTTTACGTCACACGGCCATACGTTGTTGTTTTTTGTTTAAAGACTGAAGTTCTACTTCCGGTGGCAATAAACCCACTTTTGCAGGAGGAGCATTCCCTCATGGGTCTTTTTTATTTGATCTTTTTAGATTATGGACGTAGTAACAAGGGTATAGGAAGCATGTACCCCCTCCCATTTTTCACAATTTTGCATGCAAAGTGCTCCTCTACAACTTACATAGTTGCCTTTTTTGCAGGTGCGGATGCATCTGAATTTATGTGCTACCCACTTCTTAAATGCTCCCTACGTCCTCTATTTGGATATCTATAATAATGAGAAAAATAATTTTTTTTGGTTGAGTTGTTTTGCTTAACACAACATAAAAGAACATCTTCTAACTTCATTTTAGTGCTTTATGTGAATTGTGCCCAAATAAGTATATAATAGGATCTTGATTCTTTCATTTATTGTTCTTCATATTTATATTCCATAGTTATTATTCTATCAATTTTATTGTCAAAGCTACGTATTTGGCCTTTTTAATTTCTAATTCTTTCTTTCATTGTAGTTAATTTTCTCTCTAGGGGCATATTCATTTAAGATCATTCTCAAGCCTTGCGCCTACAATTTTCCTTTGCTACTTTGCTGTGAAGCACTTTGCAGCATTCTTGACCATCTTAACGCTCCTTTTTAACGTATTGATTTTGATGTTTTAGTTATGTGCTGTATTTCGTGTCACTTTAGTTATCATGTTGCGTGTTTCTGTCTTATGCACCTGTGAACTCCTGTTGTGTGAAGGAAACACCCTTTCTGGGCAATGTGTTGTCCTGACAACGTGTATTGTGATCTTGACGTGCCATTTATTGCTAATTCTTCGTTAGGCCTAGGCATAAAGTAATGTTTCAAATATGGTGGCTGCTCGTGATCACAACAAGAACCNCTAATCGTTATATCTTCTATAGAAGATGTGCACGTAAATAACATTACTGTTGAGTATTGGTTGAGAACCAAAATGTCAAATTGGAAGCTGCCAAGGTCCCTGTTATAGGCCTGTTTAAAATTGTCATCCATTGTAAAGACAAAATCAATGCTGCAAAGCTTAAAGAAATGCGACTTGATTATTTGAGAATAAGCTAGTAGTATTTCATGAAGCCACGATAGGAACTTACCGTAAGAAGCTGTTAAATGACCATGCCAAATTACCATTTGCGCTCAATGAAGAATAGATTTAATTTACCTCTGTACAGAAGAAACTGAGTTATATATGTTTTATGCAAATATTTTTATGCAATTACGAAAGTGTAGGTGATTCCTAATAGTGTGAGTTTATATCAGATACCTGCTATAGCATTGCTGAATGACCCAACCAATAATCTATTGTTTTGAGTGCCTCGTAGTTCATGAATATTTAATAAGCACGCCGGGTGTTTCAAAGTGGAAATGAGAACATAAAAATTATAACATGAGACCATAACAATTATAATAAATTGTGGAATTCATGGGTGCAAAATGCATTTTCACCAGGACAATTTACTTCAATGCGATTCCAAAGATTGCTCCATACTGATCGTGTTACACTTTCCTGAGAAAATGAGGCTGTCACTACAGCTCATTGCATTATGAGTAAGCTTTTGCATTCTTTTATTTGAAATCTTTTCTCAAGAATTTACTTTAAAAGCATCAAACAATAATCAAGAACTTGTTCGTGAAACAGTCAATTTACCCTCGATCAACTATGAATCAAACTGCTAGCCTATGTTACCCCCGGCTTAATTTACCCGGAACCAGCAAAAACGAACTACCTACCACGAACGAGTGGTCTTCCCCAATGCACTCTCGATATGCTCTCCCTTCTATAAAAGATCTAGCCTCAACCTTGTATAATTGAAATCAAACATCTGACCTTTTCCCGAATCGTTTCAAAATGTGTTCAATAATAGAAGACCAAGGGCTAAACATTGTGGAGCACTACAACCCCTTAGCCAGACCTGTTTCAGGGGCGGCAAAATTGTTGTGGAAGAATCACATGATATAAAATCTGAGAGAATAATTTATGTTATCACAAATAAATGGATGATGTGTGTGCAAGAAAAGATAAAACTTTTTAAGTATGTCAACAAGAACAAGGTTGAGCTCAACTAAAATCTCAGGAGATCTCTTCTTAGCAATCACTATAACGCAAGAATAAAAGTTTCAGAAGAATTCCCAGGGGTGGCAAAATGCTGGCTTCCTGTACCCCAAGGGTGGAAGTTGCCACCCTATGTCACCCCATGGCTACATGAGTGAAGCACCTGCTCTAATATGAACCATTTACTGTACCATGAACCTGCGGTGCAATCAAGTTTATGCTCATATAGGCCAAAGCTGTGCTTTCAGGCATCTAGTAGACGGAAGTCTTAATGGCCAAGGAATTGAAAGCATATCCACAGCTAAGTACTAGGGATTCATTTAGCCGGGAGGAGGGTATGCCCTGAAACTGGCCTTGCCATAATTAGAAAATTCCATGACTATATTTTTAATACGTCCCTTGAGATGAGAATCTTTCATGATTTTATGGTAATGGCTGGATCGTAACCGTTTGCAAAGAGGGAGATAAATCATTTATTTTGGACAAGCCCAAGAAAACGAATGTTTTAGTTCAAAACACTCAAAGAAAAGTTTTGAAGATTTGGAGTTCTTCCTTCCTTTCTTCAACGATGCTTTTAAAAAGATTTGATTCATCTTCTGACAGGAAATTCGGATGTGTCATACCAGCAAATGGGTTTAGATAAAAGTCTTAGTAAAGGTCATTAATCAGTTCTAGTGGCAAGTAGTGTAACGTCTCTAGTTGTTGTAACTTATGCCTAAAGGGTCTGGAGGCATTACCACTAGAAAAGTTTTTGATGCGGTGCTTTAATTTACAGGATCTACTCCAGTAGGCAAAACTAAAACCTCGCATACACTATTCCATTTTCATACGAAAACATTTCTTTACCGTTTTCGTATGAAGACAGTAAAATGTAAACGGGACCTTAGGCCCCCGTTGTATTATAGTGGATTGCTAACGGGGATTTGTGGTCTTCATTTCTTGTTGAAGCTGCTTTTTAGTTACAAGTTACTCTGAGGTTCAAGCGGCTTTACTAGTTGAAGTGGAAATCACTCCTTCTTGATGTGGTATATACAATACTCTGGTAGTAAACTGATTTAGCGTCGCTTATCGGCTTAGTTTATTTACTTGTTCAAAAAGAAATAACTTCATCTTTGCTCGTCTAGCTTCGTTTTACTCACCTCTGCTCTGTCCGTCGCGTCAGCAGCGAACAAAGATACACTACTATCCATCGACTTACTTCAGAAATACAGCCATTCGATGCTAGTTAACAGATGTACAGAAAATCTGATAGATTTAATGGGTTTCAAATGTGATAAATAAGACTCCAAGTGCCTTTACAACCTTATCCAAACAAAGAGATTTCGATTGAAGACGGCAGATGCCAAACACAAAGACATAAGAAAGCAAACAACCACAGCACTGCAAAATAATCGCAAAGGAATTTGCTGACAACAAATTTACAAACAAAAAAGCCCAGGGGATTATTATGAAATTCTTTTAGCAATAGGATTTTACGTGTCATTTTCCTGTTTCAAATTAAACTTATGTATGGCCTAATTATAACTATTGACAATTCATAGTCAACCCTGGTCATCAATACTTTAGTACGAAGGTTTTCCATTCTAACTAAATGTACTTACATTTGTTGCTTCCACTGCTGGATGCAAAACTTAAACGCGTATTCAGAAGAATCAACAATTATGAATTATTTAAATCAAAAGTTCAGTACAGGATTTTTGAAACTTAAGAAAGCGCTTTAGTGTTTATGTATTTAAAATTCGATTTATCTGTGTATAAAATGTCATATGTATGATTTTGGCTACCCTCTAGCAGTTTATCTTCTGTTATTCATTAAAATTTGTCATTATTTTAAGTATAGCTACATGGAGCACTTTCACTTTCCATCAATGTCCATTTTCAAAATATTGGAGCTCAAAAAGTTTTGCTAAGACATTTTTACATAAGTTTTGATACTGGAATTGTGGAAACCTTTAGAAAGCTTAAGCACTGGGCAAAAAAACTCTCCTATATAAATAACCTGTAATAGTAGTTCAAAGCTAGTGCCATGCATTTTGCATTATGATTCCATCTCATCGCGTGCCACAACAAAAATTCTGTTCGCAAACTAGAGCAATTCTGTGTGTAGGCCGTAGTTTGCCCACCCCTGCTACATAATAACAGGATCTGCTGACGTTTCCTTTTCTCTGTGCATAACAATACGAGCTATACTCTATTCAACTGCTCTAATCTTACCAAATACAACCTTTGTGGAATATGAATCGAAGTGCTTGTAGAAATCTTTGCATTTCTCCGCGCATTCAACTCGGATTATTGGAATGAAAAGGAGCTTCACTCACTCATTGAAGAGTGTGGTGAACAAGAAGTTTGAAGCAGAGCTACCTTTTGCTTCCATAGGGTGGTGGTATTGTTAAGAAATCTTGTTTTCAAACAGTTGAAGATGAGCAGCAGGACAGAAAATATCTATTCTGTCCAATTTCATATGGGAGTATATGAGTACCAGCATCAAGCGATATCTACATGCATTTTTCTTAACCACTGCAAAGTACGAAATCTATTCCTGAAGGTAAGTTACTTCCAACTCCACAGCTCATGAAAACGCTTAAACCCATTTCCTCAAAAATTATATTTTTCTTTTGATTTTACCTCCGATTTCCCCATTTCTTAAGGCTTAGAGCACTGGTTTTCAACTATGGCTCCTCAGAAGCCTAGGGCTCCACCAAGACATTCCAGGGGCTCAACCAGAAGTTACACAAATATTATGATTGGCATTAATTTTCAATTCTCCTGTGCAGATATATGAATAGGGGTTCCTGGAACCACTGAATATTTCCTTGGATTTCCACTCCAGCAAAAAGGTTGAGCCACAGGCTTAGAGGATGTTCTAAATGGCTTTGACTGAAGTATCAAGACCGGGTGCCCTTCCAGACATCACTAAGCTAACATCAAATCTTGCTCAATACTCTGTCTTGCGAATGCATGCTTCCTTTTCCATGTGTACTTGAAAACAGCATTTTGTCAATCAATTGCCACCAACAATCCCAGACCTAATGTCCTTGAGCATAGCTTTCAAGTTGTATAACTAAGTAGATTTATGCTAAGAAACTAGCTCAAGAAATAAAAGAGAGAAAATTAATACGTGCTACTCTAGTATGGAAGGAAAATTTGCATGTGAATCTCATTAAATTAGTAATCGCAAGAATTTTGAGCTTGTATCTACGAACAATGTATCGCACGAAGTTGTACATTACAATAAAATGTTTATAGTACTGTTAGCACAATAAGGATAAATATTTTTTGTTCAACTACAGAATAGGTCACATTCAATTTACAATGTAACTGGCTCGATATATCTACATGGCAACCTAATTACCTGAAGCTTCAAACAGTAATTTCTAGTAGAGTTTGGTTGGCTTTTGAATGGCTANAGTGAATGGAGCATATCTTGGAAGAGCCTCCTTTGCTACCAGGTTGTATTCCATATAACTCACGCCAAAGGTACGCCGGTAACTTTCGTGTATACGCCAATGTTGAACGGTGGCACACACCTAGGGTACAAAGACCAAAAGAACTGTGCGCTGAGGTTATCATCAAATCACCCCAGTACGCCAAAGTGTATAGTGTAGGCTATATTGATGCCGTCGTGCTGACAGGACAGTTAATTCCACGCAGGAAATCTTCAAGCCTAAGTGCATGATATGCATCTTAGCGTTTCTACGCAATGTTTATAAGCTTTTCCTCTAAAAGAGGGCTGCCTTTCCAGAGAAAGGGAGTTTTGGTTCAATTTATGTATGGTAATGAGAGTGAGATTCTCTAAGCAATGCTTTTTGCTTTTAAAAATGGCCCTGAAATTATTCAATATTCTTTCCATAGTTACCCATGATTGATCCCCGAACTCTTCCAATGCTTCAACAATACTATTCAAGTTTTACAAAGCAATTGAACGCTGAGAAAGAATACTAAATAATGAATTTGTTCGTCTAAGGCAAAACTAGATCCCATTAACACGGTATCGGATTCAAATGAATCTAATATGTTTTTGTAGCGTATTGCTCTTCCGTCTACACGATGACGATGTTGAACCCGATTTTAAATCAATACGCACATGAATAAGATACAGAAGGAATTCGGTATCGTGTAGACGTATGAATCCGATATGATTTTATACCTGATCGACAATAAGGTCATTCTTGTTGTTGACAGCTATTGCTAATTACAGTCTTATTGTTGATCAGGTTATGAATGTTGAAATGTTGTAAATGTACTCACGTGCTCCCGGAACAAGTGATGTGCATGCACAATTTAAACCTCGTGCTCGATTGAATTTTTAGTTGGAGTTTGAGTTAGTCCGTGTGGGTAGAGTTGATTCGAGTAAGAGTTGGAGTATGAACATAAAAATATCATATAATTATGCAGTTTTGCTTTGGTTTTAATTTACAAAAAGCTAGCTTGTTCTTTCTGCCTCATCTACAACAATAAAATCACATCGGATTCATGCGTATACACGATTCCGTATTCATCCTGTATCGTATTAATGTGTGTATTAATTTTACATTGACACTGTTGACCAAAATATCCTACTCGTAAAACTCAGCCTCTATGAAAATAAGAATACTGAGCACAAATGCTATCATCCTATCTACGGAACAGGCAACAGTGCTGTAAAGTCAATGGAACAAAATCTAATGTTGAAAATATAACCTGCGGTGTTTCTCAGGAATCATGCCTTGGCCCTCCTCTGTTTCTCCTTTATGTTAGTGATCTGCCATGTGTATCGAAATGCCTTAAGGCTACTACGTATGCGGACGACACTAGTCTAGCAAATTCTGTGAAGGCTATCAAAGACAACCAGTGCTATGGACAATGAATTGGAAAATCTTAAAGTATAGCTCTTTGGTAACAAGTTATCTTTAAATTTATCCAAAACAACATCAATGCTCATAGACACAATATATATTATGAATGAAAAAGTACTGTAGAACCTTTAAGAGCAAATTTTGAGATATTGAGGGAATCAATTGAGCAAAAGACTTATGCTAAATTTCTAGGGGCTCATATCGATAATAAGCTTAAATGGAAAGACCATATAAAAGCAGTTGCACCGAAAATGACTCGTGCTATACCAATAACTAGGTGTTCCAAAAAATTCATTCCTAAAAACACTTTAAAGATGCTATATCATTGGCTTGCAGAACTTCACTCTAGGTTCTTCTGCTCTATTTGGCGAACATGTGGATCTCTACCCGCAACATTCTAGAAAAATTGCAAAACAGAGCTATAAGATATATAACGTATAGTCCGCCCTTCACCCTTAGACAGTACAAGATAAATATTTACAAATTCATAGAAATCAATTATCAAAGGCTTGTCATCATGGATTTTACTGATTGCTTCCTACCAGAGAGGCTAAAATCTTTCGTCATTCTTTCTGGGCAACTAAGCAACTATCGTACCACATCCCATGAGTGGCAGAGGTCCCATGGGAGGAGAGGACTAAAGTTGATTGGGTAATTGAGATATATTAGAGGTTCATATTCTACTAATTAAATTTTAGAAACAAACTTAGCATACATTAAAGCGGAAGAGAAGAGGCTTAAATTATCAAGTTTACTGCAAATAGCAATTCACAGTTTCTTAAAGTTTCTTATAATGCTATTTTGAAAGGTAATTAACTTACTGCTATATCTTTAGATGTTATGAATCTTCCTTAGATGCTATGAAGCTTGCTTTAGAGTATCAGGGACAATGTGCAAGTACTAAAAACAATTCAGCTTTATAAACAGAGTAATACACAACTTTTTTGAAGAAATAGTCAATAAAGCAAGCCCGTGGCCAGGCCTGTGCTTCAGCAGTGGCAGAATTGCCCTTGGAGAATCACGAGAAAACAAAAATAATCGAACAAAACGTACAAGAACCTGTCTCAAGACCGACGCCAGAAAATTCCCATGAAATCAAAAAGTAAAAATATATAAGCGATGATCCTGATGGATTGATTGAAAGGTGACATTTGCCATCCCATGCAACAACATGGCTACGAACCTGTTATTAGGTTAATGAAACTTAGAATTAATGACACAATTTATGTTATATTATATCATATTATATTATCACATCATAATATATTATAATATATATTATATTACATTATATTATATTATATTACATTATATTATATTATATTACATTATATTATATTATATTACATTATATTATATTATATTATATTATATTATATTATATTATATTATATTATATTATATTATATTATATTATATTATATTATATTATATTATATTATATTATATTATATTATATTATATTATATTATATTATATTATATTATATTATATTATATTATATTATATTATATTATATGCTAAATCACGTAATATTTTACAGTACATGGTATTACACTATATCATGTACTATGCTGCATCAGTCGATTTGGCGCTATATTAGAAGCTAAAGACAATATGAAAAAGTTTTGCTACTATTATGCTAGAGCAAATGTGAGTGAACTTTCCAAGAACATCAAGCAAGGCTCAATATCTTTACCTTCTCTACAAGATGTCTAGCATTTTGATGAGTAGGTAAAGTTTTTCTTAAGGGCACTAAAGTGGGGAACGTACTTAAACAAGAAGTACAGAAATCTAGCAAGGTACACACCTTGCAAATATCTATTGATAGATACTTGAAAGGACAGAAAATTTCAGTGAAAATTCCCTACATCCTTCTATTTTGCATACATTCAGAACTAACCCAGGCTAGGCCAATCTTAACTTTGTATGTATTCACATGACACTTTTCCTCAATTAACATGCGGCGAACCCACATCAAAGAAATAAGTGGGCATGCAATAAGTTAGTTGATCTCTATCTCATCAAAGAGGTTCTTATCCATTATCATGTATCATTTACTATACAAATATTGATATCTTGTCTTTATGACAACTTTCAGACTTTCATTATTATTGATAGCTTTACTACCCCTGCTATCCCCGTTAGCCGGGGTGTCCTTCAAGGGGATTGCCTCAGCCCCCTTCTATTTAACATGTACTTCAATACATTTATTCAATTCATTAAGTAAGAAAAATACAAACAACTCGGCTTCTCTTCTCATGATGCTTCTGATCCTCTCTTTAATCCGGTCTATTGGTTCTAATTTGCTACTGATGCAGCAGTGGTAACAACTAACCAGCGAGAAAATCAACTCCTTTTGAACTGTTGTACCAAGTGGTGCCAATGGGCTAATATGATTATCTGGGTTGATAAACGCATCACTTTTGGGATTAAAAACGTTTTCCTCCAGATCTCTGCAATTTCAACCCAAGCTCCTTATCAACACTGAACTCTTGCCAGTTGCACACAGCGTCGAAGCATTCAAAGCTTCAATTTGAAAATTTTCAATTTGAATCATTCAAACAGGGATCTTCGATTTGAAATTTTATTCCTGGCCTAACCATGGTGGGTCCTCGAGTAAAGACTGTGTATGAGAGAAAGTCAATTATTTCACTATTGTAAATAAAATTTTATTATATTATAGAATGTTATGTCAATAAAATATATCGTTAATGTTATAGCTTCAGCATCAATGTCAATACTAGCATAATAAAGCTGATTATTCAAGATTCGATACTTTACAATCCTGAACAAAAGTACCAAGAATTTTTATTAGTGTTTTGGGCAACTGCCCTTGCATCAAACCCTTTAACTTTTCCCAGTATTACAATAGCTATTTGCTTTTTGCTTGAGACGTTTTTAAACCAATCCAAATGCTTTAAACTGTTGTATTCTTAGGATGTATAGCCTCCTAATTTTATAGATTTATAGCCATCGTTTAAAATTCTCAGACATAAGCCTGTCAGTAAATTTCTTCTGCTACACCTTTCCACTTAAAGTCCTTCGGCACCCCACTGTCTAGCACCCTTTTTACATTGCAATTAGCAACAGCTCTTGCCTCGCTTGAAAGCTTAAAAAATAGGATACCAATTTCTAATATAATCCACCTTGACATCGTACTTACGGTGTGTTGTGCGCCGGTCTACTTGAGCCTTCATGCTAAGTACTTTGCTTCTGCGTTCCATCTGAAAACCTGCCTTGCTGTTCCCGTCATGTAAGATACGTGATTATACTACATAGCTAATAACTGGCAGAAATATCAAAGAAAAAATTTAGCATAAAGCAAGATAAGCGCCAGCACATTAAGCTATCCAAGCCTCGTTTTCAGCATCAACTTAAAGGTTGAAAGAGTGTTAACTGACTTTCTGTCATTCAACAGTGGCCTCCAAGTCATAGCCCATGCCCCCCCACCCTCAGTAAGCAAAACCATTTTGCACCACTTTGTATCTATTCAATCTATTTAATTCTTATTCAAGAGTATTCCTTCCTAAGGTTAGGAAACAAGGACAGCAGCTGTTCATACGCACCAGACCAATTTCTATTCGAAGAACGCAGGTGGCAGTTTGCTGGCTGATAATTCGTGACTTCTTCCTATTTCCTTGTCTTTATTCCACAAATATCTTTTAACAGCACTGCAAATAAACATCATTGGTCACGTCTGCCATTGACCTGTATTGCTTGGATTGGCCTATTTTTCATATTTTCTACTTTAAATTATTTCTTTGCACAGAAAGAGAACTTACCGCGCACTCAAACTTCTAAAAGTAGTAGGCCAGAGGACTCCATGGATATTACTGTACATGGTACTTTATGTAGGTTCAATATAATCAATTATTGGATTCCTCCTTCCCCCTTGTACGCTTTCGTACGTTTTCAAGGTATTCCCTCCCCTTAAGCGCACGTACCTTCAAATTCACGCACGAGCGTTCAATATAATCAATTATTGGATTCCTCCTTCCCCCTTGTACGCTTTCGTACGTTTTCAAGGTATTCCCTCCAATACATTTGCTACCGTTGTCTATCTCCGTAATTTCAAAGTTTACAGAATTTGATGCATACCCGAGAACTCTAAAAATTATCAAATTTTTGTATACAAATCAATGAGCATGCTATCGTGCGCTCTTAAATCTTAAAAGACAGTTTTATTTAGTAAGGATGCTTTGCAAGTAATTACCATTTGAAAATTGCATGAGCGTACGTACGTTGTCGTGGAGCTACCAGCGGATCAGCCCCCCGCTGTAGTCCTTACTGCATTCGCAGACGTGTGGGCTAGGGCTGCGGAAATAGAGATAGGCGCCGCCCTATACGCCATTGGCGCGGGAGGAACTTTAAATTTGACTCTTTTTGATGTACGTTGTCTAAAGAGCCCCCTTGTACGCTTTCGTGCGCCTTTTGGGTACCCCCTTCCCCTTCAGAGCGCACGTAATTTTTGAATGGACTCCCTAATATCAAAAGATCTTTTTCCTCATATATCAACAATACTGAGATGCAATGTTGAGCATTAGAACTTGAATGCTTTTGATTTCTTCAACTATTCGAAATTATTCGAATCTTTTCGAATATTGGATGCTGAGTAAACGATATTCGAATTTCCCCTGTCAGTATCCGAACTGCCCATACTAACTACAAAAGTAGGCTACATAAAGAAATATTGTATTTGAATTTTATGTAAATGGTAATTACAAGGACATGGATTTGTGTTTAATGATATTTTATTATGCGAGATTCTATGATACAATGAACTTCTACTAGTATTTGTGTCAAATAAATAAAACCATTTTCATTCGATTATAGAGCAACTAATTTGTTCAATATGTCTACCAGGCAATCATACTTAGCTGCAACTTCAAACAACAATTTCTAGCAACAATTGATGGGATCTTGAAAGGCTATTGAATGGAGCATATTTTTGAAGAGCCACCACCTCTCTGCAATGCCTTCAAACTTTTTTTCTTAAAGAGAGCTGATTTCCCTGCAAAAAGTGAGAGCTAGTTGAGTTCTGTTATGCTTCTGATGACGAGATTCTTGAGGTAATACATTTACTTTTAAAAATGACACCAAACTGATTGAATATACTTTTCATATCCATCGATGGTTGATCTCAAAGCTCTTTGCTTGTTTTAACAGTAATTTCCAAATTATGTAAAGAAATTAGAAGTTAAGAAAAAGCATTAACTAATGAATTTAATTAACTAAGTCAAACTATTCTTGAATTAAGAAGACAAAAAGCTAGTAACAAAAGACAGCTTTGCATTGTTTTTATGAATCAAATTATGGTGTGCATACCTTCACCCTTGGAAAGCATAAGATAAACGTTCACAAATTCGTA
>OLMO02000231.1:7458087-7493165 GCA_900291935.2 Cassiopea xamachana | reverse complement strand
GTTTCATAAGTAGAGTAATACTAAATTGATATCATTTTACGCTATATTATTTCACTATTGTATACAAAAATTTATTATATTACACCATGTTATGTCAATAAAATGTATCGCTACTGTTATAGCTTCAGTGTCAATGTCAACACTAACATGATACAGCTGATTATCCAAGATTCAATATTTTAAAATCCTGAACAAAAGTGCCAATAATTTTTATTAGTAGTTAACGCTGTTCTCACAAAGACAGAAGTGGAAAAAATTATTTTAGTAATAAACATTGAAGACATAGCAGAGTCCATACCTCTGGTGTATCCAGATGAAAATCATTATTGACATCAAACTGCTTAAAAACTGATAGCAACTCTCTAATCTACAACAGGAACAGATGTGGAATATTCGGCAAATAAGATTTGTGACAATATCAATGAAAAGCTAATAGCAAAGACATGGATTTGATGATTTTACAATCATACATAGAAAGTTAAATTTATTCAGTATCTTTGATTCTATCACCACTGGACAGCTGCATTAAGAGATACCTGACTTTTTCACGCAATTTATACCACCCGAAATAAGGTGCTCTCTGATATTAATCCATACTAATTCAAATTTACAACACTATACATTACACACTTAATATTCAATAAGGTTAAAATTCCACAACACTAAATAGTTAAGTTCTAGCATAGCTTCTAGCTGTCCAAACTGAGTAGCTTTGTTAGCTCGTTGCGAAGCCTATCTGTCCAGAATTGAAAAGAACTCGCATTAAAAGTTGAACTACTCTTCCTAGTTTAATCTAGAACGATGGCTTAACTGGAATAAGTAAGTTTATAAGTATCGAGCACAGGGGCGGATCTAGAGCTGGGACTTAAGGCCTGGCCAAACGCTCTCGACTTTTCACTATACAATGCTTGGCATGCATCTTGAGTGAAAGGTCGAAAGCGTTTTGCCATCTTGTTGAGTGAAGTCTAGAGGGCTATTATTGTTCAGTGAGGTTTAGTCAAGCTCAAAATCGTCGAGCGTTGTCGAGCATACGCGTGTGTAGTTAGAATTCTATATTTAGTGAACCAAGGATTCTACAAAAGAAGCGTTGAAAGGCGAAAGTTTTTACGCATTCAAACAATACATCTGTAACGATTAGGGTTCTTGCCATGATGGTGAGCGGTCACCATATTTGTAATAAGTTCTTCATGCCTAGGCCTAACGAAACGCCTCTTGATGTTTCCGCTATAATCACATCAAAGACTGACCAGACTAATATGAGTCAAGGCTGCCACACTAGAATTGCTGTTTCCCGTATAGCGCATATTCAATTTTCCCCATTCTCCCCTACTATAAAAGCAAAGTTTCCCCTACATCTCACAGAATTTTCCCATTTTCTTCCATAATTTTCGGATTTTCACCTACCGAATTTCCTGAGACTTGCCATTAGTATAATATTATAGAAACTACGCACCTATTATTCTATAAGAATATAGTTTTTAAGAATATCAAAGCTCAGAAATTTAAGAACAATAGAAGGCTCATGTTTCATCAAGACCTGGAAGCTTTGTGTATTTGAGCTATAATGGTGCTTTTAGATTTACGTCTGGACAGTCAATACAATATTTATTATTTCTGGTCCTCTTTTGATTTGCATTAAGACTAATTATGACATCGACAAAGATTTGAATATACTCTTTCCATTTCGAGACCATACTGCACCTTTGGCCCTATGACATCAACTGCACACTACAATACATGACACGTCAAGATCACAATACACGTTGACATGGACAACACATTGCCCGGAAAGGGTTTTTACTACACACAACAGGACTCCACAGGTACGCAACAGTGTTGCCATTTGTAAGGTCTTCTAGCTACACTAGGGTATTTGACCCTCGTATAGGGTGTAGGGAAATACCTACGGCAAAAATGGCAAGATGTAGGGAGAACTACGTCAGTTTTAGGTAGATTTAGGTCTCAAAGAATCTTCTGTGTCAAAAAAATTAAATGTGCACAATAAAAACTAAAATCAAATAAATTCTTTCTCTCTGGCTTGCAACTCCTATAACTCACTTGATCTGATCGTGATTATTTTATCACTGGCTTACACTCCTCAGCTCAAAATGCTTATTCATGACAACATGGCATATCTAATTATTAGAATATTTTAGTTTTGCCCTTAAACTTTCGAATCAATACCGAACAGCTGAGACGTAGAAAACCTAATAGATTTATGATAGGAGTTACCTGAAGGGTGTAGAGCAGCTTCAAGAGCAGCTGCAATGCAAATTTTATAGCTATATTTCTTCATGTCTCTAGCTACATTTCAACATCATATGCATATTTCTTTACAACTAACAAGTGAACTCGAGTGTACCGAGGTGCAATGCCCAGAAAATTCACCAAGTAAGATGTTTATCGAAGGAAAGGTCTTAATCCCGTAATTGATCTTGTATCTGGCAAAATAGATATGGTGAACTTTCTTTCATATCAGTTTTCAGTTACATAAAACAGGGAAATCTCTATAAATACAAAAGCAAATCTCTCCATCTTCTGGACAAAGAATTAATCTACAAGCATGAACCCCAAAACCTAGCAGTGATGCTACTGATGAATATAAGAGGGGTACTTTGGTGAATATCCAAATTGAAAAAGGATTCTGATGAAGACGTGTATTCCTTCTCTGAGTAGAGATCAATCATGAACACAAAGTTTGTCCTACTTGCCAAAAAGGAGTTTTCCCACATTCTAGAGGATATGAACTCAAAAACCTTTCATTTGCTTCGGACTATTAGGGAAACATCAGAATGCCATCTACCTACACCTCCTCCCAGATCATTTATTCAGTCTCTAAGCTTTGTATGCTCTTATGCTTGTAATGTTCAGGGTACATGACTTTGCTTCAATATATATGTTATCAAATGTGTATCAGTTTGAAAAATATAAGAGAGTTCCAAAAAGACTTTCTGAAAGGAGAACACTTAGACCTCTCTAAACATTCATGCTAGAGATATAGACAACTGATCCCTGATTTAGTTTTTAATCGCAGCTTCAGTTTGGCTCAGAGAGCCATGAGGAAACCAAGAATAAAATTCAAAAATGGAAAATTTTGAAAGCAGAGATCTTGTTCTCAAATATCTATATTTAATCAATTCCTCAAGCTAAAGGGGCAAAATTTTTGAGAAAAGCCTAATTTATAGCGTTCTTTCAATACTAATGACCAAACTGTAAAACTTCTTAAAGTAGAATCACCATGACGTCATCATTGTTCATTCTGTTGTAGGAAATTGTAGGGAAAATAAAGGAAAATATGTATGGTAAATGTAGGTAGAAATTGCATGTGTCGTAGGTAGATTTCGCTGTCACGGCGTGGCAACCCTGGTACGCAAGACTGAAACACGCAACATGATAACTAAAGTGATACGAAATACAGCACATAACTACAAACATCAAACTCAATACGTTACACATCAGTGGAATGCTGAGTTCCAAGTCGAGTGAAAATAAGGGAAGGTATGGCCACTCTCTTCTCGACAACATTCAACAATGCTCAAGATTTGTCGAGCAATGTATAATGAGAAGTAGAGAGCGTTTGGCGAAGGTTTTAGTAGATTATCTGATTCAATTTATTGTCTTTTCGAGAAGGTTCTTACCGCAATTTCTTGCTATAGGAAATTTTAATGTTGAAGGGGAATGCCCCTTTGGTCCCAATGGATTTGTCAGTAATCGAGCAGTAGCATCCTTAGGACTGATTAGATGAAACATTGCATGAATAAAGATAGCGAAATCTAGTTATTGGAAATAATACAACCAATACGTGGCTCTTTCTTAAAGACTGAGCCGTTACTATGTAGCAAAACTGTTACAAGTGCCTCTTGGTTCAACTTGTGAAGTATGACAGATGATACTGACTAGGATGACAAAGTTTTCACGACTTTAATGATGGGGATTTTAATGTACTTTCTTTGCAACATTAATGGCAACTCAATGATCAACTGCAGGAACAATGCCAACATAGCTTGCAACTCTTTTCCTATGGAGTTTCTAAATGTTCTCATCATCAATCTAACCAGGGATGGCGTCAATTACCACAGTTTTTTAGGAAACGTTAGCAGACTACGCCTTTAAAATACTATGTCCTTCTGTCGCCAAATCCATTTTACCATGGTGATAGAAGTCCTTTTCTTCAAACCTAACATTTTCTACGTGAATTTGGAAGAGCAAGAAGATTGATGTTGGAAAGAGCGAGGGAGGGAGGGGGACTCCCTTAATCCCACCTGAGGTACCACCACTCAATCTACCTTCATGCTCATGTATGTTTATGGATTTTTGCAAATCTTTTCTCTTTTTTGCAAAGATTCCTCAAAATTGGCATGAAAACATAAGTCAAAGAACAGAAGTTTCCGATGTGGTACGTAAAGACCAGGGGTGCAGCTTTGAAAAAGGTAACTTGTGCTATTTCCCATCGAAAGGTTAAAATATCTTGGCTCAGACCAATATGTGTCGAACTGAAAAACGTAAGCGATGCCATGCACAAACTTACATCAGCTAACGATACATCAGGAAAAGTTGATTTGGAGAGTTCAAGATTTAAAGTTCCAGTTGATTCATTGATAAGTCTTGGGTGCTTACTTGGTTTGAGGCTCTCTAAAATAAATAAGCAAAGAAACAAATAAACACAATTAGCTGTACTCTAAGCAATATCGATCATTAAAAATGCTGACGATGATGCATCTTTATGCCGGGAATAAATACAATACGCAATTCTATATTTCTCTCGAATATTAAATTGCCTGACTTTAAAAAATGCCTACAACGTGATCACATTTACCATTTCATTCTTGTCTTCATACAAAATTATACCTGTTGCTTGTCGTAACCAAAAACATTCAGAAGCTGTCAAAAGGAATATAACTAGGACAGTCTTTGTGCATGCAGTAACAAATCTCTTTTGCAAAGAAGAATAGCTGAAGTTGTAATGATTCAAAAATCCCTTTACCTCTCATAAAGTGCTTTTGAACCCATAGAGACACTCTTTGATAGAAACCCTACTCCAGCTAAGGAAAACTACCTTAAAGAGATTTTGCCACTGCCGTGAAAGTACACAATGGCAATATTCATATACAAATAAGTAAATCATTGTATAACTACATTTTTATTGCCCAACTTGTTGCCTTCATGCAAATAGATTGCTTCCTGAGCAATTCACTATTATGATGAAATCTGAGAGTATTCGAGTGTTTTATTTGTTTTGCTATTGGACATTTTGCCTTTTAGCATTCAAAGTAGCAATTTCCCATAGGCAATCTGATTTCCTTATTAGTTGGCACATGATTCCCCAAAAATTAATTGCCTTTTTGTTGAAACCTATTTTTAAGACAGGCACCTTGAGTTGTCATCATTTGCAGCTCATTGTTGTATCGAAGCAGCTCTTCCTACTTGCATTCTCAGCTAATTCTGCAACTATCATTTTCGATAATTAGCTTACCTAACAGTATTGCTTGAGCCTCTTCGGAGGGCGTATGTTTCCCTTCTCTCCACGTAACCAATGCTGAACTTAATCTTGGTTTATTTATGCTGAAAGCAAAGTTATATTAAGGCACAGACAAAAGAAAGCCCCATTTTGAAAACGGTTATAGAATGAAAGAGCCTGTCATTTAACATCTCTGAATATCTCTCTAGGAATAGTAAGCACAATTACATTGGCATATGCAAAATACATCTACTTTACAAATGAATATCTTCAAAAAAATCGTGATATTCAATGTCAGGTCATGAAAGTCTTTAACATTCATGATGAAGATTTCTTTGGTTGATCCAATCAGAGTGCATCAATACTTATGCAAAGCTTCATAAATACATTCATACACGCATTTCTTTTATAAGCAACTGCTTTACAAGCAAGGCAGTACTCGGCAAGGCAAAAAGTTAAGCAATTTTAGTACTGGATTGAAGACTGCTAAGCAATTTGAAAAATTGTATTTTCAGTACTTAAAAGGAAATGTGAACCAACACCATCTTATTAACAGGAATAACCTGTGCAAGCGTTATCTGCCCTCAATACTTGTTCACTTTCACTACTTACCAATTATCAAACCGTTATCAGTTTATATGGCCCTATATTTACCTTTTTCTAATCTATTTTCAACAAATACGAGCAAAAAGTTAAGCAATTGCTGAGCAATTTTGAATACTCAAAATTGCCTTCCAGCTAAGTAATTTTTAGTACTGAGCCCGAGTTGAAATTGCTTATAAAAAAATGCGTGTACTCTGAAGTAGCTTTCTTTTGAATCGATTTCATCGCAATCTTTCAATGCACATTATTACAATAAGCATGCCACTGAATGAAAAGGAAATTTGCAGTTGTACACATAAGCGTAGGAGGCGGAGGGCAGGAGGGCTACAGCCTCCCCCCCCAAGTTGGGCAGAAATCCGTTTAACTCACTCAGAAATCCGTTTCACTCATTTTCTGAAAGAACAATAGGAAATTCGGGCAGGAAGTTTACAGAAAGCTTACAGCTCCCTAAATTTGACGTCCTCCTATGTCCATGGTTGTACATCTATGGAATTGCAGGAAACTTACCTTTCATCTTTAAGGATTTTGTCTACATTAACAGAATTTTGAATGACATCAGTACTTTGTGCTATTTTTGTTCTTTTTATTGGAAGTCCTCTGATTTCCTGTGCAAGACAAAATGCTGCTAAATTTACCCAGAAATCTTTACAATATAATCGTTACTTCAATGTTACACGCTTAACCTACGTGGCTTACATTAGTAATATCTTTCGTTATAAATCTAACTTGGCAAAATAATAATGCTGCCGTTAGGAGTTTCCTTTTTCTGAATCTTAAACAATTCACCATTAGAAAACTCTTCTCTATGTAAAACAACTGGTAAGAAAAGGTCAGAGACCTCTCTGGTAGTTTTGCTTCATTCTAAGGAAAACTGTTTGCTAATAAGCTATGCATTCCAATACTCACCACTCCAAGCCCCAAATAGTGTGATGGAAGAGTCGATTTTAATACTGTTAATGTACCTATGAAATAAATACTGAATTATTATTCCTGAAAAGCTGGACAACTGAAGGTACCTTATATTGTTGAACTGGTGTGAAAGTGAGGCTATGCAAATATTGGACACTCTGAAAGACATTAGTGAGATCTTTCAATCAATATCATGTATTTGGATGTGAACTCAAGAGCGGGTAATAGAGTACAAATTTTCATTTTCCAAATGGGGACATTCGTGGAATGAATGCAAGACTAAGACAATATCATGTGAGCCAAACAAAACTATAAGAGAATTTAATGAGAAAGTGATCTCTATGTCACAAAGTCTAAGTAGGAAATCAAGGCAGACAAGTAAGATAGACAAACGATTTGAGGGTGGCAATATGTAATCTGTTATCAATTCTGAATTCACATCCACAGACATGCAATTGATTGGGAGATCTCACCACTGTCATACCCAAACTGAAGTTACCACACCATTAGAAGGCCCAATATTTGTTTGGCCTCTCTTTCATAGCAATTTCTCTCTTCGCCGCATCCCCATTAAGGACTGTTTCAAAATACATGAATTTCAATAAGCATATTGCTACTTGAATCAGTCTGTATATGCGTGTACATTTGTTCATATCCTTATACAGTTGCGGTATGTAAACAGCTACTTCTGTTAAACTGAATGTGTATATGTATGCAAAATATCAAAAAATTGCTGTTCACCCAGTTGAGTTTTGATAACTTCATTTATCATAACTGAGAACATCAAACAGTTTTGAGGGTTAAATAAGGCAAAATCATCACGGAATCTTAAGCATCAGAGATCAGACAAAATCTACTGGTTTCTTTATGAACTTTTTGCATCAACACATTATGCTTGTCAGATTAAAGGTCTGCAACCACTTCGTACCTTCTTTGGCAGCATTTATCATCTTCTCGATCATTCCTGCAAACAATCTTTGATCCCTACTGTAACGGCTTTCATCAATATTTGAACGAGACAGCATTACCCTTAAAACCAGTAAAATCAGTTATTTGAAAACAAATCCACTGAAATTTCTAAACCAAAATGCCAAATTAAAAGATACTGAAATGAACGATTTTGAAATCAAATGCTTTAGGAGGGGTAATGGTTAGAAGTATTTCTTTACATCTAAAAGCGTATCTTGCAGAGCGTTCAATAACATTTAGAGTAAGCGGCTGATCATGAATTTACCCATGGAGGGTAAATTATTCTGTGCACTTCTTTATGTCATTCTAAGTTAACGTAAATGGCAGTATAGGCTAGCCGCTGATAAATCACTGGTTTCTGTCTTCTGTTGAAAGCTCTGGCCTTGAATACATAGAATAACTGAATGAGGGAATGAAGAGAGAAGAACTTAGATAAACGTACTACTAACCGAAAATCTCGACCCAACCCCGTTAGAAAGCCGATAAAACATTGTTGTTGTCGTTGTATTTCGCCTTCAGCTACAATCAATGCCTAAATGAACAAAAGACAAAATTAACTTCATCTACTTCTAACTATAATAACTTATTAGAAATCTTTCACCGCAGCTTTGCAGTTTTTCAAAACAGGCTTATATATTTTTCAATAACCTACAACTTTCCAGTTAAATTCCATAGTTTCAGCATAGTTCTGTGTTCTCCACATTTACTCGCTGAAGTTTCATCATAGTTCCAACACCTCTTACTGCACACCAATAACTTCGCTAAAGCTTCAAAAAAGTGCTGCACCCTTAAACATCAACCACTAGCAAATCACTGGAAAGGGGTATCTTTTAGAAAATTAAATACCTACCCAGTCAAGTTGCTTTCAGAGCAGAATCACTACAAAAGATTGTTTGTCAGAAAAAGCAGAGAAGAGAATCCCTGTCCTGCTCAAAGATTAGTATCACCCCCTCCAGCAAATTGCTTATGATTCGTCCAAATAATAATGATAACTGAAGATAGCAACCCACCCTATCTTTTAGGAAAAGTTCCCTTTGTAACTTGTCTATTTCCTGCCTTTGAACAGCTGTAGACAAGAAAATTTTATGTTATAAAAGCATTGTCTATAAGGAAAACAATAAACATGAATAGAAGTGCCAACATTCCTTTGGGCTCTGGTGATAACTATCATGAGACATTTCACGTCTTAAAGTAGAAAACTCATTTAGGCCCGCCATAACCTTCCTTGAGCAGAAGCCATGAACGAGCCTCGTTGTACAAATTTCCCCCTGCTCTTAAAGTAAGAAAACTGGTTCTACTGCTAAGGAGAGCAGCAGTAATTCATGATAAAGAAACATTAAACTCAAATGAAACTGTTGATTGGCCCACCTTTATTTGTTACCACAGTGCCAAAATACTGTTTCTCCATCTTCAAGATTTTGATTTGATTTGTTAGTTCCTGGAGAAATTACAAGTGCAAGATATTGTCATTAAATAGTTAATCCATTTCAGCTGCAGCAAAAAGCTATGGCTATAGTGATAAGTCTTTATTTGCACCCTTTTACCAGAGGAAACCTTAATCGCAAGTAAAATTTTCAAAGATTTTCTGAATAGGAATTGTGTTTCCAGACTTCTACAACTGACTAAAAGCCGTTGTGCAAGTAAACTGGAGATCAGAGAAAAAAGTATTGATGTCATTGATTTCACTTGAATGATAAATACAATGCGTTAATTCATTTCTTGCTTTCTTGAAAAATATTGCATCAGCGGCTGCCAGAAAAGCAGACATTCATAGATTTTTTTCTACAACTAAAAACAAACAAAGCAAATGCAAACTACAAAACTACAACATTGCATATATTGTAGCACCTGCAGCGAGAAAAGATACGCAGTCACCGGGTCCTCATTGCAGATGCCACTTACAATTTCTCTTTAATAATTCTAATGTATCGCAGGGTGGTCTCAATGTAAGCCGCACATCAAATGTGAGGCAGCGAACTATGACTTAATCATAGTTTCATCCCATAATATCATCCTACCGTACGGAGCCTGACCCTATTTCGATCTTCATCTACTCTACCCTATCCTAACCAAAGCAATATATGAAATTTGAAGTAGGCAGTTCATTAAATAGTTTACTGTTTCATGTTTGCAATAATGAATAAATGATCTTCTACATTTTAGAAGAAGCTAAAAGCTTGGAAACAGGCAAGGCACAATACGTTACAACAAAATGGACGCCATGTAAACAAAGTATATCATATGTCATATATCCCGATCAAGCTTTGCTAGCATAAAATATCAATAGGTAACAATAATCCGGTTAAATCTGTCAATAAATCTGGCTAAGAGCAAAAAGTACTGAATTTCCTTTCAATTCACCCCTACGAAAATCATCTTTCATTTTTATGATAAGCTTCAGTTCGAAACAATAAAACTGCAATGGAAATTAAGAGCAATAATTACTTTCAGGTACAAAGTACCATAGATTTTGATCAAATCTAGAATAAGATAAAAAGTTCAAAAATAGAATAAAAAATGATCTAGAAAAGAATGCATATGCAAGATTTGCTGCTAAATTTTCATTTTAGCGTATGATATTTTGTCTGTAGTTATTTGGCTTTGTCTATTGCACATAGTTAGTGCAAGTTAGTCTGAAGTTACTATTCTAAATAATATGTTTAAATATCGATATATAATCAAATCACATTTACCTTAATCCTCCAATGCATCCGATTTTGAAAGTCCTCAAAATGTGAACGAGCTTCTTGCAATTCGTTTTCCAATTTTTCTTCCCTGCAGAAAAATCTCAATAGCTTTAGAAAGGGTTGGATTGATGAAGGAAGCAAAGAAACAAAACCAGCTTACTGGAGATATGTTTGCATGAAAGCAGTAGTTTCAATCATAAATCAGGAGTGACTTCTGTTATCGAAGTCTTGGCTAAAAAATAGGCATGTTTATGGAATTCAATTGACAGAGGAGAAATGTAGTGATGCATGATTAGAATAAATTTCATTAGCTTATCTTACCTAAAAGTCACAGGTTGTCATTAATTTTCCAAAAAAAATTGAATCTATCTCTATCCTTTTAAGGTGAAATAATCATAACAAAGGAAGCCTAATTCTTAGCGTCATTTAAACTCATTCTGCATTTCACAGAGTGCGCCATTATAGACTTCTCTTCATTTACCTACCGCTGATTTAAATTAGAAACGAGCTTCTGCTTTTCTCTCTGCCACAATGCAATGGTACCATCCCGCTGCAATCTACAGACAAAATATCAACCTTTGAAGCAAGGTCGACGAAGAATGAGCTACAAACTTTGAAGCATTGCAATGCGATCAGACTTTGAAATGAGAGGCGCTGGATGGAGCGCGAGCGCCTCCACATTCTCGTCAAAATTCTTACTGGCTCGATTATTCAAGCTTCTAGAGTTGATCAATCTTTTATACTAAAGATATGCAATTCAAAGAAATATTTTGCCTGAATCTTCCTTGAATGTCTAAAATACATGGAGTCATGTCATGGAAAAAATTTATAGAACGAATTACATGTCGTTTCATTAAAACAAACTCACCGCTTCACATGCTTACTTTCGTTAGAAAAGTATAAAAAATTTATCAATAGAGTCATTTTTGATCTCAAAGAATATGCTAAGGTATTGCTTTATGGACCCTTAAAAGGTATTCTCAAGGAGGGTACATGTTCACACACGGGCCAGTAAACCACTGTAAAAGCAGTGAAGGAGCTTGACCAAGCATCTTAATGAATTGAAGAGCTTGATTCATCAGGTACCTAACCTTTACTCATCTCAAGGCCTGAATGCCATCTATGAAGGTTTTCGAAATAAAAGATGAAGAAGTGCTTTCTTCTACGGTCGTTGTAGATCTGGAATTAGCAAATTCAGCAATAGTGTTGATGATTGCTCCATTTTAAGAAATAACTTTGCTACTATTAGGCCTTACTCATCTAGATGTTTAAAATGAGACAGTTTATGAATAATGTAACTGAATAAAATCATACTGTCGAATTATTTTTCCTCTTTCTTCTAATTGCTCCTCCAGCTTCCGACACGTGGCGAGTGCTGTATTTTTCTCTGCGACTGCGTACCCATGGCTGACAAAATTCACAAATGAAAGAGATGTGAGGAAGTGATGGTCGTCAAGCATTACAAAAAGGCTTTCGAAGTCCATCCAAGATAGTCTTTCTGAGAATACTTAAAACTGATAAATCTGCAATGGATAGTGCCACTTTCTAGCTAGAAGCAGCTCAAGACATGAATTTCCTAAGTAACTTTGCTACAAGGTTATTCTTCTTAATAAGTTGTTTACTTATGTTGCATCATTAAATTCATAACTGAATGTAGAGGTCCATATTGAAGTAGCGTTTGAGGATGTTCAGATGTACTCTATCGAATGGTAAATCTGTCTCCTTTTCCAATGTGAATGCTTTGCGGCACACCCATGGTTCTCCTCCGTAATAATTTGACCCTACAGTCTTTCTATCATGCTCAACAAAGAGCACCGATAAATTGAATTAATCATTTCGTAGGAAAAGTAGCCTGACTGATACTCATACACTGTATAAGTATATTGAATATCACGGAAAGTATTTCGATAAACTAATGGTATTTTTACTTTTGTCTTTGCTGTGTTGACTCGGCTTGTTCTCTTTGAAGGTTGACTAAAATTAAAGACAAAAATAATTAATCGTGTTTGAAAATGGGATACTTTTATGCAAAAAAATATCCGCATCGAGCTGAACGAGTGAGTAGGCCAAATTGTATTACTTTCTATTTACGATTCTTGGGAGCACGAAGTATTAGGGTATAAAGCATGTAACATAAAGTGAAAGAATGAAGTATAAAGTATAAGATCTTTGCTGCAAAGAAAATTCTGGAATCTTCAACCACGGATAATGCAGTATAGCTATCAAAGATGGTAAATCATTTTCGTAACCTACTTCTTAGCGTCATATTCTCCGCTGACAATTTTTTCTCGGCTTCTGTCTTCTCCTGTTAAAAAAGGAATTGCAAATCAAGAGATTAATTGAAAAAGACCTTCTAATTTAGAACGATAATGTAAATTTTTCTTGGTATATTCAATCTTTACTAAATCTGAATAGCAGAGTTATAACACATGAAGTTGGACCCAATATATTTATCCATTTTTCATCATATGATATAATTTTACCACTGTTTGCCACTCCCTAGCTTGTTTATGTTCCGATCTCCTTCTTTGAGTGGATGCTTGATATCAAAGGATGCTTGGCAACAATAAAATCTCTTTTTAAAACTCTTCTTAAAAATAAAATGCAATTTCACAATTCGTCCAATTTGTACATTAGTCTGCGAATTGCATTTTCCTTCTTCCTCTAGTTCTCTTTCCTGCAATTTTACCGGTGACTGCAAGGTTTTCTAGTTTAATTTTCCTCATTTTGTGTCCAAAAAAAGCATTTTACCTTTTCGAAATGTCTGATACGATGCTGCCCTCTCAAATTGTATTATTCAGAACTTCTTTATTGGTAATCTTGCCTGTCCATTAGCTTTTTCCGTTCTTCTTCTCCAAGTTATGAGAGCATAAATTAAGAAGTTCAAACAATGTAGAATACATGCTTTATAAACATTGGGAAAGGCTCCCTCTTTGGTGGCTATACTTGGGGAACAATAAATAAGCCAAGTCTGTAGGTGTACTAGTTGTGGTGCATTGAAAGCAATAAGAAAATTGCTTTAGAAACACACTAGCAATCCACTATATTTGTTGTGCTATAACAAAGGGCTTATAAGATGGACGTAGGAGCCGGGAAGAGCACAGGGGGCACATGCCTTAACCTTTCACAACATCTCTATATAAACTTCCCCTCTTCAGCTAAGCCTATATTTGTCCTTTTTGATTGCATGCTGCCCCTGAATGCAAAGTGTGCCCCACTTTTTGAATGCGTCCTACATCATTGGCTTGTGGACCAAGCACATAACTGGAAGAAATGCCCCTAGAGGTACAAAACCTGCTTGTACAATCACTTTGAGGGGGCAAAAATCTTACTTTTTCATGCAAATCTCCAAGGTAATAATACAGAGTGTACTTGCAGCAGCTAATTCGTTTTGCAGTTTGCTGTTAATGCAATTGTCCTAGACCTTTCCAATGGAATATATCTGAACCATCTATTTTAACTCCACCTAATAGGAGTAGAGCACTTTTCTCCAACAGGCAGAAAGCAACATCATTGATAACACTGGCAAAAAAATTGGTGTTTGCACTTTTTGAGTGGATTTAGATTAAGCGTGATGTGCTGAATCCAAATATGGTATCGGGTATGTTCAATCAGGTCAAATTAAAAAAATATTTTCATAACATTTTCTCGCTTGTGTATTCATATAAGGGTTTCTATCCCTCTGTCGAACTTTTCTCTTTTTCCTGAAATTAGTAACTTGTAAACACAGTGTAAAGTTTTCAGAAATTGATCTTCCCAATAAATAGAAAAGTAACTATTTTCCATATTTCAGAAAAGCTCAATTTCTGAAAAATTTGAATGGTAAAGGTACTTTGAATGTACTAAGAGTCACTTGCTTTTTTGTAAAGTTTGGATAAGGTCTCTGCCCAATGACATGAAACTAAGTTTAATTGCAGACTGTGATAGCCGTTTGCACTAAAATATTTTTATATATTGTTTTCCCATGAGGATCTTAGAAGTTTATGAAATCTCTATGCTAGGCCTAGATCGATATTTTTGCTAACTTTACAAAAACAAATTCCCTTAGACCGTAGTATTATAGTACAACACCAGGTGAAGTCAGACAATGAAAGAAATCTTGCAAGAGTGAAATTCACGGACCTTTCCTATCATTAAAATATCAGTCAAAATCATTAATATTTTGCTTGCTACTATCAAGCAATTTATTTAAACATATTTCCAAACGGCTAAGCCTAACATGAATATGTTGATTGCATTATACAGCCCTTGAATTTTGGATTTCAAACTGAGATATAAATAATGAGCAGTTCTTTTGAAAAATCTTTTCTTCAAGCCAAAGAATGCTAGAACTCCATTGCTTTTTCTTTGGACTAGTTCATCCCAGCAGCCCAATAACACCAAAACAGATTTAAGCCGTTGTAACAAGTTCTTTGATATATGATTTTGTGTGATGCAAATACTGTACCGACAAAGACAGACGAAGAAGGAAGTTTTAAATGTGATAAATGCAAGAGGAAATGCTGAAAACAAAGGACTTGATGCTTTTTTGTCAGAAAAGAGGATTTGAACTGGTGCCATTATTTTACATGAGAAAAGATAAAAACAAGGAGTTTACAAAGTTGAGCGTTTTGGAACTGTGATTATTTCACATTGCAATGCTTTGTTGACAGCTACATAAGCAGCTCTGACATCAATAGACCATTTTGCAGTAAATAAAATCTTATAGTATGCATTGCTAAAATTCAGATTCAGGTCCACTCTCCTTTAGTACTAGGCAACTCCACTTGAATAGAGCCACTTAGCTCGCAGGCAGTGGTGTAGAGCTAAAGTGATAACTAGGGGTGTGGGGGGAGGGGGGGCTCAGTCAAAGGGGTCCAGCCATTACTGCTGTTGCTATCTTGTTGCTTTTATTGAAGATGGGATGTGAAATTGGATGTTTGTGTTATGAACGCGCCACAAAGTGCCTTGTGTAAAAGCCGGTTTCATTACACTGTTGTGTCATGCTTTAGACTCGGAATTTTCCTTACAGCATCATTTTTAAAGCTTTTGGAATACAAACAAATCGAAATGGTCTTCAGTTGTACTTTCTTCTGCAAATAAGTTTTACAAACATGCAATAATATTATTTTCTGCAAAAATGTAGGAAGGGGTATGCTCGTGAAAATGCCTTGGACATGGTTAGGCATAATGAATTAATAAACATCTTGAAACAAATAGGTGTTGAGGGAAAATATCTAAGAACATCTATGATATGCAAAGAGTAGCTTTAAAATTAGGCGGAGAGCGAACTGATTGGATAGACGTAAAAAGAGTAGTAATACAGGGGTATGTAATGTCAACAGACCTATTTTACATATACGCTGAGTTTATAATGAGGAATGATGACGATGAAGGAATTAAAATTGGTGGAAGAACGATATAAAACATCAGATATGCAGATGATACAGTTCTAATAGTTGATTCAGAGGAAAAATGAAAAACTTTGGTACAAAAAGTTAGTGAACATAGTGAAGCCATGGGAATAAAGATAAGCAGAAAGAAAATAAAAACTATGGTAGCTCCAAAAAAAGATAGAAGCCCTATAATCCATTTGAGAATTGACAGAGATGAAATTGAGCAAGTAGATGACTATGTTTACTTGAGTAGTCTTATTAACTGGGATGGGAGACAGGAAAAGGAAATAAGAAGAAGGATAGCTAGAGTATATAGCAACATGAGAAAACTTAAGAAATTAGTTACAAACAGGAAATTTTCTATCACTTTAAGAAAGAGATTCATAGAATGCCATATATGGTCCACCTTTTTATACGGATGTGAAACATGGAACATTAACAACCAAACAAGGAAGAGATTGGAGGCCTTTGAGATGAAAATATGGAGATATGTGCTGAAGGTGTCATGGACACAAAGAATCACCAACGAAGAAACTTTGAGAAGAATGGGAATACAGCTAGAATTAATGAGGACAATATACAAAAGACAACTAAGTTTTGTGGGTCATATAGAAAGAAAAGAAGGATTGGAAATCCTATGCATGATTAATATGATGCATGAGAGAAGAGGAAGAGGACACCCAAGGAAGAGCTATACAGATAATTTGATTGAGATCACTGGGAGAAAACATTCGATGGTCGAATTTAAAAGGATGATGAAGGATCGAAGCCTCTGGCGTTCCATGGTTGCCCACGTCCGGTTGGATGTGGCACCTCAGCAACAGTAACAGTACAGGGAACAAAAAGATCATTTGGGTATTCTTAGTAAATTCGCATGGAAGGTAATAGGACCCATCATTGTACCGACATAAAGAAAACCCCACAACCAAAATAACCTTTTGGATGCCGTAAAAAATTGACGAAATATGTCATAGTGCTTAGATGATAAGCACATTCATAAAATCTTGATGCTGACAATTTACAACTGATGGTTAGCATTCACTTTTGATTAAAATTATACCTGTACGACTGTTCTCTGAAAGGGAGACAGCTTATCTTTTTAGTAGTATCGCTATGATAAAAGTAATCTCATATAACTCACTTTTAGTAAATGCACGACCTCACTCTTGAAATCTAATATTTCTTCTAGCACAGATTTCGTAAATTTTGCATAGAGGAGACCTGAAAGAAAAAAGCAAACTTTACTTAAAAATCGTAGCTTTATTTTTATGCGTAAAACACTATGTCTTAACTACTGTATACGGAGTTAATCTCTGGTATATTACAAACAAATATAGAACTAAGTTAAACTCTATTAGTATTCACATCTGAGGCATAATCCCTTTCTTAGCAACTTCTGGAAAATTAGTATCTCCGAAAGTATAAATTTTTTACATTGATCGTAGACCACAAGCGTAGGAGGGGGCAAGGGGGCTGCAGCCTCCAAGATGGGCAGAAATGCGTTTCACTCTCGCAAATTTTCTGAAAGAACAACAGGAAGTTCGGGCAAAAAGTTTTGCAGAAAGGATACAGCCCCCCTAAATCTGACATCCTCCTACGCCAATGTAGTAGACTCTAAGAGTTCAGTCATCTATAATTCCGAATACTAGGGCGGGTTATAATTGGGAGGGTATAAAAACTATTCAAAGGACAAATGAGAGTGGGAAAATTTCTAGAAAATTTTCGAGTATTGATGTATGAATTTTTGTGCTTATTTTTCAATGGGGAATTAACATGTTTCGACAATAATAGATGGGGTACAAGTTGTTAAACAGTTTTTAAATTCAAGCAAAGGCGTGGCCATGGGGGATGGGGAGCAAATGCACTACACAGAATTTGCCAGGGTGGTGCTAGGAATTTCTTTAAAATCGATGAGAAATAATTCTAGGGGGTAGTGGCAAATCTTCAGAGAAGTAAAGGGCGTGGCCAAAAAAAATTTTATTTATACCCTCATGTTTATAACCCTGGCCACGCTCCTGAACTCAAGCCTGTCCCTACATCAAGAATTATAAAGAGCTGTACCCTAATTAGTAGTGAGAAATTAAGCAGTCATTACAAAATTCGAAACATTTTCCAGCCAAAATCCCTACACAGAAAATATTGGATTAATATTCTTTTTTGGGCGACTAATTGGTGCTTCTTGTTGTATGTACCAAATGACAAGAAAAATCTTTAGACTTTCTTGTACTTACTTTCCTTTGTCATTTCAAATCAAGCATTGAAGTCAAGTATAACAGTCACAAATTGTATCTTTTCAAAGGAAGAGAGCCAGAGCCCCCCGAATCCTTTCCTATCCTTCACCTATCTTCCTCTAAGTACTTTCTGAATCATTAGAAGCTCTAGAGAAAAATGATCATACCAGTTTCGTTTACTTTTCCTTCACCTACTTCTGTTGGTAGAACTGGATCTGACAGATTCTGCAAAAAGTTTTAAACTTTGTGAATAAGATTCTATCAAAAACAGCAGCTAACAAACACATGGCCTTAAAAAGCTGTTTTAGTTAAGCATCTAACAAATATTTAGATGATTCAATTAATGACGTGCGAAGAAGTTTTGCGTGGGATAATGTAAGGCTAGGGATTACCAATATGTTACAGAATTTACCATAATTACAGGATATTTTTATCAGAAACCACTTTATAAGCAACCTAGTACTAGACAGCCTAAAATTCAAGACACTTTTAGAACTAAATGGAAAGAGTTAAGAAACTTTAGACAAATATCACATTGAAATCGCTACCTGGTTCGACGTAGAGATGTAGCAAGAAATGTGAATATGACATTGCATTAGAATTTAACTCGTACTGACGTAGTTTTTCTGTTATAGGACAAATAGTTTGCTACATTCACTTTCTGTATCCGTTTTCACAGCAATTTAGTTCACTAAATTAAGAAACTTTTAAGAAACTTTTAGAACTAAAATTTGGCCAAAAACTAAGAAACTTTTAGTACTAGGCCTTGAGCTATGTTTCTTATAAAAAAGATGTGTACCGCAAATGACAGATGCCACGTCAGATTTTAATGGAAGTTAGACTTGTTTAACCCTAGTTAATGGCGGGAAGCTCTTATTGTATTTGTCCAATCATAGGCTTCCTATGAATCATGAGATATTGGAGGGAATAGAAGCACATGGAGCATAGCTTGTGATCTGCACTCATAGAGATGCTATCTTGAGATCGTTAAGACAAGTTGCTTCTACGTTGCTTTTTTGTCCCCATCCTCCTGCACCTATTTTATCTAACCTCTACATTGATTTCTTTCCATCTAGTCCTCATTTTCTTCTTTCTGTTCTTAACATCCTTCCTCCTCACACTCACAGCTTTTTTCAATCCGTTTTGAGGCAGGTGCATTGCTCTCTTTTTTAGCCAAAAACTTATTATTTCCAGAGTCAAGCACCGTTGTTATAGGATTATATTATCCAAGCAAGCTAGGGCCATGCACAAACACCTATTTTTGCTAGAGCTTACCTACACTTAATCTAGTTAACCAAAGGTTTCGGAAAAAGTGGGAAGGTGTCATACCCCTCACACTGCACATTTAGGCATGTCTTTCGATTCAATTTACATATGCAAAGCTCTTCAAAATAATTGCAAATAGACATGTTTCAAATTTCTTATATAAAATTGAAAGTAAATTGCCTTTGCAAGTGAAAGCACTTATCCTGCATGAGGCATTCTGCCTTCAACAATTAAAGAAAAGCGATATTACCTTCAATTTTTCTGTTAAATTTGACAAGAACTCTGACTCCTACAAAGAAAGTGTAACAAAATTACTATATATCTAAAAATAAAATAAGAATTTAAGGATAAGAACTACAATTTTAAGGATAAAAGATAGTTCTAAATAAAAGTTGCAGATTTAGCGGAAAAGGTATTTCGTCTTGCTCACGAGAAGTTTCTTCTTAAGCCCAAATCGGAAACTGCTACATGAGTGTAAAGGGTGATTTTATACCAAATCTAGGATCCTCTTGGCGGTTGAGTTTACGATATCTCTTCCGTATATTCTAGATTCCCTGGCATCTTCAAGTTTGACCATGTATTCAAAAACATCGCACATCTGAAAGTAGAAGAAATATGAAATTGAGAGGAATTATCACCCAAAGTATTATTCTCTCACATGGGTACCGGGACAGAGGAGCAGTGGGTTTCTCGCCCCTCCTACCCTACTGAAAGGGGTGCAAGTGGAGGTAAGAATACCCCTTGTGTCAACTTGTTTTTGCAAAACAGTTAGAATAGGGAATGTTTTAAAGTATCCCCATGCCATCCAGGTAACATAACATTTTCGAATTTAACAAAGTTAGTCTTATACTGATTTTTTGACTTCAAGTGCTTACAAACTTCCCAGCAATATGAGGGCTTAGTCACCGATAGTTACATTTAAGACTGCCTGCAAAGATTTTAACGTTGACTTTTAGCATCAAAGTTTTCCTTTGAAGTTGATACTGTTTGCGGTTGTTAATTTATACATAATTTGATATTAGTTCTTTTAGGTAAGCAGGTACTTTATTGATAGCAGCAAATCCACATTGCTGAACAGGCTAGCTTGTATAAATATTGTTATATTGTTACTATTATCATTATTATTACAGTTTTTACAATAACTTTCTTACATTATCATTGCTTTTTATTACGAAATCAGTTCAGCAACTTTTAAGAAGTATTTTTTGTGACTCAAAGTTAACATTTCATGAAAGCTATATTTATTGGTTACAGCTATTGAAAGGAGAAGTCATGAAATGGCGTGGCCTTTTGCTCCACAGGAGAAAGCTGCCACTTT
This sequence comes from Cassiopea xamachana, assembly GCA_900291935.2. NCBI lineage: Eukaryota > Metazoa > Cnidaria > Scyphozoa > Rhizostomeae > Cassiopeidae > Cassiopea > Cassiopea xamachana. The sequence goes on along the minus strand of OLMO02000231.1, from coordinate 7,472,349 downwards.
TGCCATGATGCGCTATCGGCACACCTGTCTGTTCATTATTTTTAGAGTATAAAAAGTCTAAAATCAAAATAGCCAAATGAAATGTCAAAGAATTGATTGACCAAGCGCCTAGGAAAATTTCAAAGAGTTACAATATCTTACTTGAAGTTGTAAGTACAAAAATATCAGATTCCTAACGATAATAGTACTTATATCTTGTGCTGATAGGTTATAGAGAATGCCAGCACCATTTAAGAATTTTGACGCCATAAATCTCGATGAGAGAATCCTTTTTACAATAAATAAAAACATGGCGCATATGTACAACAACAGCTACCAGCATACCTGATTAAGTCTCTCTTTTAACCTCGATATAGAAGCTCCAAAGCCATTTATATACGTCGTATCCTATGAACATAATTGAAANATTCTTTTGTGTGAATAAGAAATAAACTTACTAATTTTTCGCTCTTGCTTTAAGCTTCAATGTACATAACGTATACCTAACTTCAAAACTATAAAGAAATGCTTGAGTCTATCACAACATTACCTATAGGAAACTAATGACTATGCCTTGGAAACAATTAGGCCATTCTACAGGTTGATACCCAAGAGATATCAATCTTGAGTGTAAAAGCAACTCTCAAGATGATGACATAAAGTAGGTGAAATTAACAGAGTATTGCTGAACATAAAATGCTTTGGAAGTTAATAACAGTTAAAAGATGTTTTTTGAAGTTTACAATGTTCTGTTTGACTGAGATTGTTTACAAAATTCGCCATGTATTTTGTCTCGTTGAGAAATTGTGTCATATATTTCCAGAAATTGAAGAAATTCGCTAAATTGATCGAGTTGCTTTAAAACTTCGTCTATTAGCATAGCCAAATCCTAAACCATTAATGATTGGCTCTTAGTCATTCAGAGAAATCTGAAGAAACAAAATATTGTTGGGATGATGTGATTTCCATCCAGGAAGCTAAAAATTAGTTTCCAGGATGCAAAGCTGCAAATTGCCCAATTACTATAAGCTGCTTAGTCCCCAGTGGAGGAGCCATCTTGAAATTCACAATGTTCCAGAACCATTTATTTGCATTCCTCACAAACAATCAATAATCAAGCAAACAGAAACTCCATCCCTAAAACGCACCTCTCTTCTCATAAAATGCACCGAAAACAAACAATATTATTGCGATTTTGATTGTTTCCCCTCCTCCGCAAACACACACTTTTTTATAAGAAACCTAGCTCAAGGCCTCGTGCTACTTACTTAATTTTTGGCCACATTTTAGTTGTAAAAGTTTCTTAAAAGTTTCTTAATTTAGCGCAACTAAATTGTTTTGAAATCGTACTCAAAACATAAATATAGCAAACTTTATGTCATACAGCAAACACAATGCGTCAGTACAAGTTAAATTCTAAAGCAACGTCACATCCTCATTGTTTTGGTACAGTTCTATGTCGAACCAGGTAACGATTTCAAAGTGCTATTTGTCTGAAGTTTCTTTGCACTTTCCTTGTAACTCTAAAAGGTTCTTAAATTTTAGGCTGTCTAGTACTAGGTAGCTTATAACGTAGTTTCTTATAAAAAAAACCTTGTACCCCTGTGTATGCCCTTGTATACAAAACAAATGAATAGTGTTCTCTGGAAAACGTAGGAGTAGATCGGCATTTGAATGGGTGCTTATGTTCAGTATCAAATAACGGAGATAAACTATTAAAAACAATGTGCGCGACAATCCATGGCTGGAATATAATTACTAATAAAAATCGCTATCTAAAACTAATTACTAATGAAGCAGGACAGCCATTCACCATTTAACGGATTTAGGAAACAATGGAGGAGGTAATTGCTTTGCTCCAGACGCAGCTACAGCGAAAAGATCCCCATTTTTGTTAGTAATCTTGAAAAAATTGCCGCATTTCCAAAAATCTCTTGAAAACCTTCCGCCAATTTATATCAAAGCACAAAAATATCAAATTCTGCCATGTGATATCCGAAATCACCGGGCTCTCGTAGGCTTAGACAAAACTTTTGACTCGTTCCAATGTCGCCCCATTGAAGTACCTTAAATGCTCCTCAATAAACGCCCGGGTGCTCAGTTACTTCTCGAGATTTTGAGAAATCCATTTGAATCTCATCAATATTTGGATTCCCTTGTATTTCACCAATTGTGGATCTGATAAACTCTTGAGGGGCGTTTATTTGAGACAGGCGTTTAATAGAGAATGTATTTCTATTGGAGTATTGATGGTATTGCTATTAATTCAGTTCAAAATCAGGGATTTATCATGGGACTGATGGACGCAAATTCCTTGTCAGGTACCATTTTGCCAGCTTTTCCACTCAACATTATGACTTGGCTTTTCAAAGCAAAAAGATTGATATCATGGTCCGCTTCTTCGCCTTGTGGTAGCTGCGTGGTGGACTATGGTTTTGAGTGCTGCTAAGCTGGTGAACTTGTTGTTCCTGGCTAACGCCAGTTGACATCATCAATGGGATATTGCAAGTGCATTTCTGGAGAACATTGTGCAGCCGCATTCAAATAACCTCTCTTATCAAGGATGGGATAGATTGTCTTAAGGATAGATTGTCTTCTTAACACGAGGATAGATTGTCTTAAGGATTCTGACAATGTCGTAACGCGCACAGAGGATATTGCCAATATGATGAACAGTTACTTTTGTTCCATAGGTACCGAACTGGCCAGTAAAATTGATCATTCTTCAAATACTCTTCAATCTGGGGACCTGGGGACTATCATGTCAATGATAAATCTAAAAAACTTAATTTTAGATCTGTTAACATACAAGATATCAGGGACGCAATCGCTAATGCTAAAACACCAAAGAGCTTTGGGCATGACAAAATACCCTATTTCTTTTTAAAGCTTGCTCTTTTTTACATTGATAGCTCTCTGGAAATTATGTTGAATGCATCTATTGAAACAAGCTTTTTCCGGATGAATGGAAATTAGCCAGAGTAACTCCAATATTTAAGGAAGGAAACAAGGATGTTAAGTCGAACTATCGCCCCATTTCGACCTTACCAGTTATCTCAAGGCTCTTTGAAAAACTGATTACCGATCAACTGTGCCGATTCATGGATAGAAATGGTTTATTCTCAAATGATCAATCAGACTTTCTACTCCTACATTCCACTTTAACATGCCTATTGAAAATCCTCGATGACTGGTACAGGAGATTGGATTTAGGAAAGCTAGTGGGCTTGGTATTCATTGAGCTGAAAAAGGACTTTGACAAAGTTTACCACAGCATTCTGTGCCAAAAGCTACAATATTATGGTGATCGTCAGCGTGAACTTTCCAGGTTTATATCATACCTGTCCAACCGAAAACAATTTTGTAGGTTAAGTGGAACTGATTCAAAGGTCAATGATATAACTATAGGAGTGCCACAGGGATCATGTCTTGGACCCCTTCTAAGGCTTCCTTTGAGAAAATCAACTGTGGGGCAGAAAGGCTTCTCATACAGGGGTACCAAGGTATGGAATAGCTTATCAACTGAGTGCAAAGAAGCAAGATCATTACGTGTCTATAAATCCTTTTTAAAGTAGATTTAAATCTTTAGTTTATTTTTCTTTGATTTTGCATACATAGCATTGTCTTTTACAGAACTATTTATTTACTTTTTTCTACTTTGTACTGTAATTTTTATAAGTATTGTATTGTATTATATTGTAATTTTATATTCTTTTTAAGGAGGGCCCCTCGAAAACCGGCTGTGCTGAAAGGCAACCCTCCTACAATATGTAAAAATGAAATGAAGGGCTGTAAAATGTTATTTAAAGGATATAATTTGTTTGCAGGCCACGAGCCTGAGACCCTTGGTCTAAAGGATCTTTTGGACCGGCCACATTCATATACACAGGTGGATCCCCTATACACCTTTTTTGTGACATTCATCACAAAAATACTGTGTGGAAACTTCACATTGACACGTGCGCAGAAGGAAGCAGAATCGTTAGCTTAGTGAGACCTTCAGTGCGATCGTCCAGCACTAGACGAAAAGGGCGATTCGTTTTGACGTCACATACCGCAATCACCTAGGTAACGAGAATCACTGGGTGAAAACAAACCAGCAATCTGAACTAGATCTGTGCAGTTGTCCACACGGAGCTTTGAATTTTGGTGATTGTATCAAGTAATATGTTGTTCGGATGCTTTGATAAGCTTTCTTTGGACGATACAGTTGAAGGGATGCCCAGAGAATTCCTTACACGTATTTTTATAAGAAAAAAGTTTATAAGAAAATGAAGCTCAAGTGGTCAAAGTTTTAAGAAAATCTTAAGAAAATCACGAGGCTCAATTTCCAAAACTAAATGTTTTTATTGGACAAAAATCGATATTTCGTCATTATTGCATTCAAAATGTTAAAAATGGAATTTATATTCAAGTATGCAATATTAATAACGAATATTTATCCCACTTTAGCCAGTTTATTTCAGAAAAAGTTAAGAAAAATTTATGAAGATCTCAGGCTCAATTTCGGGAAAAGTTAAGAAAATTGAGTCTCAGGCAAAATGATGGCTGAAATGTCTAAAGTACTTCTAAAGGAAAATCTCTAAGAAGTTTTTTAATTTGAAAATTCTTTACAAATGTTTGAAATCAAGAACTATGAAGCCGGTTTTGTTTATTTGCTGTCAAAACTCGCATGCAGACATTAAAAAACTTCTTTCCTACCTTCTCTGTGCTTCCAGACTTGAGTTCTATCCAAAGTTAAATGCAACTTCAAAGTTCCACTATTTTGTCTTTACCACTTTTGTGTCCCATTATGTGCAGTGAAAATTAAAGAACTATTGAAGAAGGTCTAGTACTATAACTTTTTAGAACTAGGCCTTGAGCAAGGTTAAAGGACTTTTAGGACTAGGCTTTGAGCTAAGTTCCTTCTAAAGAGAAGTATGTATGTTTGTAGAAGGAACCCCAAAAAATATGATGCTGGCTTCCTGTGCAGGTATTCTGTAAAGATGCAGTATGTAAAAGTATTGGGTATTGCAGTCCCTCTACTAAAAAAGCTACTTGTCTGAATGAATCAGATCTTTTTATCTCCACTTCTAGTCTTAAATGGAGCATTTCCGCAGAAGGCACTGTTTGTGCAGAAATCGACGTCAGAAAGCTCTAGAAAAGTTTGAAGGTCTTCTGGGTAGGTACTCCTTAAAGTGTATGACAAGAATGGAATTTGCTGTAATTCTAGGGGCCATTAAAAAGTATGTACGGTCATGTAATTTTCAAGTGGTAATTACTTGCAAAGCATCCTGAATAAATAAAACTGTAAATAGTATATTAGTACTACAGAACTTTTCTACAGAACAAAAACACCCGCAGCAATTTTTTGACATACTAAAACAAAATACCGTATTTACCATCGGGTAGTGACAGAATGGTGAATCAATATATATAGTCAGATGGGGATACACATAATAGCATACGTCTAATTGGCCCCAAGAGTGGCCAGATAGGACTTTTTCACCTTGTGCTTACTTAAAGAGTCCAAGTGAGGAAACGAACTCTTGTAGACAAAAACAGTTATCCTTGCTGCTTTCCCTGCTTCTTTCCCTGCTTCTTTCCCTTGTTTAGAAAGATATGAAAAGTTAGTCGAAGCTTTCCAATCACCTTGTGATTTGTGCAGCCTTTTGACTGCACAGCTTTTCCCCACCGCACCTCAAAGAACAAACTTTTCACAACTACCGCATGCGGTGAAAAGCTTATGAATGGCCTAGCTATTTTCACCCAGTCGCTATTGCTACGCGTGGTTCTCAAGGAATACCAAATTGCCTATAGTAGAACCGATTGCAACTTTTCGCCGAGTGCTTGGTGATCTCACTGACAACTTTGGTTCCTGCTACGCATGTTTTATCATTATCAGCCGTTAATTTAGGTAAGCTATATAGAAAGAATAGTTGTAGAGTTTTCAGACGATGGATTCAAAAAAATATCTAGTGGAGGTCGGCCTTATCACAAATCTAGACGCCTGTCGCTGTGCTTATGTAAAAACCAACTGTTAAATTATAATCTCACAATAAAAAATAGCGCGACTCAGAAAGTTGTTTTTAAAATATAGCTGATTGTGGACTTCAAAACAGAGGACTTAATAAGCTACGAAATCATGGGTCCAGCATTAAACATCAATTAATAATGACATCATTTGAAGCAAGACAAACGCATATCAGGTCGAAAATTTCCTGTGAATAAATTGAAAGAGATCGCCTGCAGGTGAAAGCTCATTTAATTGCTGATAAGAAATTTGCAACTGATGAAAAGGATATTTCTTGAGAGTAGAAGGCTTTTGACAATAGATCATTTTATAGTTGCTTAAACAAAATGATATGCTCACACTAAATAGCAGGATCCGACAAAACGTTTTGCTGCGTGCAGACGCAGCTTTTTCTGCATGCACCTGCTTGCACATAAATTGAATGAGCTCATTAATTTCAGTTATATTGTAACACATTTGTATCTTTCAACTTGTATTTAAGTATGCTGATTGGAATTAGAGGATAAACATTAACAAAATGAAAATGAAATGAATTGAAATTAAGAAAATAGTGATGTCTGGCGCGAGGACAGAAGCTGCTTGCGGGCGGTGACCGTGGAGCCCGCGTCTTCTTCAGACTCCGCTACAGAACCAAAAGTTCCAAAGCCCTAAGTTCATTATGGCGTGAAATATGGTGTAGATCATGAGCATAGTAGTGATCTATTGTGCTGTGCCACCTTCACATGCAAAATCAATCGCGTTCATATGCAGCACACGTGAATGAGATTAACACTATAATGAGGTTTCCTATTGGCACTGAGTTGCAAGGCCAGCTGGGAAGGTTAGCTTGCTGAATTTTGGCAGCATAGGAAGCCTAGAAAACCATTCGTTTTTGGAAAACAGAGTTTAAAGAGCCCATTCAAAGCAGAGTGGTAAGCTGGTTGTTATGTTAGCTAATTATCCATCACCTCCCCCCCCCATGTATTGTTAATGCAAAAGGTCACTGTGATTTCGGCAAATGATGTAACAAAATATGCTTTGTAGGTATATTTTGAATCTTGTGGGTGGGATTGTGGCCTTACTTGAAAAACACGTCTTTTTCTTATAAGAAACATGTCTATAAGAAACATGAGGGTGAAATTAGGCAAAAATTAAGACAAATTTAAGAAACATTAGGAGGCTGAGTTTCAAACAATAACTTGAACAAAATCTTCTAAAAGATAATTTTGATGAAATAGCATCAATTACATGCCTTACAAAACCTGGACACCCTATTTCTTGCATGAAAGTTGCCTAATCTTGGCTCTTACTGTTATTGGGAGTCTTAAGAAACATCCAGGCTGAAGGCAGAACGTTTGTTTCTTATAAAACGAATGCGTGTATTGTAAAATTATCCACGTTTACCAATGAGAGGGCTCTGTTTCCGGATGGGTAGTCATAGAAATGATTTTGCCTTATCCTTCTTAAGACATTTTTAATTTCACATTGTAAACTAGAATGTTAGGATCCTATGGAAATGCTTTTTCCTAATCCTTGTCACGAAATTTATATTTCGTATCGTAAACTGGAATGCTAGGAACCTTTGGATGTGTCCAACCTGTGGCAACTATCTCAAATTCAAAGGTGTTTCAACATTGATTTACTCCATCCTTCATTAAACAGTTATGACAAAAGCACGTCGATTGATCATATAGAGTAACGAATGAAAACAATGAATTTTGAATCAACATTTATTGGAGATCGTTCTGTTTATTTCACCTTTCGCTCGGCATTCGCGCAAGAAAGAGACATGTTCTAGCAAGACAAGACTGTTGAACTGTCTTACGCCATGGAATCGCACAGTTGGGATTATTACCATTTAGGATCAAACTATCATTTCAAAAAGTCTAAAGCCAAACATAGCATTCATATAAAACGATTATCCAAAGTTATCCACTATTTGTTAAGACTTAACATAGAAATAGCAACGAAGATAATACATCAGAGCAGTACAGGTAATTGAATTCGAAGCGGCTTCGATGTCTCTGTGATCTAGAACTCAACCTAACAACTGAAGGGGGGAGAAAAAATTCTGATTGTTACAGCCCAGTGACGCAACAGACGTCGGTTGGGGTCAGTCACGAAGCCAGTTCTCAAGAGGAAGAGGGGGCAACCAGGCCAGATGGGCGTATCAGCCACACCTAACTGCAATGAAGGTGCTTATTGGACGCACAGGGAAAGGAAGTAGTTTGTTGGCTCCGGTAAGAAATGCTTTGATAACCACGCCTTTTACGTTGGCTATGTTACCAACCTCTTTTATAGTGCCATAAAAACAGAGAAGGGGTTCTGGGGGCTTGCCCTCAGAAAATTTTGCAAAAGCACTCCATATGATGCCAGAGAATGCCCCTTTGCAAGCATCATTTAATTAGCATTAGAAAGCTTCAAGCTATGTTCTTTGACATAGAAATGACAATATCAGGTTACCGTGGTCCAAAATTATGGGCGGGCAAGAGCGAGCAAAATCGTTGAGCTGGGTGGGGCACTCCTTCATGCCACCCCCTGGCTTCGTGGCTAGTCGAAGTTAGGGCAACTCCTAAGGCTTCCCAACGTTTTGAGGCATTAAGGGGGCCCTTTATAGATTTTCAAGAGATAAGCTTTTTGTATCATTTGATATGAAAATAAATGAATTCTAACGGAATTCCTAAGAACCCCTAGTGTCTGCGTTACACCACTACTACAGCTCAAATTATTCCGTTATAAATGCAGTCGTTTGTTATTGAAAGACTACCTATGATTCCAGAAGAATTACGAGAAACGTTACCGGCAATCACAGGTAAACGGTTATTGCAGTTCTTCGGGAATGGTGCGGCCTTCTCCTCTGTGCAAGCCTCTGAATAATGGAAGCAATGCTCCTCTAGTACTTTTGTCATGGAATAGCAACCTGAAAAGCCAGAAATCTGGGAGTCTTTGGAATTATTCTCCCACACCTTTTGTGGCGCCCCCGCCTCTGCATCCATTAGTTATGCAGCTCCTGAAAGGGATTACCCTAAAATCCCGAATTTAAGTCTTTTATGGACAAGCTTTTTATGGAAGATGCGAATTCATTTCTCCTGCTCTTAAACGTAAGTAGGAGTTCAAGTTAAGATGTGGTAGAAATATGTCATCTTCTAAAGAGAGTGTTTTACGGCCTTCCTTGCTCAGAGGCGTTGGAACGGCTTGCAAAAGTGGAGAGGCCTGGTAGCCAAGGTCGTGGATGAGCTCTGAATTCTGCTCGTGGGTTAGCTACAACATCATTTTCAAAGCCTTTAGAATATGAATAAATGGAAAATGATCTTTTATGGCACTTTCTTCTGCAAGAAAAAGTGAAAAATACTATTTCTGCAAAATAAATGGGGAGCAGTGCCCCACTCCCGACTTTGACGCCCCTGTTGCTATCATAAGTATAAATGAATAAAGATTATCAAAAGCAATACTAAAAAAACTACAAGCATAGCCGATAATGATGAATACGAAAAAGTCGGTTGCGAAGTTACATTTTTGATAACGATATAACTGGAAACCAATCAACATATACATTAGGCCAGACAACAATGGTTGTGGTCTGTCACATTTAAGACTGATTTGACGTTTCACAAATCAAATCTGGATTCAATCTACTTCCATTAAAGTGCTCATGTGACCATAAGCTGTACGTGTTTATTCAATCTATGACGGAAAATATTGCATTCGCATTCGGTCCGTATTTAAATCGAAACTAGTAGTTTCCGCATCTTTGTTACAAAGAAGTTAGTGGAAAATAGGAGTTCATCACTATATTATTCTGTTGAATAGAATGTCACATATGCCAATATTGACGTAGTTTGAGGGGATTTAGAATTGAAGGAACTTCGGAACATGCCCAGATGTCTGAGGTTAAATATGTAATGTGAAGTATTTACAAATGACTGTTCCTATCGTCTAAAACCTTGCTCTGAAGTTTATCTATGACCTATTCGGCACAAAATGAGTTTCTTAAAAGCGCAGTTGCGAAACACTATATATTAACGACCGCTTTTGTATGATGTAGCAATACTTCTTATGAGTCTAGTGGTTCCTAGTTTGCATACAGCATTTACGATTAGCTAAATGTCGTTGCGATAGCGTAAACTTTCAATTAATCTTAGTCTTTCTGAGGAACTGCGGCACAACTTCATAGTAAATGAACTTTTTTCGTAAATCTGGACTTCGTATTTAATAAACCCATGTACTGCATCCAAGCGGTGTGAAGCTTCTTGTGCACACATCATTGAAAATGAGCAAACAGATCAGAAAAAACATGTATACACAGTTGGAAAAACCAAACATGTTTGAAGAATGAAATGTTGGAAAACAGAAATCCTTCGAAATTATAGATCAAAATAAAACTTACTTCTCTTCTTCGAATATCGGCCAGTACTCGCTGTATCTTCTCCATTACTATAAGATCGAGGCGGATCCTCAACAAGTAGTCGGACGGGAATACTCAAAGTAAAATCGTAGTTTACGAGCTTTCTTGTCAAAGTCCTAGTCTCCCTGATTAAGTGAAGCTCCAGAAAATTCTGTTTTGATAACTGTTTCTGTCTTATCAAGCACTATCAAGCTTTCGGCGTCTTTTGTGATCCCTCAGGTTGAAAGCTTTTTACAAATGCATTAACCAAAAGCATTCAGTCGAGATATGAGCCTTCAGCGTGTTCTAAAACTAACTTAATCTATTCCCTGCTTGGACACAAAGGGAAGTGAGATTGACATGGAAACGAGAATACTCAATTGAGATTAGATTGTAGCAGGTGAGAACCTTCTTCTCTGGTCCTTTGTATGTTTTATCAAAATAAAATCTTTTATCTAAGGCTATTCCATTTCCTTATAAAAGTCGATTAAGGTAATGATTAAAAAGTACTAGCAAAGTCGAGAGCGAAATTTGCGATGCTTGATGCTGTTTACTTAAAGACCTGTTAGAAGTTTTGTTCGAGTTTACTTACAAAGGAGGAAATCTAGAATTGTTCGCAAAATAATTTACGCACTATGCTCATTGGCAAGCTAGCGTAAACAAGAACTTTGAGTTGAGGAGCTAGCGTAAAAACACTTACAAATTTTTCAAAAACTGCAAACAATGATCGAATCTCCAAGTAAAGCCTAAGAAGAGATAGAGTGAAGCACCTGGCATAATGGAACTTTTACTCTCTGGCAGTGGTGCAAAAGAGGGGACGGGGAAGCGCAGCTCTAGAATTTTTTTTTGAAATAAGAGCATTGAAGAATCATTATCTTGTTGTTTTATCCTAAAGCTATTTTAGATTCAAAAAACTGTCGAGAAATTTTTAGTTCACAAGATATATGATGTTAAAAATGCGTTGCTTACTGGACGAAATATCGTATTCTTATATAACTGAGTGGACTAACTTCAATGTTTCTTATAAAAATACATGCAAGAGAAGAACCCCCCTAGCCATCAATAAAGCCCCCTAGCTATCGATCTACTTCTACACCACTGATCTTTGGCAACTGATGGAGCCAAAGTTGGAAAAAAATTATAACCTGTTGATTACTTGAGAATTTTTACCCTGGGCTCGAACAGCGTGCTTAGTTGTACTGAAGACTCTGTTTTCCTTCCAAGCCATTTCTTTCATACTTTGTCATACAATTGAGTCAGAAAATGCAGCAAGAATAAAATATTTAACCCTCTAAAATCACTAACTACATATGAAAAGTTTCTTCCATGCTGTAACAGTGATTTTTCAGTAGGAGGTAAAGCAGAAGAAATTTTACCACATAACATTCAGTCTCTCAGAATTACAGGCAAATGATGATGACAACGCCAGCATTTACAGAGATTTTACAGATTTTAGTCTTCTTGACAGATAATGTACTTCATATAATCGCAAGGCAAAATTTCACTTAGATTAACCTGGCTGACACTCTTGGGTGAGATGCAACTAAGCAAAAGAAGTAGCTGGTTTGCATTAGAAAAAGACACAAAAGAAAGCAACTAATTCATGTGACACTGGACATTTGTTCATGAGATTCTTATTAGCTAATGAGAAAAGATCAAATCAGGAGTTCTTATCTTTGCGGTGACAGAATAAATGAAATTTTCTCAAAGATGATAAACTGCTTCCCAAAAGTGAAGGCACATAAACAAACGGTTCCTTCCACGATTATAATTGGTTTAATTAAAGACCAGTGCTAACTGGTGTTCGTGGAGCCTGATATGGCTTATGTGTACGAATCTTCGAGCAAGTTGGCGGTAATGCAGGGAATTTGACATTAATGGAATGCTAACTTACATTCTATATCCGTTGTGGTTATTCATTTAATACTTAAGCACAAAGGGGAAAGGAGGTCAAGCAAGAACTTGCACACACACACATCTAAGAACTTACGCAAAGAAGCTTCTTTTTGTCTGCATTTTGTAATGCTTTCATATACAAGGTACTTTTATCATACCTTGCTGTCTTTGATCACGACTTTCATTACTGTTTTATGAAACATTTAATGTCATCATTTTCCTGTCTCCCAAATGCTTTACAGTCTTTATGGAATTATTGATCGGTTATGTAAAAATATGCCCGCTAGAAATGAAAAAGGGGTTCAGAAGGATAAGAGTGCGTATGACGCAATAAGGGGGTTATAGCGAACGTACATGTGCGTACGATGAAGAGGGGTTAAAATTTTTGCCTTTCTAGTGCGAACTTACTAATTGAATGACCCTTTTCTGCCTAGATGTTTCCCAGAAGGAAAATGACCAGGGACACATGTGATTATCTGCTAATGATTAAGTCCACAATTTTTCTAAGAAAACTAAATTTCCCTTCGCGTCAATTTTGACTACTGACGCTCAGGGAGATTTGGTTAACATTTCCAGAAATTTAGCCTGAGAAGTTTTAAAGATTTTCTTTGCTTCTTCTGGCTAAAGCGGGTTACCCTTTTCTGTTAATCTTGTATATTCAGATATATATTCTATTGTCGTGCCCACACTACACAAACTAACCTAGGTTTGCCCCAGGTTAGTTTAATCTAGGGCAAAACTAAGTTATGTCCACACTGAAGTAAATCACAACGCTAGCGCATTGTAAATGCTATACAAAATTTCCTGCAATATAAATGCGTTTGGTGACAAAGAGGGGTGGGTGGGATTATATTTGTTATGCACTCGATGGCCTAGGGAAGATGAGGGAAACATCAAATTTTACGTTTAATTCGATGATCTGATACCCTTGGTTGTCATACATCAAGGCCTTTGTAGAACCACACCGGATTTGACTTTTATACTAGTAACTTGTCTCACTGAAAATTCACGCCTTTTTGTAAAAAATTGTCACTAGGGCAGTAAACCGCCCGTGCAAATCAGCCGAGGAGGGTGATTAGGCGATCAAAGATTATGTCCTTAGGCATCCCCCAGAAGCGTGAAAAGCATACAAGCTATGGATCTGGCAAAACGTTGAGTCAAAATTTCAGAATTACTGAGGACTAAATCAAGTTTTTACGAGAGCAGTCAATCGCCCGTGTAAACAGGTCTGCGGGAGCGTTTTCGAGAAGGCCTGGGAAAGCCGCTTGCGCAGAGAAATTGTTTGGCAATACATTGAGCAGTATCTTCTTATTATAAAATTTCTTTGATTCAATTATTGTAACTTTCTTAGCTTGTTCACAATTCCAGCATCAAAGTTTTCAGAACAACTTTCTTACTAAAAGCTCTTAGTGCCAATGCTTTGCGCATGTGCTTTATTGGAAAGTGAAACAACTTAATGTGTTCTTGGGATAATGATAGATATATCTGAGCAATTAATAGAAGTTGATTGCTGGAGAACAGCCTATTAAATTTTGCATACCATACAGACAATTCGAGTTCAAAATACAAATACTCTTAAAAATTTTCTTAATTCTCAAAAAGCCAGCAATGACATTTCTTAAATTTTTGAGCTTTAGAGCACTACTATGCTATAACACTTTTTCTTACGAAAAAACGTGTATTTGTAAGCTTCAAGGACACCAATTTACATTTTGAAAAAATGGGTAGGACAAAGTGGAAAGTTGAGAAACAATCGCAACAAGTAATTATGGAAATCCTGTACATGTAATCAAATTTGGCACCCCGTTTGCTTTTAGGGGCGATTATTCAACTCAGGAAAATCATGAGTATAGTATTGAGAGACTAGTGCCCAGGACACTGGACAGTGTGAAATTTTGATATCTGTATAAATACACTGAGCTGATAAATCTTGTTATGTTCTGTTGCAAGACGGTTGTTATTTATTGAATGTTTTCCATCTAACACATACGGAAACATTAAAGTGAGCTAA
>OLMO02000231.1:7418720-7453732 GCA_900291935.2 Cassiopea xamachana | reverse complement strand
ACTTGTAAATTGATTTTGTTTAATCGCAACTTGACAAAACTTGTGGCCATATCAAATTGAATTATTTGATGCCACATGACCATCTTGCTTTCAGCTTGTAATGCTTTAGGTTCAGCACACTAGTCAATACCTAGTTAATCCCTGTAGCAACTTTTGAATTCATGCCTTTTTGCAATTTTGAATAATTTCAGATAAAAACTGGCTTGATGGTTGATTTTGCAATTTGCGAGAAAATGCAAGTAAACATTACTATCTGCTTTTCAATAAGTCAGAGGGTACTATATCAAACAATATAACTTTTAATCAGCAAAATATAATTCAACATGGCATTGTTATACTTTTGCAACAAAAAATTGGGGAAATTTCAACAAAATTGCATTGTGCAATTAGAAACATAAAAACTCCAAAGTACAAAATAAAATTTCCAAAGGAATCCAGTATTTAGGACTCTTTGAAACATGTATAGTGGTAAAGAGAGGATGTAAAACAGATTCCAAGTGATTGACTAAGCTCACAATACCAGTATGAACAGCAAAGTGGATATTCAGTCAGAGGAAGTAAATGAAACCCTAAAGTCCTCTAGATCTGCATTATAAATGTGCTGTGTATACCTATGCTAGAACATTCCAGTTTCATAAGAAGCCTTTCATTTTCTATTTCATCTTCTTTGTCTAAATACCCTTTTCTAAGGCCTCTCAGCTGTTTCCTTCTCAATTTAACTATTTTAATATTTTGTGTTTCTGCTTCTGCTATTCGTTTAGTATTGCTTGCATTGCAGAAATTGATGAGCACTTTTCCAGGTTTTATACTCATGTGCTCAAAAATTTCAACTATACCAGAAACCCCATCATTGAAGTCAATCACAGCTGATGCAACACATGTCTCCAAAGTAGGCTTGGCATCTTTTGCTCATCATTTCAAAATCAACACATTTCCCATTTTCTTGGGAGATGGCAGTGACTACTCCATTAAAGGAAGTATGGTCTCAGCACTGCTATGTTCCATCCAAAGACACATCAATATCAGAAGAGATATCCCCAGTAATATTCTCTTCCACCATTTCCCTACTTTCTAGGGCAGCCTTTTTCATGCTTTTTGACATATGAACATATAGGCATCATGTACCTTAGTTATTTTGTCACTATATGTTGTCCTATTCAATGGGGGCATAATATTCATGATCCCACAGAACCTCTTCATTCCAGCAAATCCTTCTCCTACTTCATGAATTGCTATCATACTTCTGCCATTCACATCATAACTATACCTCCCACATCCACCCTTTCTCACTTCTTTTGATGATGTGAGTTCTATTGATTTTCCACAAAGTGAACAATTCAATTGAAATGCGTGACAAAGTCCTAACCTTTGTCTTTCAATGTGTTCAACCATCAAGTTTACTCTGCACGTAGGGCAAAATGCAACTGACTTTATCATGTCTAAGAAGAGAGAGGTGCCTAGAAAGAAGTAAAAAAATCGTTCTCACCATCTACTTTCTCAGAAACTTGCCTAATTTTTCGAGCAGATGCAGATCTAGAGGATCGAGGGGTCTCATCTACGATTTCAGCGAGAGGTGTTTCAACATTTGAAGAGCTAGGCTTACTAATCGGAGAGCACTGAGAATGGTCTGATGTACTTAATTCATTAATTTTAGTCAACCCAATTGATTCTGTTTCGTGTTCTCTCTTAATTTTCGTGTTTCCTTCATGTACTCCCAAGTACTGGTTCCCATTGAACTTCTTTTTTCGAGTTTTTGATTTCTGATATCTTGATTAATTCCCATCTCGGTTCATTGAAATTATACATTCAAAAGTACTTCATGTGCACTTGTCTGAAATTCAATTCAATTTTCAAGACTTGAGAAGTGTAAATAGCTGCGGAAAAGAAAGGAGCAGGGAGTTTTGAGGTATCAAGATGTAACCTTTTCTGAGATTTTGGTTGCTATGGCGTTGCTAAGGAAATAAAATGTAGCTAGGTTACTTAAACAGCAAATATTGTTTACTAATTGACGCAATATCTTGAAACCAAGAACAGCATCAAAATCTCGGATTCTTAAAGTACTTTGCAAGGGAGAAAAAAAAATTTGAATTTTTTTAAAGAAATTCACCATTTTTTACCCTGCGAGTACCTTAAGCTCCCTCGAATAAGCCCCCCTCCGAACAAGCCACCATGCAAAAATTCAAAAATAAATAGCCCCCAGGGGGGCTAGTTCTAGGATTTACAATCAACTAAAAGAAAATTTTCCATTCACAGAAGCAAAAACATAGCGATATTTTATCAATTATTTTCGTTGATCACAAAGTAAACAGGTGTGCGAAAATAATTACATTTCTCTGAGCGATATCCATAAATGCATTATCGGTGCACAATAAAGAAGTACAAGCTTTGTCCTAATCGAATATTAGTAAAAGCAACGGCGACATGAAATTGGCCACAACAAAACTATCTTCCTGTCATCTTAGACGCTGTTGAGAAGAATACTCCTTTTCGTCTCTGGTTCATATTCCATTTGGGAAATGAGTTCAAGAAAAGCATTTAGTTCACCTGCTATAACCTAGTTTCATTTTCTATTACAAATTTTGTGTTACTGTATTCTTTTCTCAAACAACAGAATTATTTTCATGTGGTAAACTCTTTTCATATCAAAATGATAAAAGATCTTGTGACAATAAGTAATACGATAGACCCTTGGTACGATATATTCCAGAANAAATTCTAAGTAAAATACTACCCATGGCTACGGTGGGTATTTCCCAACAGTTGAGAAAAGTTTCCTGATCAACGAGCAATGACAACACGTCCAGAAGAACGACGTAACAATACTGCAAAATCAACTTTTTTGTGATCAGTGTATAGACAGAAGTAATCTCGACTTTAAGAAGGGTGAAGCTTGTGAAGGAAATGGCAATATGCGAGTACACGAGTACCCTCGCCGGTTGTGGCTTCCTTCTCACACATAATCAGGAATTGCCTAAGGTTAGTTAGTTGGGGTTAAGTTGTTGTACTAACAAGTTTAAGTACAGTTGTGTTCGCGTATAGTAGTAACTGAATTGTAGATAATCCAACATTGAAAGTAAACAGGGGACATCATTCGACAGCAGAATCGAAGAGCTTAATAGTGCACACAGAAGTGTACAACGTCGAAGATTTTAAGGTTGCACACAGAAGTCTGCAACGTCGCTTTATCTACTTCGTATTTAGTTTGCATTCGTATATATCATCTAACTGTTTTGGAATCATATTTAGAGAGAAATTGTAAAACATGTTTTATTCTTTGAATCGTTCACTCGCCCTAAACATCATAACAAAGCTGCATGTTCAAGTTGCATATCTTTATATAATGTATTTTTCTTTCATTTTTTAATTAAATTGGGCTCTTAGAAAATCCAGCTGTTTCCGTTCCTCATTAATATGCAACACCTGCAAATTGTATCGTAAAGCTTTATATTCTGTAAACAGGACAGCTTGCACATGGCCTCTTCAGCATAAGTTCTTATGAAAGGCATTTTACTGAGGAGCTAAAATCTTGGGATGTTTCCCCATGCTGTGAAGTTAAAATGCCCTTTGAAGGTCGGATTACAGTAGTCTTTCGTTTATCATGGGGCTACGTCCTTGCCAGCAATAGTTGAAATCTGCAAAATAGTCATATCAATTTTTTCAACTATTATGCATGTATTCAGGCTGTGAAATCCCTCAGCACACATTTTACAGACATTTCTCGGTCAGATACGTTATTTCTCTCTTAGTGAAACACTCAAAGAGTTCAAAATTTTGTAGATTCAAAATGAAATGTATTTATCAGATGTCCTTTTAAAAACCGAACTATGATCAAGCATGCAAAATTCCACCAAGAAATATATGCGCGAAACAGCGAGGCCATGAAAAGTGAACCTCGTTATAGCAAGAGACTGCTGTACAGACTGATTGCTGTTGTCATGATGAAGCTGTGCTGATACACTATTGATGGGCCTCTCCAAAGCCGCCAACAGTCTACATCATGAACTATCGCTAATTAGTTTTTAGCTATTATGTATGTTTGTCAACTTTAAACAAATTAATAATAAAAATAATGAANAATAATAATACTATTAGTAGAACACTTTATCACTTCATATCGTTCTCTACACTTTTGCTAAAGCCGTAAGCATGCCCTCGTATTTACAAATAGCTACAATCTCTGCCAAAAGTCTTGGAACACTTGCACTATTTCTGTTGCTTATTTAGCAGCATCCCCTTCTTTCCCTCAAAACAATGTTGTTATGTATAGTTTTGACAAGTACGGAAAAAGTCGCTATACTTGCAGATACTTCTCTCTGACAAATAACCTAATTCAACATTGTTTTTAGGGGGAAGGGATTTCAATTGTTCGACATAGATAAGAAAATTACTTCTATCAGGAATTATGCATTAACTAATTGCTGTTTCAAGGACTTTTTACAAAGATTGTAGCTGCCAAACAGAGGATATGAAGTGAGTTGCTACACTAAGCTCACTAGGTGCTCCATAAGGTTCAATTAGCGTGAAATAGCCTTAAAAATTTGATCACAAGAATATTTTCTATAGCTTAAAACTACCACCAGTAACTGCACATTTCATCTATCAACAGCTCATGAATTACCCACTTCTAATTCAGGAGTTGTTTATAAATGTAATTTCCAATTACTCATCGTGGAGATATGTACTTAAAATACTAATAGTCTATGGTTTTTGAGCGAACATAATTGGCTAGCAACCTGAATAATTCTGATAAACTACAAACTGCAAAAGCAATTTTCTTTCAAATAAATATCTTCAAAGGTATGTAAAAGGCTTGAGCAATAATTCATCTTTCGAAAAAAAGCTTCAGATTCCTTGAATAAATTTAGAAAAACACATAGAGTCCCATACATAACAGCCTTGCATCTGCAGAATATGCAACATGTTGTAGCTGGTTTTGGTCTTCTATGCAAAAATTATCTATGCCTAGTACAATGTACTCTTGCAAAAAGTTATCCCGAAGTTGTGCCTATAGTTTAAATTCTTTTTGTCAACTTTGAGGGAAATTATAGATATTGATAATTGGAACAATGAATATCAGAAGCAGAATAGATTAGAGCTGTTCCATGGTTTACTTCTACAGCAGAAATGTGGTGGGTTCCTTGAATTGAAACTGTAGATAAATTGGAAACGTGAAAGCGTTGTTAGAAATAGGGTTAAGACCATTCAAGAGAAATGTAAGCGATAATTCAAACAATTAGAAGATTCACATGTGACATATTCTCATAATTCAACCTATAGACATGATAGAAACATAAATAGGCCTAGAGTTTGGTTCCTTAATTCTTAACAAGGAATTTTTTAGTTCAAAATAACTGTAAACAAACCTTGAAATCAGTTGTGGACAAAATATACCGTTCCTCCAGCTTTGACTGCGCTGAATTTTTCATTTTCAATTTCTTTTTGTGATTGGCATTATTTCACTCTGCAACTGATTTGATACAATTTACTCTTTGGAAGAAAGAGCGCCAATATATACTATCTATTCGAGAAGTCTCAGAAGCAAAAAGTCGTCATTACATCAATCATCACGCACTATAAAGCGTCCACTGCAATGAACGTTACGGCCTTTTTGCTGCTCTTTCCTTGGCGCAGATGCTATTTAGGTGGAATGGTTAGCAAATTATCATTTACAGCAGGTGCATAATGCTCACAAAAGGTGTTGACTCTAGCACTTAAGAACAAAGAAAGACAAAACACTAAACTTCAATTATGTTTAAAAAGGCTCTCTAGCGAAATTATATTTTGCGAATAATTTAAGCATAGGCTTACAACGTAGTTCCTCTGTTTTTTAATGCTAGGCCTATCTCTATTCTGTGATGAAAATTCAAACAGTCGTGAATGCGTGTGATTTACACCATATTACTTCACTGACATATTTACTGCTTTGTAAAATTATGCTGTTTATTCACTCGCTTCTTTATGCAATTAAGATTTTCATTCAGCTTGCCAACTTAAAATGAAATATTTCTCCAAATTCAGTTAGACTAAAGGACAACCGTCTTTAAACATGTAAATTGAAATTAGAATGAAATCTTGTACACGTTTTATTTTGATAAGAAACCTATTTCAAGGCCTAGTGCTAAAAGTTTCTTAATTTTTGGCCAAATTTTAGTTCTAAGAGTTTCATAATTTAGTGAACTAAATTAACGTGAAAGCGTACGCAGAACGTGAATGTAGCAAAATATTTGTCCAATAACAGACAAACTGCATCAGTACGAGTTAAATTACAAAGCAATGTCATATTCACTTTGTTTTGGTACAACTTCACGTTGAACCAGGTAACGATTTATATGTGCTATTTGTCAAAAGCTTCTTAGCTCCTTCTTTGTAGTTCTAAGAGGTTTTTTAATTTATTTAGGCCGTAAACTAGGTTTCTTATAAAACAAGCACAAGCCTTGGTTCTTGTGTCTTAGCACCATGACAAGAATTTGATTGGGATATGATACGAGCACTTTGCAGCTTTTGTCTTGCTCACTGATGTTCAAGGGGTGATGTTTTTTAACCGTCTTTCTTAGGTTATTCGACCCCATTCTTAAAGGTTGTGTCCGGTAGTGGCCGGATAATCGAGGAGGTATTATCTTTCCAACAAGTTGCAAGCCTTACAGAAGACAAGCTAGAGCTACTGACAATATTTGTTCCTAAGGACTATAATTTCCTCACCTTTTTCCTCCGAAGGGCCAGCTAATCATTGATTACTGTACTGTATCTTCTCTAATAAAAGCTCCCCTCTGATAAACGCCGCACCTTTGGCCAAACCCTTGTAAAGAACGTCGTCAGCTAATGAACGCTACGTTAGAACGTTCATATTATGTACAAAGCATGCTCTATTTCGAGTAGTAGAGAGATGGAAAACATCTAGATATGACGGGTATAGTTGGAACAATCCTAATGGATTTGTCGAATGCTTACAACTGCATACCCCACGACCTATTGATAGCGAAATTAGAAGCATATGGATTCAATAGAAAAGCTCTATGTTTCTTTAATTAGATAGTTGGTATGAATTAGTTATAAGCTATATATGTAACCAACTTTAAATAAGTCATGTGATATGATATTGATATGATATGAATGACGGCCTGAGATGGAGACAGTGGTAATGATATTTTTTGATATTTTTCATGCTGTGATCACATAATTTTTGAAATTTAAAACATTTTAACACAGTCTTTGTTACACTTAATTGGGAAATGAAAACATTGTGTCAAGTATAATTTTGAAATTTGTACTGAATGCCGCTCTCTAATGATCTTCGCATCATAAAGTTTCCGTTTTCTAATTTCAATTTCATATAAGAGGGTAACCCTTTAGCNGTTAGACTAAAGGACAACCGTCTTTAAACATGTAAATTGAAATTAGAATGAAATCTTGTACACGTTTTATTTTGATAAGAAACCTAGTTCAAGGCCTAGTGCTAAAAGTTTCATAATTTTTGGCCAAATTTTAGTTCTAAGAGTTTCATAATTTAGTGAACTAAATTAACGTGAAAGCGTACGCAGAACGTGAATGTAGCAAAATATTTGTCCAATAACAGACAAACTGCATCAGTACGAGTTAAATTACAAAGCAATGTCATATTCACTTTGTTTTGGTACAACTTCACGTTGAACCAGGTAACGATTTATATGTGCTATTTGTCAAAAGCTTCTTAGCTCCTTCTTTGTAGTTCTAAGAGGTTTTTTAATTTATTTAGGCCGTAAACTAGGTTTCTTATAAAACAAGCACATGCCTTGGTTCTTGTGTCTTAGCACCATGACAAGAATTTGATTGGGATATGATACGAGCACTTTGCAGCTTTTGTCTTGCTCACTGATGTTCATGGGGTGATGTTTTTTAACCGTCTTTCTTAGGTTATTCGACCCCATTCTTAAAGGTTGTGTCCGGTAGTGGCCGGATAATTGAGGAGGTACTATCTTTCCAACAAGTTGCAAGCCTTACCGAAGACAAGCTAGAGCTACTGACAACACAGTCTTTGCTACACTTAATTGGGAAATGAAACATTGTGTCAAGTATCATTCTGAAATTTATACTGAATGCCGCTCTCTAATGATCTTCGCATCATAAAGTTTCCGTTTTCTAATTTCAATTTCATATAAGAGGGTAACCCTTTAGCNCAAGCACTGATTTACAGGGGGCCTTCAGCTAAAAAACTCACAACTTGTAAAACAATTGTGCCTCCAATGAGGGCCCTAATGTATTGTACTGAGTTCTGTTTTTTGCATACCCTTTACCGCCCTCTTCCAGCAAGCATTGCCTTAAGCTAAAAAGCTCACAACTTAAATGAAACAGTAAATTAAACTAAAAGTAAGATACAAGTTAAAACAATAGCCTAATACACTCTTTTTTTTATAAAAATAAAGTCTATAAGAATATTGAGGCTAAAAATTGCTAAAATTTAAGACTAATTTAAGAATATTGCCAGGCTCAACCTTCATCAAAACTAAAATATTTTGTTAATCGAATCAAATTTAATTAAGAGTTTCCTCCCAAAACAAAACATTTGTCACTTTGACGCTATATATATCTATATGTTTTACAATAAACTCAGCCACTCTGTAAGTAATTTCTGTTGTCAAACATGAATATCTAATCTATGCTGTACACTGTAACATGCAACAGCTCTCCCATCACTTTTACTGAACTCACTCACGCAAGAACAAACAAATGATAGTTTCTTGAAAAAGGTTTAAATTTTCCTGCATACAGTTTGCTGTAAGTTTACAGAGCTAGCAATACAGTGATGTCGAATTTGAAGCCTCAGAAGACGTTGGGTTTTTTCGGATTTAAAAAAATTGTGAAACATAACGGAGAAGACGTTGCAGTAAATATACCCAATGAAGTCGAAAATGAGAAAGTTAGAAAAAGTTTCGTGTGCCCTTACTGCAATGATAATTTTGTCAATAATCAGGGTTTGGGTGTACACAAACTTGCATGCGAGAAAAATAAAGTGAGTAAACCTGTGAACAAGTCAACCAGCAATCTACAGAGTCCTGAAATTATTCAGTCATTGATGGTGGAGTTTGTCAGTGAAGCTGAAAGACCTCTTGAAGAAGATATTGATGTCGAGAAAGAGATAGAAGCTGTGAATGGTGAGAGGAAGAAGAGAACACGAGGCAGCAAGTCACGTAAAGCATACTCTGCTCAATTAAAAGCCAAAATTGCTCAGAAGTTTGAACCTGGAGTNTCACACAAGAAATGATAGCTGAGAAATACGGAATAAGCCAATCATTAATATCGAAATGGTGAAAGGAAAAAGAGAGTATCATATCTACCTCGACCAATAAAAACAAGACACTGCTTAAGAAACAAAGTATACAGGCCTGTACAGGTCATTGCTTACTGAAATAAGAATGGCTAGAGGAAAAGGCCTGAAAGTCAACTTCAATTGGCTTTGGAGTAAAGCACGCTCTATTCAGAGAAATAAAACAGGGGATGGAGATGACTCAGCAGTGGTGACGAAGCATGTTATTACAACATTTTTGAGAAGGCACAATGTCCGAATGCGTTCAAGGCAAAGAAATCGGAGCAAGCCAAAAGAAGCCTTTAGAGAGGACTTAATGAAGTGGCATAGTGTTACAAGAGAACGTTTTATTAGAGCTGGTGCTGGTTCAAGATCATACGACAGTAAATGGGGGCGTTTTCTGCCATCCCAACGCTTTAACCTGGATCAGTCACCGATGCCCGTTGTCGTTGATCAAAAAAAGACCTACGAGATAACTAAGCCAGGCGATCAACATTCAAAAACGTGGATCAGGCAGCCAGGATCAGGGCTAGACAAGAGGCAATGCACATTGCAAGTTTGCATTCGAGGTGACGGCGAGCAGCCCAGAATTGCAATTATTTTCAGGGGCAAAGGGAAAAGGATTCGGTAAGATGAGCAAGATGCATGGCACCCAGATGTTGACATATACTGGCATGAAAATGCATGGGCTGACACTGCATGCTCAGTTAAATGGGTAGAGAAAACGCTACAACCATTAGTAAAAACTCTGGATCAATTTGTTCTGTTCGTTGATAACCTAACAGCGCAACAAGCAGACCAGTTCAAAGAAGCTGTTGCAAGCCATGGCGGAGTTGTATGGTACGGCTTAAAGAGTGCTACGGATTTGTGGCAAGTCGTTGATGCAGGGATCGCCCAAACCTTGAAGGTTTTGACTGGCCACAATTATCAACAATGGCTGGATGAAGAAAACAACGTCGATTTATGGCATGGCCATGAAAAGGGGCTGACGGCCATGGAAAGACGCATTCTCATAACTCACTGGGTTGGAAATACTTGGAAAACTCTGTGTGGTCCCGAATATGCCAATTTGAGAAACCGTTGCTGGGAGAAGACTGGGTGTTTAATGACGGCTGATGGCTCGCACGATGACAAAATAACACCGGAGGGCCTTCCAAATTACAAGGTCCCACCTCCACTTCTATATTTGCCTGCATGCGAGGCTGAGCCGCTATGCAACTTGCCAGATGGTGAACAAGACAAAGAAAATGATGAGGACATTATTGAAGAAGATGAAGAGGAACCAGAAGATCAAGGGTCAGAATGGTTGGACAATGAAGAAGATCGCGCTAGGGATGACGAATTATGTGGCCGACAAATCAAAGCTTTATACGACAATGGATGGTTCATGGGACAAATCGAGTACTTCAATAAAACTCTTGCCAAATATAGAGTTGCGTCTTCAGATGATAGCGAGGACTACATTGGCATTGATGATATTGATGGAGTTGAGATAATGCTTTTGGACTAAAACCGTATTTTGACTTGTTCCGTTTGTTCTCGTTGAAATTTATGATGAATCAACACATCGAAAATGATTTAAGATGTTTCTTTGATCTCAAGGCGAATTTACACCTTGTGCTGAGCAAGAAAAATTTACGAATAATTTAAGAATAATCTGAGGCTCAAAACCGAAAATTTTTAAGAATATTGAGGCTCAGAAAAAAATTAGGTATTCTTATAAAAAAAAGGGTGTAAATAGTTTTGCTCATAAGCCAAAATTATTCCTAAATTGTTCTTAGATACCATAGGTGTAGCTTCGGCTACACACTAAAGGAATGTATTCCAATAGTGTATACAATATTGAAATCCATGAAAAAATTATGTAAATGGAAAACAGAAAAAAATCGTATCTACATGGACGCTTTAAAGCCATGTAGTATTACTGGCTTGCTTGGACTCAGCTGAGAGGCCAGCATTTTAAGATGAAAAGCATTTTTGGCAATTCGCAGTTTTGAATAGTGGCAACTTCAAATCAGTAGAAGTATTTTGGAAAGTATGAAGGGATCTTTGTGAACTTCATCAAAACAGTTCAGTCAAATTCTGAGGTGCAAGACCATTTAATGCCTTAAATACCAAGACTTCTTTCTCATTACTGAACAAGTCCTCAATTGTTTTTCAATCTAAACTTTCAAGTAGGGGAAAAGCTCAGGTGGTAGAACTACTGCCGGTTATTATTCTTCCTGTCCGATTCTGTAGTTTCTAAAGTGTTCTTTAGAGTTCTTTAGCAAACCACCGCCGCGGTATTCTTCAGAGGAAATACGTTTCGCAAAGTTGCAACTTCTACAAGAAAATGGGCGTGAGGCTGGGGTGAATGTTTTCTTCTTGTCGTCTGTGAGTTGAAGATAATAATATTAAGAGATAGCGGGTAGAAAATTAGATAGTGTAAAAATTACTTTCTTTTTGGCTCCATCTCATTCATAAAGTAATGGCCAGTACTTAATACGTACGTATGGTGGCATGCAAATGAGGGAAGAAAATATAGTTAACAACTACAGATATTGAAGATAGGGTACAATTGAAAATGTATTTTGAATTTTGGGAGTTAAGGAAGGTTTATGTACACTTATGAATAATCTGTACAAAATATCTTGAAAAACATTGTAGCAAGCATAGCTTGGTTTAACTAGAACCTCTCAAGTTTACCTAGCCTTATAATTTCCTTATGTTTTCATTCATTTATAAAACTCAAGTGGACACACAGTATCAGGAGAGTTTATAACCTTACTTACTAACTACAGGCAACAATCTCATGATAAAAGCAGCTCCTGTTTAAAGATTGCGATGCCTCGTAAATACTCTGAAAGGCTTCATTAATAATGCTCATGCCTGACATATATCCGATATATAAAAACGATATATTACAGGTAAATTGTTAATTGAAGGGAGGTCGCGCATAGGTAGACCATAAATACAACATAGGGTAACTTTTGGTGGAGTATTGGTGGTATGACATCTTATACTCTTTCCTTGTGCCAGGGCGGCTTTCAAAATTGCCATTACTGGCCCATTGACTAAGTGGGCCCTCTTCCTGGCCAAGAAGAAAAGAAAAATTTAAGTTTTTGGCACAATAGCTCAAATGAACTAATACCGCAGAGCTTCAAATGGCCAAACGATTTACTACAGCTGAGAAAGTAATGATTGAAGTGCTAAGGTGAATGATAAAAAAAGTCTGAGCTCAAAAAGGAGGTAGACCAAGTTAAATGTTCCATTCAGTTTGCATAGCTGGGGTATCAGAACATTTGACTTCCCAAGACAGGTTCCAAACAATTTTTGCACGCAGGAGCCGGGGGACTGAGGGCTGCAGCAGTGCTTCCACTTTGAAAAATAAAATTTCCTTCCAGCTTTGACATTATTTCCTTAAATTTCCTTCCCAAAATTTCGAAATTTCCTTCCAATTTCCTTCCACCTTAAGGCCAACAAATTTATCCTAAAATTAGTTAAAATTAGTAAAGAATTCAGGAACAGTTAACCAGCTTTGACAAAATGTTTGCTGTTTCTTTTTTACTTTTGGTTTGAGGTGCACATCCTTTTACTGAACTTAGTTTACTATTGATGATATATTCATTGCTTTCATCTTCTTCTGACAACTAAGGTCCTTCTTCACATTCTAATCAATCCATCTGCTTCTTAATTTCAATTGAAATATGTAAAAGTAATAAAACCTGTCGCGACCATTCACTAGAACCATCAAGTCAGCTCGCCATGCTTTTAGCTCCGTAGAATAAATCCTTTATGACAGATAGTTTTATAACATGCCACACATAGTGTGAATCATGAACAAAATATCGCGAATTATCAATAGACTATAATTATCAAAAGCATGTCACTTAGGTCATTATGTAATACAGTTCATTCATTCTAGAAGCTAGTTTTTACAATTCGAGCGGCAGTTGTTTACAAAAAACTACTTAAAACTATATTTTCTCCTTTTTGTAGCAAATTTTCGAATTTCCTTAATACTCCTTATATTTTACTCATATTTCCTTCTTTTTCCTTCTAAATTCGATTTCCTTCTGATTTCCTTCTGAAGGTTGAAAGTTCCTTAAAACAGGAAATTTCCTTCCAAGTGGAAGCACTGGGCTGCAGCCCCCACCTTTACGCTAGTGTATGATATCATACAATAGAAACCCTAACCTATCTTAGATAATATGTACTTTGATACTCGAAAAGGGGTTTTCTTGCAATCTAAAGGCGTACTTGTAAAATGTTAAGGGGCTCCGCTCCTGACCACTAATGCCGCGCCCAGTATGAACTTGCCACTCATCCACAGCCTCCTCACTCAAAAACACGCTCTGGCATTCCTGTCAATGATTGCTCCATAAGGTAGAAAATGCTATTGAGATCATATGGTTGTGCAACGTGGCAAAGAGCCAATTGTATTTCTTTTCTCGCTGGCTTAACTATTTCATTATGTTGGAAAGAGGACCCGAATAGAACAGGGGTGGATCCAGAGCTGGACTTAGGCGGGCCACCTGATTCCTTTTGTTGCTATCCAGGCAAGAAGTTTCTTAAACATAAGTGTCTGCTTTAGGAAAGGCTACCGTTTGGGGGGCCATGGCCTCCCCGTCCTTCCCCACTGGCTCCACCCCTGCAATAGAAGGGCATTTCGTATTTATTCGTTAGCCAATCAACCCTCAAAGATCTAGCTTGAAAATGTTGTACTTGGTTGCGTTTGAGGACCTACGACTGTAGTATTTGATGAAGGATGACTAGAAGAGGCGAAACTTAACAGTACGGCATTCCCACTTTGATTTTGCATTTGAAACTTGAAAATTGTGTTATTGATTTCGTGTTTTGCTTGGATCTTTAATATTTCAGGCAACTTGGCAAGTTCTGATGCAACCATATTTCCAAATATTTCATCGTAATTTTGCTCTTTTCCAGAATTCTTGTTCAACTTGTACTTCATAATCTTTGGCATAACCGCCACATGTTCTTCGTGAACATCAGCAGGGGTGCATACTCTTTCCTTACAGGTTTTCACTGAAGCAGCTTTTTTACTGAATTTCTTGCACTTTTCATCACTAGGATGGACCGCTTTGATCGAAGTGTCCTTTTCAGTATCTGTAGACAAGCTATTGCTCTCGCCTACTTCACCTAATTTGGATCCATCGTCTCTATAACCCCTAACACTGTCTTCCTCCTGTGCAGCTACAGCAGGACATTTGGTTTTGCATCGTCTGTTCCTAATAAACGGTAACAGCCACTGAAGAAATTCGTATTCCTTCATTTGCCTCTCAATTTCTAACATTTCTGCATTGCCAATGTCGGATCTCGATGCTTTCACTAACATCACACGCCTTTTGCTGTATCTCTTTTTAATGTTTTCAAACAGCTGGCAGGCAGAACCTTTAAAAAGTATAGAGAAACATTTAACAAACTGAACAAACACAAATGAATAAAATACATCATCAAACCGATGTCAGTCAAACATACAAAAAGCATTTCAGAGTCCACAAAGATGCTATCTTTTCACTGAGTAGCCCTTTCGACCAAGGTGCATTCTGTGTAAAAATCAAGCCGGAGGTACGCCAGTAGCTCCTTAGGGGTACGCCAACGTAGAGGGTTGGTGTATACCTGAAATGCAAAGATGAAAAGAAACGAGCGTCGAAATTTGCATAATACTACGCCAGTACACCAAAAAGTATAATTTCGGCTATATCCACGCCGACAGGAGAGCTAGCTCCTAGCAGATCTTCGGGAAATGCACTTTGGCCTTTCGACAACTTGTCTGCAGTACGCTTGCGGTTAACCTTCTTGTACGGCGTAAAGCCTCGTGTACGTGCAAAATGGGGAGACTTTAATTTTACTAAGAAAATCTTACAGAAAGTAATGATATCGGCATCATGAAAAAGCCAAGAAAGTGCGATTACTAGCACCAAAAATCTTTCAAATACAAATACAGGAAATTCAATGAGACGCACGCGACCGTTAGCAAACGCGCAGGTACGCGCCTGACATCTCCCACGCGGTAGATTTGTCGCGCACGCAAATTTATCGATGTAATTGCTAGGGAGCGATAAAATTGATAGACTATGCATTCAAGTATAGTGGAAAGCTCAAAATCAATGGCCTGGCTGTTAAAATACTTTGCAATCAATTACTTCACTGTGTTACTGAATGTCATTAATCCTGTAAAACAGTTGACTCTAGTCGTAAATAAATGATGTAGGTGAGGAAGGAAAAGATAATAGCCAATTTGATGTTCTTGCTGAGGAGCATCGAGTATTAAGCATGACATAATTGCCTAGCCTATAATTAAGCGCTTCTTCAGATATTTTACAAGTTTTATCAATATCTTCCATTAACTGAAAAAAGTTTTATTCGAAAAAACAGCGCGGTTTCAAACGAGCCTACGCGCGCGATCAGCAGCGCGCTTCTAATTTACTCATCGAATAATAATAGTAATAATCAATTCATTTATAGTAGGCTATACGAGTAGCTACTGGGCTAATTAAAGCCTACTTTACATATATGTGACTACAATAAAATGCAATTTAATTGCAAGATACGAAAAAAGTGCAAAATACGAAAATGCAAAATATACGAAGAATGCAAAGTATGAAAATACAAAGGTGGCAGAGTGGAGCAAGCATCCTTCTGCTTTTCATTTGGGGGAGCAAATGCGTCCTGTATGAAATGGAATCTAAAATTTTTTGGACATTGATATGATACAACGGAGATCAAACAAGCTAAAAAGCAAGCAAAATATGATTAGAAGGGAGAGCTATTTGTATAAATGTGCGAATATAGGCCCTGCTGAAGGATGGAACGAAAGTGTTCCAAAGAGATGCCAATATTAGCTGGTGTCCCAAAGAGGTGCCCATGCAACTTGGTGCCCATCTGCTCTTTGTTGCCCCCCTCTCTTGCCCAATATCGCTCCGGCGTGCCTGTATACTTGGCACGTATGCTTGAAGGCTTATCAGATACAAGTGTATAGCCGCTAAGACCAACTCCAACAGAACCATGATATCACAAAACTGAGATCTCCACAGGCTCAAAACCAAGGACACCAATGCTGGGAGAGCAGGATGGGGCAGCTACCCCCACTGCTGTCTTCCATGGGAGGCAGGGGGCAGACGTGTCTTTCATACCAAACTCTTACTTCAAGTTCAAGTCCATTTCTAACATTGCTATTTTGTGAAAGGGCATTTTCCGGCGTTGTAGAAAGTTTGGTTAAAGATATTTTTCTGGGGAGCACAAGCCCCTAGAAGCCCAAATTTCCTTGATATAACTATGAGAGCAATCTTTGGACAGCTACATTCTAGAAGAGAATCTGAAAACCAAAATCTGCCTCTGGAGGCAAAGACATGTGCATTGATATGCCTTTGGCGGAAGCCCTTCCCCCTTGCCATAGGTGAGCGCAGGCGCACCTGATCAATACTGTAGTTCGTATAAAGCAGCCCGTCTTTTGAATAACTTAACCAAGAAAGTAAAGAGGTCCTATTGTTTATCTTCATTCAACAAATCAATAAAGGAGTGATCTTAACTCTGAATTTTCTTGCTTTCCTTTTGTCATATAGTTTCAATGCAAGATTGTACATACGGTGAACATTTCATTAGATATTGTGGATCTCGACTATGGTCTAAATTGAGCATGGATGACAAAGAAAAATCTAGCTTAACTTTTTTCCGTACAAGTATAAGAAAGTTAGATCTAATGAGTATAGTTACAGGTATCTGCAACGGACAATGTAAGTATTGATATGAATAACTGATATTTCTTTAACATATGATACCATTGTAATGTATATGATTTTTGTGCATTTAACATTGTAAATAGATAATTATTTGGATGGTTTAGGCTTAGTTTACATTTCGGCGATAATCCGCAGTATAAACTAGGCTATAGTATTTTGCAGGACAGTTTGTAAGTCAATTATGCAAGTAGATGAAACCTGCAAACTGATGAATATTAATTCATTAAATTACTTAAAATGAATACAACTCTGTGGGGTTATCTTCTAGGGGTTCAGTTCAATTCAATTGTAAATAGGCTAAATAGCGTCCTCAATTAATATCACTGCTAAAGATGTATGACATTTTAATAAAATGGAAACATCATTTAATTTTTAAATTCACTAAATACCATCACAAACCTCGCTGTCAAAATAATAAAGGCAATAGAATAGGTAAGAAAATATAAATTATGATTTGGTTAATAACAGTTCGGATTGTCCCAATTTTTTCCTCTTTTGCACAACACATAATGTGAAGTCTGAATTACTAAAAAATAATGTCTTATTTTGATGTTATGGTATTTTGCCAGACAGTTTGTCAGGCGATTATGCAATTAGAAGAAAGTCGTAAAATACCGACACTAGGTCGTTTCAAAAAATGAATTAAAATGCATCTAAATAGTTGACACTAAAACACAACTACCTGGAAGAACAGCAATAGGTAGATAAGATTTATAGGTCTTATACTCTGTAATAGCTAGGCTTGATATCCATGTTATTAGATTCTTCATCACATTAGATTAGATTTCTTTTTTTCTATCTTTTTAACTTATGGAAGGGTAACTTTGTGTATATTTTTAAATTGAAAATTGACAAAATTGAAACATCAAAAATCTGCACCCTGATGAATATTAATTCATTAAAGTAACTAAATGAATAAAAACTCTGTGGGATTATCTTCTGGGGTGCACTTTCGTGATCCAAACATAGCGCCCGTAATACATTCAACACAATAAATAGCAACCCGTGTGTTTCCGTCCCTCCCCTCCTCCCAGCCAGCACGAAGCAAGCTGAGAAAAAAATAAGTGAACAATTAGGCCATGACTGGAAGTAAGACGCACACTAACTGTAAACTTACCGCAAACTGTTGGCCAATATGTATTATGCCGAAGACATATGTTACTTGGCTTATCTATGGAAAATTGGTTTCATTTATTTTGTGCTAGTGTGAAAGCGTCCAAGTCGACCTGAAATACATACTGGACTTATATATCTGGATTAGGCTGATTACCTTCTTCATATCCAAGAGCCTGCTCGACTGCTCTCCATGCATTTTCAACTCGGTCTTTCACCTTATAATCTTTGTCAGACCTGTCATATAAGCAAGTATGCCTTCTAACTTCCTCAGAGAGACGCTGATCCTCCTCTATGCTTTGACTTGCTTTCCCCATTTGTTATACAAGTTCACGATTAGTCTGTCCAACGAAACAATCAAAATATGGAGCCTGTGTGATAGAATAAGTATTGTTTTTGCACGAATAGAACAAAAGAAACATGGAGAATAAGCTAACGCGTCACTGAGAACAATGTAATCGAATTTGCATTGTCAAGCGCGTGGTGTATAAAAACCTGTTTTGCTTGCTGTAATCGCATTCAAAACGTAGTCTGCACTATCTAGGGTACCGAATAATGGATGGGGGGGGGAGCTGGGAATGTTTGAGAGTTGGACATCTCCAGAAAATTAATTAGCAGAGGCTGAAAGCGTAAAAACCATGCTTATTGCAATGAAATACTTATATATTTTCTTTCAAACGCTAGAGAGTAGTCTGACCATGAAGTCCTCGAAAGCAACATTTGGGGGGGGACTGGAAAAAGTGAAGGACGGGTTGGAAAAATTTTCAGAAACTAACAATCGGCAGGGGGATTGCATGGTGGTCAAGAGCAATCTCTGGGGGTTTACAAGCGAATACACGTTTTTTTATGAGAAAGCTTTTTGGCCCAGTATTGAAACTTTATTTAACGTTTCTACGATTCCAGTATCAAAATGTTCCGAAGGCATTTAGAAACAGCTTCTTTTTTTTTTTAGTAAGTAATGTCGGGGAAAGGCCGTAGGGCCTATAATAAAGCCCCGACAAAGGAAAAACTGAGAAAATGAGGGAAAGTTTAAGTAGACAGGGAGACAAGATCAAGTTTTTTGATGTTAGATTTAAAAGATGACAAATTGTAGGTTCAGGGAAAGTAGTGGGTGGCAATGAGTTCCACAGTTGAGAAGTTTTAAGAATGAAAGAAGATGTGTGAGATAGAGTTCGTGGATTAGGTAGTGTAACTATGAAAGGGTGTGAATAGGTAGAGCTTCTGGTGATTCGAACATGCCTCACTGGATCAGGAATAATATTTTTGATTTCATGAGAGCAATGTCCGTGAAAATAGCGGTAGAAAATGGAAAGATCTGCAACAAGGCGACGATGGGAGAGAGACTGTAGAGAATTGGTGAGGTTTGGATTGTTGATGAGACGGATAGCTTTAGACTGGACTCTGTCCAGAAGATGGAGAGAAGACTTAGGAGCACCGGCCCAGACATGAGAGCAGTACTCCAGAGAAGGGCGAATCTGGGATTTGTGTATAGTTAGTAGTTGAGAAGGTGAGAAATAGCCACGGGCTCTAGAAAGAAAGCCAAGTTTCTGAGATGCATGCTTTGCTATGGAATTGATATGGGGTTTTTAAGTGAGATTAGATAAAATAGAAAGACCAACTTGAGTGATTGAAGATGAAATGTCCAGTTTATGGCCGTTCATGAAAGCAGGGGGGAAATCTTGGTGATAAGCTGTTGATTTGCAATGTTTTGCGCATAACCATTAATGGAAAGTGAAAAAGCTCCATGTGCACTTGAAATGATGATAGATCTTAGTAAATAACAGAAGTTTAACTGTTAGAGGGTAGCCAACATCACATGCATAACATTTTGTACACAAATAAATCGAATTTTAAATACATAATCACTAAAAATCTTTCTTCATTATTCTCAGAAATCCAGCACTGAACTTTCTTATCTTTTTGAGCAGCTGACTGCTACTTTCTTATAAGCCACTATCTTATCAAAAGAACTTACACTCTTGAGTACCAAGAATGGATTAGGCTCATTCAGAGGTGTCCGGCATGCAGCCCGTTGGCTTTCAATGTAGCCCTGAAGATATGTTGAATAAAATGATGCCTAGCGATATTTTCTTGCCTGTACTAGGGGGCACTGAAAATGCTGGTTTCCCCAGTTTTTCACCATTACCTTCCCACCGTCTCGCGTGAAAGATGGAAAAAATCCAATGATTTATACATATTTCCAAGTCCCTATTACCTCGCCACGGCACCCTACCGCACCCTGTCAATCTATCCTTATATTCAGTCTTCATATTATCATCACAGATAATTATGTTGCACATTACATATTCTGCCTCTGAAGCAAAGATTGCACAGATCCAGATTCGATGGACTTCTAATTCTTCTTCATCTTGTTTGAAATATTTATACGAATAAATGAAAAATTCCACTGATTGATTCAGTGGTGGCAAACGACCCCCTCCCTCATCCAGGGGCTATCGAGCCAGCAAATTCTCGACGAAAGTAGTTGACCAAATGCGAAATACAATCTATTTTAATAAAGCCCCAATTCATCTATAACATTTTTTCTTACAAAAGCTGTGCTCAGTAAATACTCCGCGTCTTGTAAATTGCTTGGCAAATTCAGGCCTACCTCTCAAGCTTTTTTTTAAAGACCGCCACTGAATTAATGATTTTGCTATCTCTTATAAAAGATGGCGGACAGCTTATTAATATAATTTTCATATAATTCACGATACTCCTTCAAATATATATTGAATAGCCTAAATAAAGTTAGTTACATACAAAGTAAAATTAAAAACGAAAGAAACTTTAAAATGTTCTACCAGGAAGCAATGCTAAAGATTCCTTACTTCTGTATTGATTTTAGTTTATTGACCCAAGAGGTAGGTTTTCATTTTATGCTTAGAAGGGTGAGGAGATGCCACATTTCTTATGTAGTTTGCTATCATTCCAGACCATTGCACCGACGTAAGATAAACATTTTCTGAGAGTTCCAGCCGTAGTTTAGGTATTTGGAGATCGCTTATCCTGCGAGTTTCGTATTTTGAGATCTGAGTTCGCCTGATGAAATCCCCATAAGAATTTCCGGGCGCATTTCTTTGAGACTTCTGAGTACAATTGTGGCCGGGTTATATGTGATAACCTTTTCAACCCTTAATCGTGTGGTTGGTATCTGATCCTTACTAGGGGCTGATTCAATGAGGTAAAATACCCTATTCTGAATATCTTGCAATGCACTGAGTTTCTTTTCGGGCAAATGGCCTCATATAAGGCTTCCATATCTAAGGCGGTTTTATACTAGTGCTTGGTATAATAGAAACAATTGCTATTATGGCAGTATATCTATGAGTTTTCTGATGGAATGGAGGCCTCCTTTCAGTTTTCCTTTATTAGTTTATATTGTTGGTTCCAGGAGAGACTCCCTTCTATAGTGACACCTAAGTATTTTATCTGGTTTGCCCTCTTATTTTCATCCTTGTCAATTTTGATATTACCAATTTCAGAGAGTTTGCTTAATTGTTTTTCATTACCAAGAAACATGTATTCACATTTAACTAGGTTAAGACTTAATCTATTTTCTCTAGCCAGTCCATGATTCTCTCTAGCTCCCTGTTTAGGACTTTCACTAATAGAGTAAATACTTGTGGCATCGGCATGCATCTTGGGGTAGAATGTTGATAGGGACTTTTCAAAATCATTCGTATACAGACTGAATAGAAGAGGTCCTAAACATGACCCTTGTGGAATGAAGCAGGTAACCTCCTGTTTCTTTGAATATTTGCCCCCAAGGTAACAATATTGTTTGTGGCCGGTTAGATATGATTTAAACCACGTAATTTCATTTTGAATGACACCATATTTCCATAACGTAAACAACAGTACTTCATGGTTAATGGCTTTTCTAAGATCCAGGAACAGACGTCTATTAATCT
Source organism: Cassiopea xamachana (assembly GCA_900291935.2). Classification (NCBI taxonomy): domain Eukaryota; kingdom Metazoa; phylum Cnidaria; class Scyphozoa; order Rhizostomeae; family Cassiopeidae; genus Cassiopea; species Cassiopea xamachana. The sequence goes on along the minus strand of OLMO02000231.1, from coordinate 7,431,683 downwards.
TGTTTTCATCTATGCTCTTGTACCAGGTATCAGTTACATTCATCAGCGATGTGATAATTGAATGTAGCTTGCGATAGGCAAATTGGAAATCGGACAAGAGATTGTTTGCGGTTATGAATTCGAGAAGTTGATTGTGGACTACTTCCTAGAATAACCTTGAGACACCTGAGAGAACAGATGTAGGTCTATAGTTATTCATTTCAGACCGTTGCCCTCCTTTAAATACTGAGTGTTACTCAGTGGCGTAACAAGGGTCGTATCTTTGGGGAAAGGGCGTGGTCAAGGAATGGTGGCAGAGGTGTGGACCTTGGAGGGTAACTATGGGTAGGGTCTATAGCCCCATGACATAGCCAGCATTGAAGAACCATCCGGTATTAAGAAAGGGTGAGCAAGGGGATCATGAGGCGGAGCCCCTTGGAACATTTTTTGACCAAACTCTTTAAAAATTAGGAAAGCGCCCTTTTGGATATAAAGATGCGCCCTTCTCCAGGTATAGCAGAGTAGTTGCATTTGCTATTTCAAAGCTACCTTCCAATGTATCGATTTTATTGCAGACTTGCCCATTTTTCAAACGCCAACGTTATTTTATCAGTTGTGGGGGGGTGGTTGTACCAAAAATTTGACATTCAAAGCACGCATTCGTGTGCTCAGTTACTACATCTATCCAACTTTTACCAACTGCTCAGGAACATGGAATATATCCAAAGCCATGGCATCACGAATTAAGGCATAAGAGATGTGGTGCTTAAAGCATATGCAAAGAACTTCATGGAGAGCGAAAAAGTCAAATGAAAGTGTCCTCAGGCAAATTTGCCATAACACAAGATTGTTGCAATCAATCAAAATTAGACAAATGAAATTCTTGGGTCATGTAATCAGAAATGAGAAATTGGAGCATGTCTCTAACTGGATTGATACCTGGAAAAAGAGCACGAGGGAGACAACGACAAACATGCCTACCTGCAACAGTTCGGAAAAAGCCCAACCACTCTTATCCATGACACATGTGACAGGAAATTATGGAAAAAAGTTACTCATGAGGCAATCAATGTCTGCATCAGACAGGATACAAGATGATGACGATGATGGGGGGGTAACCCCCCTCCCCCCGACTACACAACTGCCATTAATATTGCTTTCAAGGGCTGAAATATTAGAATTACTTCAATGTATGACAATATTCAGTAGCATTGGAAACAGTTGCTGATGCTTGGAGGTGAGTGCTAGTTCGCTAGCCATCAAATAATTTTGGGCTTGAAAGATAGCCACAGGACTACTCAAGGTCCGGTTGCACTGCTGCGGATCACTTGCTGATCCGTATCAAGTGACACGCTCTGGCTTTCAGTCTAAACTGCTCCCAGCAATCCGTAACAGAAATGATACGGTTCTGTTTTGATCCTTTTAGCAACAAGATCAAATGTGAGCCGGATTGCATACAATAGGCACTTTCAGGCAGTGGTGTCGTGGTGCTACATTGTAAGAAGAACACTGACTGCGCCCTTGGCTTCGAACATTTTTTAAATTTGGTAATAATTTGCTTACTTCTGTGGTATATGTGAGAAAAACTGTGACTTGTGTAAGACCCCCCGATTGAATATGTTTGCGTAAATATTGATATTGTGGGTTTTAGAGGACGGTAAATATCTCCACCGAGACCGTAAGGGTTAGATTTCTCTGAGAGCCTAAAGTCTAGGAGGGAGTTTTCTTACGAACCAAAGTCTGAGAATTCACACAAGTCTAACAGTGAGGGTTTATTCTAACAAAGTTCATCAGAATTTCAAGTCTTTTATTATAAAGTGGAATGGGAAGATACATACAGTTCTCTACTTGTAGATAGTATAAATATATATATCGTCGATTGGTTGTGTTTTGTTGTTGAAGTGATTTGAGCCTTAGAAATATAGAAGAACCTTAATAAGAGCCTACCAACCTACTTGGATTAATCTATGTGGAACAGTTCTTCAAACGGAATAAAAATAAGCGCGCCTTAATTTTTAACAGTATATGTGAAAATATTAAACGAAGGAGAAAGCCAGCATGGGGTTGTTACATTCGTCCTCTATTGATAGGAGAGCAACGTTCCTCTCTCCACCATTGGAAAATGTATAGTAACGTACTTTTCCAGCCCAACAAACGCTTTGTTACGGGGGGCTAAGCCCCCTACATAGTACGTCTGTTATCACGCCCCCTCTACAGTGCTACGGATCACGTTTGACCCGTATCAAAAACAGTCCGCAACAGTGTAAATGAAACCCTACTTTTAGGCTCACAGCATCAATCAACAAAATTCCAAGGGTTTTGCAGTCCAATAACTTCAGCTTCGGCCACAATTTTGGAAATGCAGGTCACATGTTTCAAACTTCTGCCTACAAAGCTGTTTAGACGATTTCCAATACACATTCTGGAATAAAGATTCTTGAAACAAAATATGCAAGATTGTCATAAACTCTATTCAACAATGAACACACTATCAGTTTCCTAGCAACAACTGAAAAGTACACCGGCCCAGGATTGCCAAAAATAAGGGATATCAACAAACACACATTTTTGGCATAAAATGGGCATAGTTCATGGACTTATGTGATGATTATAAATGAAACTAAAGGCCAACTGTTAGTCTAAAAGTAAAAATTGCATCGAGAAGTGAATAAATCTTAGAGTTTTTTAGAAGATAGTGGGACTCGACTGTCAAGTACAAATTAAACAGGTTTAAATTAAAACTGCACGAATTGGCTGTAGGCAGAAATTCTAAGTAAACTGCAACTTTCTTATCAGGGGCGTGCTTGCCAATTCGGCCAAGGGAGGTGCAAGGACAAATTTGCCGACAGAAGGGCGTGGTCACTTATCAAGGGAAAGGTCAATAATAAAGCAATTCTCAAGGAGTTAATTGAAGAAGCTGTAAGGTATGGACGTAACTGAATACTTTCATCAATGAGTCCAGTATGCAGTAACATTCCGTGATATGCTGGGACAGTGTTAGGTCGAAGATGGAGGAGAAAAGTGCAAAGGGCCTGGGTAGAAAGCCGCAGAAATATTATATGTGGGCACGCCCCTGAGAGTTTCGGAAATGTGGGAAACACCAAACTTTTATCTATTATATCGGCTTTCAAACAGGTTAAAAACGTAGGTTACTAGTATAAAAACCTCTTGTGGACGCGCCAACCCAGCTTGGCTATATGATGTTGCCAACAGCATGCCATGCAACAATACAAAAGATGGAAGCGCCAAAGCTCTGAGTAGAAGCTACCCCCTTTAAATGCGTGCAAAGCTATAAATGCTCTAAGCTAAAACCTAAGGGAATTAGTCACGTAAAGGAGGTAGGTTCTCAACATGCGAGTGGAGCGAGCGAAAAATTTTATTAGTTCACACCCTCTATAATATAGGAAAACGCCCTTTTGAAAGTAGGCCAAACATGCATTTTAACTTGAGAGCCAATCTGATAACAATAAATGAACTCGGTAATCTTGACTTTTCCACCCGAGCACTGAACGTCAAACCCAAAAAGCCAACACTTGGTGGAAAACTGTTTAAATTACAAAATTACCGAATGGCAAAAATATTATTGCAGATATACCGAATGGAGTGAAAACATTGGGGGGGGGGTGTCGTATCCCCTACACCCCCGCTAACTCCGTCTATCTTGTCATTGTTGACTTAGAAGAGTATCAGCTGTTTCCAATTTAGCGACAAAAAAGAGATTTCACCTACTGGAGAAAAAGTAAAGACTTCTACGACATTATAGAGTGTCACTTCCTAGAGCCCCTACTTCAGAGCACCCTGTTGATAACGTTTTCTTACGAGAATGCATGTACTGTATATTCTATGTTGTGAAATATCAATAACTTTCGAAGTTGTGATACAATCGGCAAAAGGCATGAATGTTAATGTTTCTTTGATACCACCAGCAATTCTAGATTTACCGACAAAAGCTGATATTCTAGACATTTGCCGACAGCCTCTGTGACCAGGGGGTGTAGCACCCCACGCAGCCCCCCATAGCGACGCCCCTGCTTCCAACAAATCCACAGATTTACATTAACTCTTTGATATACATATATTGCAAAGTTTTCCGTGCTCTTCTTGAGTCTTTTTGCAACATAATACAAAAATGCGGCATTACATCTGCTTTCATTCTTGGCATCAAAGTCTGATACTTTTCCTTCTTCGTGCAGCCGGGGCCGCCGAGAAGGGAGGCAGATGGAGGGGAATTGCCTAAGGGACTCAAGGCACAAGGAGCTTTGTAAGAATAGCAGCCATTTTTTATGTTTGATAACCAGATTCTGCCATTGATTCTGAAATCTCTCGGCCTTTCAGGTATTCGCCCGACTTGCCTAACCGGTCAATCCACCCCTGTGGAAATCTATGATTAAAAACAACATTTTGCCCAAGGCTAAGGCATAACAAGAAACTAACATGTACTTTGATAAAAGAGGAATATTTGGTGGCTTGATGCACACAGTTTGACAAGCCTGATAAATTCCACTTAGGCCTGCCTTACACGATACCGGATTCATTTTAACTCCGGATTGTTTCAGCACCACCTGGGCGAAACTGATGCTGTTTCCATTACAGTTACACGACACCAGATTGCTCTCAATCCATTTTGGAATCCAGTAACACGGCATCGCTTTGCGCCGAACTGCTAAGGGAAAAGTGCATTATTTTGTTGGCTGTGACATCATTCTCGCACCGCAACTAAGAATGATTTCATCCACAGTTCCAATGCATTGAGGAAATCACATTTGACGAATAAATATGTACTTAATTTTTTGGTTGCTTCTTCTGGGTCAGTTTTTCTTCCAAACACCACTTCATCTTAAACCAAAGATGCAGCCTTTTATAATTTATGAAACCAATAGCAAACAAATTATCTACATAATTGAGGGAAATGACATTGCTTTGCGAAGGTTGCCTCAAAAATAAACTTTTAGTTCATTCTGCAGTCATCTCTCAACAGTAGTAGCAACAGAACGCAAGGCACCAATCTCAAATTTACTCATATTTTAACTCAACGGCAGGTCATGGAGTGACATCACATCGGATTCGTGCAGTTATACGGCACCGGAAAGTGGAGTGGAGTGACTCCACCTCACCTTCCAAGCGGAGTGATTTCACTACATGAAAGCAGATCAGTACCACACCGGATTACTATGGTTTCGTGTAAGTACACCCTCACATCTGATGTCAAAAGCAATTCGGTGTGATACGAATCCGGTATCGTGTAACTGGGGCCTCCATCTCACCTTCCCAGTGGAACGATTTCACTCCATGAAAGCAGATCAGTACCACAAAGGATTACTATGGTGTCGTGTAACTGCACCCCCTATCCAATGCCATAAGTAATCCGGTGTGATACGAATCCGGTATCGTGTAACTGGGGCCTTATAAAATGGTGAAGTGAATGGCCCCTCAAGCAGCAAGGTTGCCCTGTAGCCAAAACTATAAGATGAAATCAATCATACCATAAGTGAATTTTCTACTATTAATTCATCTCTTTGCATCTGTTCAACATACAGTTTTCCACAAAAAAATATATGGTAACATTCTATAATGAGCAATAGCAATAAACCTAAAAAAGGTCTAAAAATCCACATTGAATGAGAAATGTTAAGCTAAGCTAGAACTTATTCTCAGATGAAACTAAAAAACTACAGTGGTAATTTGGCCCTGCATACTATAGAGAACAAAGGAGACTATAATCTCTAAAATCAAATTAAGGAGTAAAAACTAGTAGTACTATATCACAACATTCTGATCGAGTCTTGCATGCTGTGTTGATAATTCATCTGTCAACATTTGCATTTCACTGTCCTGAACTGAAGCACATCCAAAGTAAATGCATATTCTTCTCACCAAACGAATAAATGGCAATGTGAGGTATATGGCTGATATGGCCAGGAAATATCCACCATAGACAAGAAACTAGAAGCAAAACATACTTCAAATTTGACTGCACTTTAAGATGGATAGCAAACTGCTACTTAACCATAGTGGGAGAAAACCTTCCCACCTTAACTTAACTCAACGTAACCATAGAGAGTTCACGGCACAAAACTGCAAGCCTGATTCAAAACTGGTCTATGCAACAAAAGCAAATAGTCAGGATTTACTACTCAATCTACTACAAAATGAACAAATAGAGCATAGTCAATAATGCAATGTCCAGTGTGACTTGTCATTAATACAGGATTGCTAGAGAGTAACACTGGGGATCCTCTGACCCCTCATTTCTAGAGGAGAAAATTTTACACCTATTAATAATCCCATATAGAAAAAGATGGTAGATAGGAAATTGATCCTAGCAAATACTTTATGAAAAAGCAAAGGAAGTTGTCATCCAAGACAAGAAAGCACAATAAAAGTACTATTGACTAGATGTTCAATAAATGAGTAAAATGTTGGTATAGATTGGCATTTTGATTCTCTCCTAATAAACTTCTTTGGTCATGGCCCCATGCTTGCATTGATGTTCCCTATTCATTTATCATGTACATAAAGTATGTCTATCATTCAGCAATGCAAAACCAACAATCCCAATTGATTTTTAGATAAATAAAATTGGGAGAACTGTTTAAAAGAGAAATTGAGAAAATCTTACATATGACCAAAAAAACCTTGAATAAGAAAACACTACAGAATAAATAAAAAGGTGACTTTTTTATTTTGATACCATAAATACTCAAGTAAGCAGCACATTTTTTCCTTATACTCCAAAATGTGGCACTTGTTCAAGGGTGGTACTTAGTTGCAGGTGGGAAAAGAAACAAAATGATTTTTAGTAGCACATTATACCTTCTTACTATCAAAGGTATCTTGGAGATCCACTAAATACATCCTTAACTAATACATCAGCCACATTGAACTGTAACACAGGGAATATAGGCCCATTCTGAAGCTTATGAGATAATAAAGTAGATATTTTATTGACCTATGTATGCACTGCACATGCATATATGTATGCTCTGTGCATGCTAAAAATAGCCAACACCATTGAAATGGCACTAGTTGTCCTTAGTCTGAGAATAAATGTGTTGCCTACTTGAGGGTGGTGCTTATTTCAAAATCCAACCAAAAAGTGTGGTGCTTATTCATGGGCAGCCATTATTCAAAAGTGGAGCTTAGTTGAGTAATTATGGTATGTGCTTAGATGTGTCAACCATTTCTCCTTGTAGGCAAGCATACGCTTCTGCTTGATCCCCTCCCCTTCCCCCTTATAGGTACATACTAAATGAATAACAATCTAGTATAACAAACAATGTGAAAAGTCCAGGAATATCATAATAGTTTAGTGACCTATTGGGAAAACTAGCTTCTATCTGCAGTAAGACTACAATAGAAAAGTGTTGGAGATGCATCCCAAAAATAGCAAATTACCAAGAAGTACTTAATGCCATGACAGGGTGGCTAACTGTCAAATGAAATTTGTGGAGAATTTTTCATTGGATTCTGTGCCAAATTTCAAGGGCTTTCCAGAGGGCTTTTTGACTATGTTTTTGACCAAATGACTATAATGTACAGATCTTCTGCTTGTACACATCTACATTCCATTCTGCATTTTATTTCAAATCTTACTTACATAACACATGACACCTTATTTTCCCTCACTAACCACATACTTCCTCCTGCACTTCATTGCAGGAATAATAAATGTAACAGCACTGCAAGGCCAAATATTGATGCACAGGAAATCTTCTTCAGAATACAATTTTTCAGGGGTGGGTTGTAACTTCACGGTGTTCATGGGTATTCAAAGGCAAAGAAAATCCATGATCTTTCAGGGTCTTCCAGGGTGTTCAAGGCTTGTTTGCCAACCAGCATGTGCGAAATTTTTTCATGTTGTAAGTAGGAAATCATCCATAAAAAGGCAATTACTATTGTGTACCAACTCCTGGCTCCCCTGATTGTTAGTCTTTGAAATTCTTTCTGACCTCCTACTCTTATTCTGACCATCAGTTATTAGCTTCAAGGATTTTGAGCTAGATAAATAGCTTCTTCTGAATTTTATTTAGTCAAATGAACATTATTTAATACTATCTACTTCAGGTTTCATTGCTGCTATTCTTCTAAACCTCTCCCCATTTATTCCAGCTCCCTTGATTATTAATTTTCAAGAAATTTTCCAACCCATGCAATTATTCACACCTTCTAATCATCTGGTACTCCAGAGTATCTTACCTGATTTCTAATATCCAGATCTAAGCCTCTTTTGTCTGCTACTACAATTGTCATTATTGATTGCAAAGCCAAGGCAACAAAAGTGTTCCAACCAAATATCAAAGCATATGCATGTTCATCTACATTCAGTGCAACTTGAAAGCTAAAAAACAGAGTTTTCATTAGGTTGAAGTTCACACAGCAATAAATTACTACAGTATCACTGTTATTCATAAATTTACAATGTTGCATAAATATTGGAAGTGATGTGCATGTGTTTGCCTATTTACACTATCTGTCTGTTCCTGTGTTTGTGATGGCAAGCCTGTGTATATATTTTTGTTCTAAAAGATGCCTAGCTCAAAGGATTAGTACAAAAAAGTTATTAACTTTAGGCCATATCTTCGTTCTAACAGTTTCTTTAAATGTCTTAAATTTACTAATGAAATTACAGTAAAAACATAAGCAAAACATGAATGTAGCAAATACTAATACTATAGCAAACAAAATGTATCAGTACAAAGTAAAATCTAAAGCAATTTCATCTTTAAATTGTTTTGGTTCAGCTCTATGTTGAACTAGGAAACTGCTTCTAATATTGTCTAAAGAATCTTTGCTCTTTCCTTGTAGTTCTAAGTATCTTCAACATTAGGTTGTCTACTACTAGCCTGCTTATGAGAAAACATCCATAATCAAACATCTTCTGCTATTATATCCAACTAGATACCTAAGCTGTAAAATTTTTCATTCAAGGAAGAACTTGAAATTGATGGCTAACAGGCTATTTTGTTTCTCAACAGCTGCTGCACTAAAACATAATAGAATTAGCGGTCTCATGAGAGCTACATTCTGAATTGCAAAGACCCTACTGGTTCAGCATTATAACATTAGAAAGATGTGGTCTTTTCCCGTTGGGACCCTATATACAGCCAACTTAGCACTACATCCATATTTTCAGGCCAGAACATAGATATTTTATGTAGTCATTTCAACCCAAATCAATTATTTAAAAATCTCAGATTTGACCTTCTCTAGGATAAAGCTCCCCATGTCTGAGGTAGTGCTCCTAAATCATCTTCTCTCCATCCATCCAAAATATTGATAAAGTTGAGTCTAAAGCAATCCATCTCATCAACAATCCAAACAAACTCATCATCAATTTTCTTCAGTCTCTCTCTCCCATTATTACACAGTTGCAGACTTTTTCATTTTCTACTAATATTTTCATGGACATTGCTCTCTGGATATCAAGAATATCTTTCCTGATCCAATGAGGTGTGTATGAACAACCAGAAGCTCTACCCAATCACACTCTTTCCACATTACACTACCTAATCCTCGAACTCTAGCTCACAAATCCTCTTTCATTCAAAGAACTTCTCATCTATGAAACAAATCACTTTCCACTGTTTTTCCTGAATCCTACAACATACCATCCTTCAAATCTACCATCAATAAACTTAATCTTACCTCTCTATCCATTCAACCTTTCAAAGTTTTTCCTTTGTCAGGGCAATGTCATAGACCCTAAGGCCTTTCCGTGTCACTAAATACTAAAAAAAGCCATGCCTAGGTTTCATGTTCTGGTAAGTAGATAAAAGTTAAAAGGACTTTTTGCAGAATTTTTAAGAACCAAAAAGTAACTATAAGGAGAAAGTTTGTGTACTTCCTTGACAAAAAGGAAACCATTTTCTAAATCTGCTGCTGAAAATGGTCTCCTCAAACAATTGATCTGAAATAAGGAGATTCTAAGGAGTTTTTGATAAAGTTCACAAAATTTGCAAGTCTTAAGTTCCCTTTAAAATGTAAAGAAATCAAAGGAGTTTATAAAATAGCACGAATAGTGGCAATTTTCAAAAAATTCCAGGGGGCAAAGTGGCTGAATTTACTGAGAATGTTAGAAGAAACATGTGTATTCAAGAAATACTTGGGAATATTTGTTTATTACCTGTGTTTCTCATAAGAAAACGTATGCAAGAAAATTGAGGCTCAAGCAAAAAAGTGATTTTCTTATTAAAAATCATGTACTAAGCCTCTGGTCCACTACTTTTGCTGAGCCCCTTGCCCCCTCCTCTTAATAACTACTAAGGAGCATGAACCCTGCATGCCAGTAAATTGTTAGACCCATACCTTGCAACTGTTATCAAAAATGTATAAGACACCCTATAGCAGACATATGTTATGTATGCAATCCACACATTTCCTGTTTTTGCCATGATTATCAACAACATAGCATCTACCAATGAAAAGAAGCCAAGAAGTAGCTCGCCAAGCACCCCCCATCTGACTTTCAGGAATGATAACAGAACTGCAATAATGGCTCCAAAAAGTGTTCCAGCAGCTTCCACTCCACCATTCAATGAGGAGTTCTTATCAGGGCCTTGAATCTCCTCCCATAGATTTTGCACATAATTCCCAATTTGCAGATAGCCACAAGTGGCAAGAGCCCACCATATAGACCATTGAAGTAAAGTCATGTTCAAATATGATTCCTTGAATGCTTTCAAGAGAGTTAAAGTTGACTTCTTCCATCGTGTAAATACATGTCCTTGGTTTTCTTCAGCAGCTGTAGCATCATCTATCATGAAGACATTTCTTGTCTTTGATGCTGGCATGGGTAGAAAGATTGACAAAACAAATGCAATTAGAACACATGCAAATGATACGTAATTCAGAACAAGGTAATTTGTCCATTTCAGTGATATCAGCAACTGGCCAAGAAACCCTGCCATAAATCTCCCTAGCAATACAGCTCCTCTCAGGTAGCCAGTAACCATTTGGAAATGCTCTGTGGGTACAAGTGCATATATGTAGGAATAATATGCAACTTCAGTCCCAGTTGCAATACCATAAGCCATCTGCATGAACTGCATAGCAAGAATCCCATTTCCCCATATAAGTAATATCCTTGTAGTCAGGTATGCAAGGCCCTCTGTAATAATCAAGGGCTTGTATCTCAGCGCATCAGTAATGAGAAAAACGATGAAAAGCACGACCAAATACGAGTATGTCCAAATCGGATACACTTCGCTGGACAATTCCTCCAGTGCCAAATGTTTGTATGTACTGTTGAGATATGGCGTAAGGAAAGGTTCAGATGGTTTCATTTCCTTGAAGAATCCATAGCAGCAAATGAGGCCTGTCGTTAGCTTCCAGCTAAACTCCATAATGCTATCTTTCCTACTTCTACTGTAGAGTGGCAGAAACGGCGCTAATGCAGATACGCCGACTGAAGCTTCTTTCAAGAATTACAATATATAATACTTGTCACGTGAAATTCTTTCAAGTAAAAAAGGTCAAACGTCACTGATACCGATTGCAGACATGAAATGACAGCATGCAAATAAAATAGGACTACCAATTGTTGAGGTTTGTGAAGATGTAGCCATTACTCAAAATTACAGCAATAATAACTTTATAATAATGCGTAAGGAAAACAGGTGATGGGATATTTCAAGAACGATGTGTTTATTAGTCTGGTGATGTGGCTGCCATCTTGTAGTGCCAGGGCTGCCATACTAGAATTGTTCTTTACCCTACAGCGCATGCTCAATTTCCTCCGATTTCCCATACGATAAAAGTAATGTTTCCCCTACATCTCTGTTATATTCGTGGGTTCTTTCGGTGACGTGATAGAAATAACAACAATTAATAACCAAAAGTTCGCGAACCTTCTTCTTCTCAAATTCAAACTCACACTCAAACTCAAATTCAAACTTAAACTCAAACGACAATGTAAACTCACTGACGGCTTACTTGCGACTTCTACTGACGACTGAACTACACAATACGGCGTTGGCATTTTATGGCACAGCAAAACACATGACACAGCAAAACGAACGGTTATTACACCATAAGATGGCAACTGATGGGTAATGGCATGGAAACAGATTACTCACAAACAATGGCTAGACGGATAAAAATAAACACTACCTCATAGACACGGAACAGTAAACCTATTATGTAACATCTCACTGAAATTTTCAAATTTCCCCCATAGATTGTGTATTCTCCTCTACACTAATTGTCGTCTGAAACCTGCCATTAGTATAATACATGTCTTTTTATAAGGAACCACTTTACAAGGAACCTACATGCAGACGGTCGAGATATTTAGGGAACTTAAACTACTAGCGGAAAAACACATAAGGAAATTTTCAGTGTGAAAAATATTTATAGCTGCAAATAATCAAGAATTAGGAAGCAGTTTACATTCATTTTTGTAGCTAAACCTCACATAGATACACTTACAAAACTTCTTCCCTACCTTATTTGTGCTTTTATTTATGTGTTTTAGCCATAAGTAAAAGTAACCTTAGAAATTTGATGTCCCTTTTTGCCGGTACCACAGCCATGGCACTACATGTGCCGTGAAAATTAAGGAACTATTAAAGACCTTTTATAAGTAGGCCTTGAGCTAGGTATAAAAAAGCGTGTAATATAGAAATTTGCCATCTATGAGGGGTCAGTCAACTGTTGTGCAATCTTGGGCAGGTCATAGTTGCATTCAGATGATGATTACTTAGGATACTGTAGTTACAGAGCAGCTTTGAACAGGTATTTTAAGGGATAGTTCTCGAAAGATTATGCTAATAAAAAAATACTGAGAAGTACATTCTCTGTTTATATACTGAATACTGAATAAGTGGATGTTTTTCTGCTAAAATTGAGATTGTTGGAAAACTGAAAGCTGTACATAGAAATAAAAGACCAAGTTACATGACATGCTTCCATGCAGAGGAACGAAGTAGCGTTGAAATAGAACAAAATTTTTGCTCAACCTGCATTGGTATTTTCAACTGCTTGTTT
>OLMO02000231.1:7390483-7407369 GCA_900291935.2 Cassiopea xamachana | reverse complement strand
AAATCTGAGGAGCAGATTAATGAGAAACGGAAGATTGAAGATACAATCAAGGTTTTGCAAGCTAAGCGAAGAAAACCGTAAAAAGAGACAAGATTTTGTTTTTTTGATTTGGTTCACGTTTTCATTCAGCAAACTCCTTTGTTTCTAGAGAGTTGCGATTACATTTTATTGTTTTGTAGATGAATGTCTATTGACTATGCAGCAGTTCCATTAGAAATCAATGCTTTACTTAAGTTTTTTATCTAAATAATAATAAGTAAGTCTAAATAATAAGCATATATATGTGTAGAAACGAAGCAAGCATAAGAATAAAGCAAATAAGGTAATCTGAGCAATGAATGGCAACGGAGACGAGACCAATGCAGCATAGTGTAGTATGAAATATTGTGTATAGGACTTAGGCAAAAGAGAAACCCCGTACAATTTGTCAGCTATTAATCTGTGATTAATGTTTCGGGAGTTTATGGATAGTACAATATAAGATCATAGCCCCCCCCAGTATTAAAATATGTGTACTGTCTTACCAAAACTCTCTCTATATGAAAATATCTTAGTCATGAATGTTATTTTTCTACTTTCTATTAATGTCCTAATGCTTATGGAAGATACTTTATCTTCCATATTATTTTCATCCATCTTCTGCAGATTAGAATGAAATGATTTCTTACTTAATGGTTTACAGGAAATACCGCTTGCAGGTTGACCAGAGGTCCTTAGTACTTTGACATATTTTGTCAAGAACAACAAATTTTTTAAATATTACTGTTAGGCCAATGTCTGTTTCGTTTGGGATCACTGTGCCTTGCCCGCATTGTGCGTGACAAGCCGTTTTACCTCGTATATGACCATGGTCATATTTAGGAAGGCTCAAGTAGAATAGGGCCTAATACAGGTTAAAATTCGACAGAATTCTTTGCTAACACTTGTTGATGTCTCTGCTCACTGTACTTACAATTTGTATCGTGTCTAAAACCAAGGAAAATCTTGTTTGTTCTTGTATGCTTTTAAAACATCTAAAAGTATTATTCTTGTTTGGTACCTACTCATCAGGGTCAGGGAAAATATGGCTGTTTTGCACCCTGGGTCAGGGAAAAAGGTATCATTTTTGCCGAAAAAAGTCAGGGAAAGTCAGGGAGTTTCTTTCTTAACAACGCGTATGAACCCTGATGATGTTGGCACAAGTGATTTTTTGCTTGTGCTGGGGATATTGCATATGTGTAGACACGTGCACATGTGATTGCACCTGTCTCAGGGCATGGACTGGAAAATCAGAATCAAAAGTTGCTGTTTAATATTGAATCAAAACAGTTGGCATATTCTGGTTATCACTCTCAACAGTGGAATATGTATTACTAGGTGCATGATTAATCATTCCAAAATGAACTCATGAGCATGTGCCAGTGCATGCTAGTGATTGTCCACCCTCCACTGAAAACCCTGTAGTGTTGATCATGTGTGATGTCAGTTGCCTAAGCAGTTGTTATCTTTATAATAGCACTCACCTAATAAATATCCTATGCTATTTATGTCATCTTTCATTAGGCTGATAGCTCTTCTGCATCTTTTCAGACTGGTCTGTCTTATGTTGGGTCTGCTGCATTACATTCAATCTTTGGCTGCTTGCCATTAAAAGAGTGTACAGGAAGGAATATGAGAAGTATTTCTCTTTCTGTTTCTATTTGGTTTTTCATTTCATATTGTTTCATTTTCAAGTGTATTTGATGGTGTGTTGTGCATCAGATGGTTATGGAATAACCAAGGGATGTGCCAGCTGGGGGCATGATGCCCCCAATGTGTAGGGAGTTACAAGAAAGTTTTATAATGCATGAGGTTTAGAACCTGTGAAGAATAGTGCTACCTTTGTTTTGGTCAGAGTTGGTAAAAGTCTTGTGAAGCATCCTTGCAAAGTAAATTGTCTAGGCAAAATCTCTGAATTGGCTGCCTCTAGAGATGGACTCATTACTTCTTGCTTCAGACTCATCCATGTAAGCATTAGATTAAGTATGCCACTTTTTTCAACAAAATGTAGTAACCATAATTTGTAAATATTTATGTCAGTTTGATGTCAGCTACACCATTTCTCTGAAGCTATATCTGTCATCATTTACATAAAATTCAGAAGCAGCAGTCTATTTCATGGTCTTGCCTCCTAATATGCAGAGCATGGAACTGACCCTGAAGGCCAGCAGATTGCCTACCAAAAGGTTGTGTCTGTGTAATCCCCAGTAGATATCAGGGCTACATTTATAGTTGTTTGGGCATTGAACAAAAAGCTGATTTGGGTCACTTAGGATGCAAAACAAATTTAATGAGAGAGTTCAAGGGGCCTGGTCCCATGGGTAAGTGTGGCACTGATTGGTCATGGACAGAATTTTAGTATGAGTTGTCGATGACCAATCAGTGCTGCAGTTTACTGAGTGAACCCTTCTGACAGTTAACCACAGTTCATCAAGCTCAGTCCCAATTTTAATCCTCTTTCTCACTCAATGAATTATTTTCAGCTTAAAAGCAATCACTGTGCTCACCATACTTTATCACCAACAGTCACATTTATGCATATTGTCTTTATGTTAGTATTGGCTGGTCAGTGTAGTATGAAAGCATTCAAAAGCATTCAAAGGTACATGATGAGAAAGTCTGCTAGTGTCAGAAGAGCCCTGTACACGACTAGTTGATGTCATGGCTTTTAAATTCTTCAACTCCTTCCTTAGGTGGTATCACATTGTATGCTGGGGAATTCCACTCATTTGGGCAGCTGCACCTTTGTTTGGAGGCCATTATGGCCCTGCAGGTGTATGGTGGTATGAGAATATAGTGATCTTTTTAAATTGAATAAGAAAAAGAAAATTTTTAAGAGATGCGTATTGTTCATATCTGTAGTATTTTAATTTATTGTTTTATTGTATGTGTTGACCTTTGCATTGTGCAGTATTGTCCTATTGTTTATATGTAAATAATCATTGATATATGAACAGTTCACGAGTAAGTGTACTGCAGTTATGGTGTGTGAACTCCCTCTCACAACTTGAAAATATTACAATATCTAAGTTACTTAGCTTAGCTTTGCCTTTTGTTTTCCTGCTGTTTTAACTGAAACCATCATGAATTATTAATCTCTCAGTTGTATCAAATGTTGGTTATACAAGATATTCTTACCTGTTGCATCATTGCTTTCTTCTATGCATCTTCCTATTAGATGGCCATGCGTGAATTGCATGCCCTCTTTGTAATATTCATAAAGAAATTGATCTCTTTGAATTTAATTTTCAGCTGGATAGACAACAATAGCTATGTCTGGAGGTTTGCTGTGTGAGTATGGCATATTTTTCTATGTATTATACAAGCCATAGTTTAGCTTGGATGTGAAGGATTTCTTTTTGGTTGCTAAACAGTACTCTTAGGTCCTGAATAAGCATGAGGTCCTAGAAAGGAAGGGGCTGGAAAATTCCTTAAGACCAAATAAGAAGGGAGTCAACCAGATAATTAGGGGGTCAGAATAGGGAGAGGGTTGAAAATTTGGGCTAACTGTGCTCCAATCAGCAAAAAAATCCTGATAAACATTGCCAGGAATCACTTTTCAGAATCTTGCTGCATATTACTCATTCATCTTTTGGGCAATGTGACCACAGTACCATGTTTTTTGCAGGTTTCTCTGAGAAAAATTGAACAAGTAATAAGTATGTGGGTCGGAAAATTTTCATAAAGGAGTGTGAATTAGTTGGCTTTCCTTCCTTTGTAGGGGTTTTTTATATCTATCCATATTTATGTGACAAGAAGGGTAATCCACAGTAATGCTTGCTTGTATATTATTGTATTCTGTAAAACTTTTTATGTGATATTGGAACCACTAGCATGCTTTATAGTTATGAGTTGGGTTTGTTAGACTCAATCAACTTGCTGTTTGCTGCATTATCCTAGAGAGAATCAAACATGTCCTCTGAGGCCATTTTGCAGCTCTGCATAGTGCTTGTTGTGTAGCTTTGTTGATATGGAAAAAATTAGTTTTCTCAATTTTAATACCACTTTGAGATAATGAACATCTGAGTGCACCAATCAACACCCCAAAATGTAGGCCATCTCAGTTTACACCATTGCTTTTTTGCAGCTGGTATGTGCCCCTATTCATATTGATATTTGCAATGGTGATATCTAACTCATACATCATGTGGAAAGTCTATAGGCAGGTTAGTATTTTTGCAATGATCTTAGTTTTCCAGCAATTTTTTTCAATTCTTCAAATTAAGTTCATTCAAGTGATATTCAAATAAAACTACTAAGGATATAGTCATTAGAGCACAGTTATGTGAGCAAGAATTTTTAAAAGTTCCTAGTCCATAAAACAGGAGCACTGGAACACAATATAGCTTGAAACAGCATTGTTAGATTTAGGAGCATATGAAGTATTACAGGAGTTTTCCTAAATTTGTTACTCTCAAGTGTATTGAATCTTATCATCATTTCTATCTCAAATGAATTTCCAAAATTTACCAAGAGAAAAGACACATTATTGCTTTGCTAAATAGAACAAGAGGTCTGGAACTTCAGGACATCTCTGTTGTGGTACATCTGTAGCAATAAACTAGGCTTTTGTACAATGCGCATGAAGCTAGAATTGCTATTAATTGTATAGAAGTTATAGTTTCAGAATTCAGCACTGTGAGTATATATTTGTTGCAAATTTGATGTAAGAAAGTTTCTAGTATATAGCAGGCTTGGGGAAAATGTCTTGTATCAGGTTTTATGTCAAGTTTTTTCTGTTTTGTTGAAGAAAAGGCTTTCTGGTTTTTAAAATTTCTTTCTCTCATAACATTTGTGTCATTTGGAGTAGCAAAGTAATTGAGCTTCCTTGTGATTTTCTTACCTCTACAGCTTTACAATAGTATCTGTGCAGTTTGTATAGCATAGTACAGTAAGAGCAGAACTGAATTTACAGTATACATGCACTGTAATAGGTGTCTTGAGTAAGTTTTTGTGCTTGCACAGAATCATTTGTGAAGTTCTTTTTTTCAGGCAGCAGAATTTGAAGGAACCTTCAACCAGGAGCGAGAAACTGATTCGGTATGGCAGTTTTTGTTTTATTGTTGTGAATGTATGTCTTAGAAATAGAGTATTTTTTTGAAATTGAGATTATTTACAGAAATCACACATTATTTGAAGTTTGCAAGTTCCTTGTGTGCATATATGAAGGGAAAGAAATCCTGCAGGGTGCAAACCACTCAGATTACAACCATAATCTGAATCACAAGAGACTTTAAAAATTGCAATTAAAATTGAAGAAAATGTTTACTGATGTTTCCTCATGCAGTCTAGAATTGCTATGGCATGTAGTAATTATCAGGTAAACTGAAATCTCTATTGAGCCCAATGCTGTTGCTACAGGGTGTGTGGTCCAAGATTTGTTATGGTGGCAGCACTGTATTACTCAGCTTCTATCAGGAATCTGATTAAAATGTTTGTTGTTCTTTCACCTCACTAGATCTTTTGGAAAAATCTAGAATCACCTTAATGTTCTCAATATTCGCTCTCCTAAATATATGCCCTCCAAAATATAAGCCCCCTTTATACTAACTCAAATATCCTTCCAAATCTAAGCTCCTCTGGGTATAAGCCTAGGGCTTACACTTGGGATTCTGTGTGTATAGTTAGGACAATGACTGATCATGTACAGTGCATATATTGAGCCTCTGTGTTTCTTTGTGTCCTTTTCTGAAGTTTTATTAGGATTTCCATCTCTTTCTACTAAAGTAAATTTTTTGGAATAGTCTCATTGACAACTGTTGTTGTGACAGAACAAGTAACAGTTATCATTCTGTTTATGGTGCACATTATTCCAGAGTTTTCAAATTTAAGTGAACACTTAACATAATTTTTCTGAAGGTATCGTTCCCTTTTTTATTTCTTTGACTATCTAGTCTAAGTATCCATGAAGACTATTGGAATAGTGAATTAACTACTGGGTGCTGAGTCAAAGGGATCTTTTTCAATGAAGGGCTCATATTGTATGAACAATATGTTAATTTGGAAAACGGTAGATATTCTTAGAAGCAAGAGGAAACTTAGACAAATACTATCCATAGGTTTTCCTTACTGAAATACCTTTGGGACACTTAGATATATAAATATTTAGATAAATGGTTGCCATTAGCACAAGGACAGACTCATACATTTGCCAATACTGCATGCCGTAGCATTTGTAGTTTGAACAAGGAGTGACATTTAATGCGCTCATGTATATTTTCTCATAACATAGTCTGTGTATACCACTCTTTGATCTTACCTTCTTCTGTTTTTAGAAACTATTGAAAGAAGAAGTGAAGAGAATGTTGGCCTACCCTTTGATCTACTTGGTTCTGAGTATCTGTCCTCTAATTTTCAGGTTTAGTATTGCTTCATTTTCAATTCATGTCAAACTCATGTTTACAAGGTTGCAATTCAGAGTTAAAAGCTGCTTTACATTTGACCCTGTGGGAAAAACGGATTTGCAATATAAGATGTGAAATATATATATATATATATATATATATATATATATATATATATATATATATATATATATATATATATATATATATATATATATATATATATATATATATATATATATATATATATATATATATATATATATATATATATATATATATATATATATATATATATATTTATATATACATATATATATATATAAATATATATATATATATATATATATATATTTATATAATGTATATATATATGTATATATATAGATTACAATTGAAATATAAAATCACCTAAAAGAAAAAGCAAGCAAATCTGATCCTTCCATTAGTTGTTGGCTATTGTTAGCTACCTATCAATATTAGATGCTTCAGGGCAATTTCATATTAACAGACGGACATTTTAGGAATTTATTCTCTTCATTTCTTTGAAGCCCAAATAAGGCCAGTTGTGTTTGAAGTGCCCTCTCGATATTTATTTGATAATGCAGTACACACAATGAGAAAGTTTTGTTCAGTGGCTTGTAGTTGCCTAGTAAAAGTCGTGCAAAAACTGGCAAATGACGTACGCTTGGGCTGCTTGGAAGTGGCATCGCCTTCACGATATTTGTTTCTTGCCTGTATGTACAAATGCAATTCTGCTAAGTAAGGTTATTGACAGAATTAGATATATTGACTTGATATCTTAATCTCAGAATCGACAACGCTTCACATAAGCATGACTCCACGAATTATCCACTTCTGGTTCTAACAGTTATCTTTGGTCCTTTGCAAGGTTTGTTGAATAATTATTTTTCATGTTGTTTTTCTTTATTCGCATATAGTTTACAAACAACAGCATACAGGACTACACCACAGGGAGCATGGAAATACATAGCAACCCTGTGGCGATTACGAATAACTAGGAAACTAAAACTACAAGTACGAAAGTAAGCCTATCTACATAGTATGGCAGTTTTACGTACTTGGCAATGGTTAGTAAGAAGTCAAACGTAAGAGTGGTATTGCGCGCAGACATGTGTTTTCTTTACAACTGACAGTCAACTTTTTGTATTGCTCTTTTGTTCCCTGCAATTTCAGTGAATATGAATGTTTGGAAGGTGTTTTTAGTTGCTACGTTCCATTTTGTTGCTAGTCTACCGCGTCCAAACAATATCGTTCCTTCTTCAGCTACCGCCATGACAAATTGTTAATTATGATAAAAACGAAGAGTGTTCAAAATTAAGGGATGAAGAGAATTTATTTTTAACGTGTAGGTGCCTGTAATGCCATCGCGTTTGCTTTGGATAACGAAACATGGCGCCGGCTAACGTGGACAGAAATCAAGGTCTGTTATTTCTTTCGTTCAGTGATTTCTTTATTTATGAGTAAATCTTCATTTTTGAGTTGGAAATTCTCAATATTGCTTTTTAACCTTCACTTCACATAATAAATTTCTACCTGTAGTCTCATTGTTGATATTAAGAATGGTGCCAATTCTCTTGTTGATATCACTGGGCGTCTCCCAGGGGTTATGGCGAACAATGGAACTTGCCGTTTTTATTACTA
This sequence comes from Cassiopea xamachana, assembly GCA_900291935.2. NCBI lineage: Eukaryota > Metazoa > Cnidaria > Scyphozoa > Rhizostomeae > Cassiopeidae > Cassiopea > Cassiopea xamachana. The sequence continues at coordinate 7,399,342 of OLMO02000231.1, read as the reverse complement.
GGAACATGGGGACATAGCAAGTTTTTGTATGAAGCTAGGGATCAAAGTAGAAACTAGGGAGCAACGGAACATTCCCATTTAAGGAGCAGTCAAACAGCGTTTTGGAAATAAGGGAGATTTTGGAAATTTTTCTAGGGAGCATGGGAACACACCCTCCTGAGGTGGCCTCATCAGTCTAGTTTAAGGATAGTCTATGTTTCAAATTTTACACTCATTTTAATATTGTTGAATATCATACACAATATGATCTTAAATTATTTTAAGTCAATTGATCTACGTAGAAAGAAGGAAAGTAAGGTTTTTTTTGCCGGTGGGGAAAATGATTCTAAGGGAAAAAAGATGTGCTAAAATCATGATCTTTGAGCAGTGTTCACCTTTGAGTTGAAGCACCGTCATAAGAACCTTTGACTTTTCTATGCCATCCTTTTTTGGCAGATAGCATTTGAAGCTATGGAGAAATAAGTCTTGGTACAAGTCTTTACTGATAGTTTGTGTCATTCATTCTTAATTTTTCAGCTTGCTTTCCAATCGAGGTCATGTTGTGGACCAGGGCAGGTAATTCACAATTACCAAGTTGATGATGCAGTACCGGACACTCCAGGTCAAAGTCCAAGCTCCTCCCCGTCATCTGATGCAGGTTCCATGAACCCTTTAACTTAAACAGCCGTTTGAATTGACATTGTACATTTGACGGTGTTGTGTGCTCATAAATTATCTTAGTCTCAGTTAGTCGATGCCTTGAATGGTAGACTCCAAGGTGGTGTACTATGACTAGAGAAACGTGATGTATTTTACTTTTGGGACATTCATAAAGGGCGTAAGCACTTTAGGGGAGGGAGGAGGCTGGCAAATATAGAGAAAAAAACGTAAAGGGTAAGGAAGTATTCAGGTACAAGTAGGCAAGACATTTATGATTCTGTCTATGCTCATCTTTTTCTTTGAAGATTGAAAGATAAGGAGTCAAAGAGAAATAAATACATTATGCATTTCCTTTTCAAAGAACTTATATTTTTATGTAGTTATTAAATCGTCTTCGAACTCACGTAAAGTATTGCAGTGAACACGTTTTCCATGTGAAAGGGTTTGTTAAGCAAAAACGTGCAGGTATAGACAGGGAGAGAGGGGGCTTAATTGTCAGAAATATGCACACGTCCTTTATGGATGACCCTTAATATAAAAGGCCTTGTTTGCTATTAATTTTGCATTAGTTGTTTTGCTTTGCCTCATTATCTTGAGCTATTCCAGGGGCTGCCAAACTTTCTTAATTTAAGAGGCTGATGCAGTAGTAACGTCCTAAAAACTGCAACAAGGGGACTGTGTTGTAGGAAATATATGGGTCAGGCCAGTTTTGATGTTTTTAATGATAATTTGCTTCTCACTGCTGTGTATCTGAAACTATTGCAAGAACGAAAAAGCCAACACAGGGCTGTAGTAACCTTTATTTGCTCTTTCCTCTTCTGGCTAATGCATAGTTCAGAATCTACCTAGCCTAACATATGCTCAATAAATGGGGACTGAGCCCCCCCCCCAAAGCCTCTCGTAGTTTTGATAAAGGAATGGCTGACCCCCCAGAACCCTACTTCACGGTACCTCAGGGTACAAAGGATAAAGGCCGGGCGCAGTGGTGTCGCCACAAGGGTGCTGAGGTGTCTTTTCCCCTCCCCACTTCTCGCCAAGATTAATTTTTTAATTCGTCCAAGCTTGATGAGAAAATGTTAGGGTTGGGGTGAGGGACCACTCGTAAGATTTTGAAACGGGCGTGGCAACCAAATTGCGTTGTGCTTTTAGGGCGTTGCGCTTAAAATCCCCCCCTCCTGCCGCTGGAATACCGCAAGATTTTATGGGAAAACTTTGCCCATAAGCTTTGAACCACTGGGACTCAACCTATACTCAGTAAGTGATTAGGAAATATGAAGCTTTTTAGATTTCCCCTTTTTTACTTTCTCAACTCCAGCACCATTATTTGTAATATTTGACTTGCATATATAGCCAGTATCGCTTATTTCGAAAATTTTTCTAGTATGTTTTCAAAGTTTTTAAATTGCAATTAGAAGTATTTTTTTCATTCAGAATTGCTTGCTATTAGTTTTAACGTAGATTGCCTTCGTGTCAACTAACACTGTGTAGCCAATTGTTGTAATTTAAGAGACTAATTGCATTTCTCAGCCATTAGGAATGATGGCGGGACTTACGCATGATACGTCGGCCGTTTTGAACCTTGCTTCCATATCGTTGTAAACAACGGTATATCCTAGTCATTGGCGATACGACAACGATGCATTCTCAAAAATTCATTTCATAGCAGCTTTTCCAATCTCGGTGGGTACGTCGGCAATATCAACAAAGAAACGTTCTCATAACACTGTGAGCGTCCCAACAGCATCGCCAATGCAATGCGTGGAATTATTCCTCGTTGCTTGTGACATGCCTTCGTTGCTTACGACGTGCCCTCGCTATGTACGACGCGTCCTCGTTGTTTATGAAGCCGCGTCATTGCTTGCGACACGTCCTCGTTGCTTACGAGGAAATGCCAACCAGTATTGGCAAGACATAAGCTGTAATTCATAGTTTGTGTGCTATAGTGAATTCCGTCCTACGAATGTGGCAAGTAGTGTATATTTTTTAATTTATTGATTCTTATGTAGCTTCTGGAATTTTATTATTTTCTTAAAGTCTTGGAATACTATTATTTTCTTAGAGTCATCAAGGCAAATTTTTGTAGTAGTTTCTGCTCCTTGCTGTATAATTTTCGAATTATGCTTAAATCATGGTACTCTCAGATGCCAAATAGACGCCCCCCCCCACTTATTAAGTATTCGATTTTTTCCAACCCCTCGGACCTTATCAGAACCTCCCCCGTTTATTAATGTTAAGGAAATTGACTTTCTTTACGAAACCTTCGTTTAATTTCCTTTGTTTGCTAGTACTATTTACGTCCAATTTTATGGGCAAATAGAGTACTGCTGTATATATTTTAGTTTTATGCATAATGACAACTTGGTTTTCTTCTTTCCGTCCTTGTATAATCATGTAAAGCCTTTTCTCAAATTACACCCCCCCCGTTTATTAACTTTCGGAATTTTTTCAAATCTCAATGTCTATTAGGATCCCCGTTTATTTTGCACTTGAGAGTACATAGCAGTGGTCGGGAAATTATGGTTCGTGAGCCATATGTGGCTCTTTTGATGACTGCATCTGGCTCACTGTTTCGCAAACAAATGTTGGAAGACATTTCTTCAAAGCATTATAAAATAGTGTATGCCTCCATATTAGCTTTCCAAAGTAACTACTGGTGTCGTCTTTAGGTGTCATCTTAGCTCGACAAAGCATTGGCTAAGTTAGTTTCGAATCATACTAATTTAGCTGTTCAATATGACACTAATATCCAGTTGTATGACTCTCATGAAAATCATTTTACAATATGAACATTCCATGGCTCTCTCAACCAAAAAGGTCCCCAATATCTGGTATATAGTATAATACATGCCAAATAATTTCAATAAAACAGTTAATAATTATTGACTGTTTTTGAAATTATTTCTGCACTCGCTAAAGAAAGTTTTTTGGATAAGTGAAGATCTACGGGAAGGGGGATTGAAACGTTCATTTTAGATGGTAGTGCTGGTGTTGGCAATAGTTTGTTCCGGCTCTTTTTTATGAAATATCTCAGGGTTCGACGCTGTGGTGAGTGGATAAAATGTAAGAAGCTTCCAAGGATAAAAAAATAACTTTTAAGTAGCATTTTTGTGCTCCCGTAATAAAAAACAAATCATTCCTAAGGTGCCATTCACAAATGACGTCCGGCAAAAAGAGGAATTGTTAAATCATTCTTCCTTTGTCCGGTATTGTCCGTATTAAGATATCCCCTCCCCCGGATGTCCACTTATTTGATACCAAAATCGAAAATAACGAGGTAAGCCGAACAAATAGTAGTGCATCAAATTTTAAACAAAATTCACACACAGTTTAATAAACTCGAGCTCAAAAATTTTCTTTGCTACAAGCTTTCTGAAAAAATATTTATGAAATATCAAGTGCTCTGGAGACTTTTGCATAAATTTTGCGTGAGCAATGCTCATTGACAGAGCAGAGCAAACATTTCATCCATTTTCATTCTATTTCATACTTATGCACTTTCAGCCTAATGAAAATATGCCAAAGTAATTAGGATCAATGCTGTTTATCCATTAGGATCATGCACTCTAAGAAATGGTCACATTGGAGCGCAGTAGGTTTAGAAGCTGCTTTCTAGAACTTAGCAAAAGCAGTTCATGATTTTTTGTTCGATGCTCAAAACTAGCGGATCTTTCCGCAATTTTTTTGGCAAAGATTAGCATTGAAAAAGATGCATGAGTGAATACTCTGTTTTCGCTTTGGCTTCATAATTGAAAAGATTGGACAGCAGCTATCTGAAAATTTGTTTTTGAACCACCAAAATTTCCATTTGAGGATCAGCGTTGAATAGAAAATCTTACTTTACAGTTCCGAAATTTCGGCCTTCTGTACTGCTTAAAACCCCCAATGTCCGATTTCGTCAGAATTTGCGCCCAGGCGTCCCTTATGAATTGCCCCAAAATGAATTTGCCACTGGATACTCCGTCCCCCCAAAAATTAATTAGAAGTAAGGAGGCTTTATAGAGTTTTCTCGAAAATGCATGAATTTAAAGTTTTAAGCGCTATTAGCGTAAACCAAATCTAAAGGTAGGTGTCCATAGGATTACATTTTCCGATAGAGAGGAAAATGCTCTTTAGCTTTTTTTCCTCACCAGCGTATAGGAGAATTCCCCAACAGAGCTGCATTCCTGTCGCGCTGTCTACTTCAGGAGGAAAACCCAGCTTTTTTGCTTAGAAAAGCGGTGCTATTCCGGTATTAAACAGTAAGTTGTCCTTTTTTGAGTTTTTATACAATACACTTGCGCAATGGAGTAAGCGTTGCTCCATCGAGTGCCTACACAGAAAGACCTACATCGCATATAAAAAGGTAAAGGTATTCCCGTATACTTTCGTACGTAGGGGAGTGCTTGTTAGAGAGTACACTTATCCTGAGCTATCGGCATGTGAGGTAGGATGGCCAGTTCCTTTCCTCGCTGCCTTTATCTCACCAGTGTCCCCACTGGGTACCCATTTGCTGCTGGGTCAGCAGTGNTCTCACCAGTGTCCCTACTGGGTACCCATTTGCTGCTGGGTCAGCAGTGAGCGAGCGTTCAGTCAGGGCATGGAGTCGGGCTCCAACCATAGACTTTCCGCATGGGAGGCATGCGCTCTAACCACTATGCTACCTCGCTCATACATCGCGTATATCAGTTAAGAATTCATTCAAGTAGCACAGGCCCCGTGTCTGGTGGAAGACTGTAGAGTACAAGTGTGATGATGATACAAAATTCTATTCAATAGCTTCTATTGTTCGACCATATGACCCGAAAGAACATTATAAAATAGGCTTGTTTATATTTTTGCCAAATGATGTGAAAGCGAATTAAATTCGTTCAATTAATTACAAAATATTTACTCCAGAAAAACACCCGACTCGGTTCATAGCTTTTTCAACAAAAATTAAAAGGCACTGCTGTTACGAACTAAGGTACCATTTAGTTACTTTTATTTCAACTATTAATTTCCAAATCCAGCCAAAAGCTGTCAATAGCTACTGTTTCAAAATGCTTGAATTCCAAAAACTGAAATTTTGTGACGTCATACTTCAGCACGCTCATAAAAGGCTGAGTTCACACTACTCTACATACGAACTTATTCGTCTTTTTAGATATCTGCCAATAGTTTACAATGCCTCGTTTTTTTACAAAATCCAGATAAAATATTTGGTTTTGTGTGTTCACATTGCTCACAGCAACGGAGGAAAATATACCCATTTCTGTGGTCTTAATCCTTTCACAATGCTGTCGTTGAAGAAAACCTCCGCTTTTGTAAATATTCACTTTGAAGGGCGTTTTTGTACACCTAGGCTTTTGCACGATTTTTGTGGGGAGTAGTGAGGACAGTTTCGAAGTGGTGTGAACAGTTTTGTGGGGAGTAGTGTGAACGGAGATTTAGATCCGCGTTTTTGTACAAAAAAAGGAACCCAGGCTTTGCCTTTTTCCTTCAAACAACGTTTTTGAGCGTAAAAAAAGGCATTGTGGATTGAAACTTGTCGATTTTACGATAGATATCGAAGTTATTCAGTGATTTTTAAAAAAAACATTGCAAATGTATGCTCAATCTTGGATGTTTTTCTGGCGCTCTACAGCCTGGTTTCCTTATGACTTTCTAGTGCCGGCGACCCACCGGCGATATTGAATTCCTGAATGGAAACACTTCATTTTAATTGCCGGCGACCCACCGGCGACCCACCGGTGACCCACGGAAGACATGAAAGAAAAGTTTAAACTTGTTCAACTTCTTTTCCATTGCGGTGTCGGCGACCTAGAGAAATTTATTTGGAAACATGACTGCGAAAGGTCGCCGGTGGGTCAACGGCACTTTCAGAAGTTCGATTGACTTCAGTACTACTAAGAATGATTTTCATTACAGTATTATTCTAAAATTCTCTACAGAGGAGAGCTCATTGCCGGTGGGTCGCCGGTGAGTAAAAAGTATATGGAAACATGCTTCAGTAGCAATGTCGCCAGTGGGTCGCTGATGGGTCGCCGACATTAGTAAGTTACATGGAAACCGAGCTTAAGAAAAAGTAGTTCATTCTACCGTAGTTTGCAGTTTCACACGCGCCTACATAAAGCGTTTCTACACTGTAGATTTTAGAAATTTCAAGAAGCAGGTTATCTTCATCGTTATAGAAAAGCTGAGGGATGGCAAGTTCTGCCTAAATATGTAGAAGACGAAATAGAAACCAATGAAAAAAGATTAAATTTATGCATAGTAGAAACACTAAGGATATACACAGTGGTTTTACATTCATACAAAGGACTAAATAAAAATACAAACATATGCTAATTCATAAACTTTAAGCACATTTTAATAAAATAGGCTATTGATGTTCAAGCACAAATTCTATGCATAAAAAAGAGCGATTTGAAGTATGTTACGTATGCATGGGTTACTGGAATAATGGAATCATTGACAAGCAAATAAATACATTTTCATACATAAAGGTAGATTTCTCATGACGCCATCGAGTTTATAAAGAGCAAAGTAATCTATTATTCAGTATAAAATTGAAGGAGCTATCTGCAGGCCAGATATTTTTCATCTAATTCTCAGAATCAAGGGTACCATTCGGAAATGCAAGAAGAAGAACTGCGTTGTAGAGAATATGTATCAACCAACATGGGCGTCAAATTTAGGGGGCTGTAAATTTTCTGCCCGAAATATCAAACAGAGCTGGAGAGTAGGCGGAAAAGTTGCCCGAATTTTCTATTGTTCTTTCAGAAAATTTGCCTGAGTGAAGCGGGTTTCTGCCCAATTTGGGAGGGCTGCAGCCCCTTGCCCCCTCGTATCCTAGGCTCATGTTAACCACGCCCTTGACTACTTCCATATTGCATTTGTGATAATGATGTGTCTGTGCCTACTCTGTATATGCAACGTTCAAAAGGAAGACATCAAAGGTAGTTGGAAGCAAAGTCAAGTAGGATGTGAACCACCGAGGAGGAGCCGCTTCTATCATGTATTTGGATACAGTAGAAATCCGCAAAAAGACCCTAGATTTTTCCTGTGCAGCCTGACTAGGTTGATTAGTGGATTGGTATTCTCAATTCCAGCCTGTAAGGTTCTTAACAAGGTTCTAACATACAGCTTGCTTTGTATGCATTTACATTTTCAGCACAAGAATTCTTGGTGATTCTTGAGAACACTTTAAAGTCATATGTCTGGTATAATAATTGAGAGGAGAATTCCGTGATCTGAGGAGGAAAACCTAACATGGAATGAGCATTATAAAAAACTCAAATGTAAAATAAAGCTGCTCTCTCATCGCTCCAGAAACTGAAGAATATACTAACACAGTCTAAACTTGATCAGATGTATAAAATACTGTTTGAAAGCTATCGGTGACGAACTGTAGTGCAATTTATTGAGCGCAAAGCTCCAATATCTTCAACGTTTAGAGAATACAGCAAAAGCTTTAATAGAGAATTCTAGGCTGAAAGATGGGTGGAGATGTAACTGGATGTCAGTTTCTAATATAATGCAATTTTGCAGTGCAGAAATCTTCCTCTTAGACTGTCTCTGCCCGGACAGTCTAAGAGGAAGACTTGTTCCCAGATCTCAGTTATCGAACTACTCGACAAGAAATCAATTAGATCTGGACATTCCAAGGTTGAAACTAGAGTTCTCCAAACATAATTTCTTTTAGTCTGGAGTAACGACTTGGAATTACATCCCATTGCCAATTCGAACAAGTTCCACAATTACTACTTACATTTAAAACGAAACCGAAGAAGTTCCTACAAAATTAGCCGAAGCACGATCAATAGGAAGACTAGTAAATCCCTAGCTTTTAGCTTCTTTTTCTTCCTTTTTCTTGATCCTTAAATGTAAATATATTGGATCTTTTCGTTTACATTGGTATATGTAGTAGCTGATAGGGTGTCGTCAATACAATTATAATATGATATGACTTTTCCTGTACACTTGTATTGCAACCTATAAATGTAAATTAGGTTATGATGGTTGTTTCACAATTGTGGACTCGCCTAGCACTCACCATAATTAAAAATTAAGGAAGCTTTACATATTTTGTGGGAAAAGCCTATCTTAAATAAGCAGGTTCTGCACTTCGGTGTTTCATTAAGCATCTAGCCCCCCCTTACTTTCTTCATAACGGTTGTCGTTGTTTTGTTCGAATATATATATATATATATATATATATATATATATATATATATATATATATATATATATATATATATA
>OLMO02000231.1:7373621-7385609 GCA_900291935.2 Cassiopea xamachana | reverse complement strand
TATATATATATATATATATATATATATATATATATATATATATATATATATATCTTTACATATCTCTCTATTTTATACATCTATATATTTTTGTATTTACAGAGATGCAAAGGACTATTCGATACATTTGTAATATGAATTGCATCGTAATTAAAATTTAATAAAAGAATGAGAAATTTACATTCTTTGATCTTGGCTTTGGAACTGGCCTATCCTCGATCTCCTGAATAGCAACAAATAATACAATTATAACACTGATTTTGGAAGAAATTGGCTATGAATAACAGCATATGTAGCAGAAGTAGTAGCATAAGAAGCAGTAGCATGATGTGCATTTTGAATACACAAGTCTTGTACATAAAGAACCACTTTATACGGAACCTAACTGTAGACGGACGAAATTTTCAAAGAACTCGTACTACTAACGGAAAAACCCTAAGGAAACTTAAGGAGCCTTTCAATTTGAAAAAATTTAATAACTGCAAATATTAAATCTCATAGATATACTCTTCTTTCCCACCTTATTTGTGCTTCAGCCTTAAGTTCCAGTCAAAATTAAAGATCAACTTCATAATTTTTATGCTTCCTTTTGTCTGTACCACTTTCATGGCACTATATGTGCAGTGAAAATTGACCAGCTATAAAGGGACTTTTAGAACTAAGCTTTGACCTAGGTTCCTTATAAAAAAGCGTGTAAAGAAAATGTCCACAATCAGCAACAATACACAAAATTGAATCTTTTCATTTGACCACGCGCAGCACAAACTCGACATTCAATCTCAATTCTGGATGCCCCAATTAAAGTATCTGAATAAAAATACATCCTAAAGCTGTATGATTGCCAATTAGTGGAGTTATTTGGGATACGAATCACCGAAAGGGAATCCAAGATCGTGTATACGAGACATAGGTATGTCAAATCCTTTTGAAAGCACTTATATTATAATCTTTCAACACAGGGCTCTCCGACGATATGTTTCCCCCCTAAATTGTTAAAATGGCGGCCCAGAGCTCGACAGGCATTTTGCAAATCTTAAATCACGAATTTCTGAGGATAGCTAATCAAATTCAACCATATAGAGTTCATTAGTATGAAAAATAATGACCGAGAAATAAGCAATTTCATGTGGACATAGTTCCTATCAAATCACTGCATTTTGAGGTTGGTTCTAAACGTTTAGAACCATGAGAAAAATACAGTAGTTTGTATGGCAAGTTCTCGATCTTCAAATGGTCATATTCACCCAATTTTGATAGTATTCCCCTTAAAATTGTCAACACATATCTACTTTTTGGTGCTCTCTCACTCCAAGCTGTCAAAATATAAAAATTCTAAAAAAATATTTTTATGTCGTCATCACTAATGAGCTCAATTGTGGTGAATGCTCTTGTAAATTCTGATACAACACACTATAGTGCTCTATAAGCTTGGAATAATTTCTTGTCAAAAAACCCAAATTTCAAAAAAATGTCAAAAATTCTTCAATTCATAGGAGAGGACATCAAAAACTCTTCGCGGGCCAGACTAAAACTCTCCGCGGCTGGCCTGCAGGCCGTAGCTTGCCCTTGCATGCAATATGCATTGAAATGATGCAACAATTACTTTCCAAATGATGATTCGATTGTGGACGTTAATCTTTAATTCTCTGAGTACATACCGTTGGAGGGCAATCACTCGCTCGCCTTGTTGGTAAGGGCAGAGGCGGTCTAGAACGTACTTCCTAGCAAAGAATAGAAATTAACATTACTAGAAACAAGGTAATGTGAAAAACTAACATATAGTAAGCATCCAAAGAGTTCGGTGCCCAGAAAATTGATAACATGTACTCTTAGCTGGCTAATAGCCTCGTTCGGGGTCGGAAATGCGAGGGGTTAGAAGCATTAGAATACTCTATTAAGTGGGGAGTTGGAACAAATGCTATGAAACCAGAGACAACACTGCTATGAAACTCTCTATGCTCATAAAACCACGGTTCATTGGCTGTGAAATGTTGAGAAGTGCAGCGCACTGTTGGAAGGAAGACATGCTCAAAATATTTATTTCGTAAAAATTTTATTTAAAATCAAAAATTGAAGGATCCTAAAATAAGACTAGGTGGGTTGGACAAAATGGACAAATTAATAAGCGGGGATTTATTTACTAGGCACTAAAGAACATCATTCCAAGACTCCAATAGTAATTTTATTCAAGGTACAGTTAATAAGTAGGTATAGTAAACGTCTTTTTATAAGAAACCACTTTATATGCAACATAGTACTAGACAGCCTAACATTTAAGAAATTTTAGAACTACAAGGAAAGAGCTAAGAAACTTTAGACAAATAGCACATTAAAATCGTTGCCTGGTTCAACGTAACGCTGTACCAAAACAAAGTGAATATGAAATCGCTTTAGAAATTAACTTGTAATGACGCATTTTGTTTGTTATAGGCCAAATAATTTGCTACATTCACCTTTTGCATACGCTTTCACAACAATTTAGTGCACTAAATTAAGGAACTTTCACGAAACGTTTAGAACTAAAATGTGGCCAAAAATTAAGAAACTTTTAGTACTAGGCCTTGAGATAGGTTTCTTATAAAACAAACGGGTAAAGCTATACTAATACTCATCTGGAATAGTTTCGATTTAATTTGATTCAGTTAGCAAAATCCGATTCTCGAAACTATTGGCGTCCGTGGTTATAAATATTTGCAATCTTTTCAATCAATCTTACCATGGGGAATTGATGATCTTCACAGTGGCTGAAAGCACAACAAAATCAAACTTTAATGAAGTTACATTTGATGACTTCAATGAAAAGAAACACGTGCAGATTCTGGGAAATGCGCTATTGTCAAAGGTAATTTTCATTGGGGGGGATGAGATAGAGGAAAGGGAGAAAATGCTAAAGACTGGCTTGAATCGTAGTTAACAGGTGGCATGGAAAAAGGTACATAAGCATTTCTCGAAATAGCTACCGAACAATTTCAATTGGCCAATTCGCAACAACAGAACTAGCGCAACAGGAAGCAAATTCTCCCTGCCACACTGTCGCTAAGAAAAATTGCATCCATAGAGATTTAATCTATAAACGGAAGGTCAGAATTTTGACAAATTAGAAGCCAGAGGCCAAGTATTTGAGATGCGAAAGCCCTCAAATACGACACTGGCTTCAGATTATTGGTCTACTTTTTCACTGGCTCAATCCACACATTATGAACTAAGCTCATATTTCTAAAATAATTTCATTTATTGAAAGGACACAACAAGAAAAAGTATGAGTACGGACGATATGAAAATGAAATTCTAAAAGACCGGTTAAATGCAAGTACGGTATACTTACGTGGGATCTGGATTCGGTTCTCCTATCCATATTATCGCTAGTAAACAAAACAGTAAATTCAAAATCAATTCAAATGTCTAAAAGCTGAATATTCAAAGGAAGGGGTATCCATATGAGAAATGGGAATTGAAATATAAATAATGCTACTGGTAACAGGCAAAGCTATAACAATACAATTACCAAATATGGCTAAAAACTTGCGGCATTCGCTTCCAAATACGAAAGCATATTTGTGAACATATGAAAGCATCAAAGAAGTAAAAGAATTTTTGTCAAAAAATTATAAAAATGACGACACCTCAAATACTTCGATAACAAACATGGCATAAAAAGGAATTCAAAATGAAGATTTTATGCAACTCAAACTGAAGAAATTTTTTCTAAGCCTAAACCTACGAACATCAACCGTTTAACTACAGTAGAAACCCGCATAAAAGAGTTAAGATTTTTCCTGAGCAGCTTGGATAGCTCAGGTCAATATATGGCCTCCCTATTTTAAAGGGAACTTTGCCAAAGTTTCAGATTTAATATACATAACCAAATTAACAATTCAAAATGTATTTTAAAAAGTCCTATAATTATATTATTCCTCTCATTTTTAATTTATCTTACAATTTCACAATTTGGGTAAAAGCAATTCGATCAAAAGATGCTACACTTATGAACTGACCCCTAAAATTATAACAACCACTGTGAGACAGCCCATAACTAATCAGAACCAATTCCCTCCTTATTAAATTCCTGAATATCTATATCATAGAGGCACATAATTCATTAACATGTCAAATTATGTCAATTTTTTGAAAAGTTATTTTCGTTTCACAGTTTCTGGTAGAATATCACAGAAAATTCTATGATTAGTTTCCTCAAGTTGTATTCTCAATTTGAAGAAAATTGGTAATTTTTAGTTACTTCTTGTGAGCACAGATTTGTAGTGTATACGAAAGGTGCACATTTAAAAAAAGCTAAGTCAAATAGCCAATTCTAACAGCTTTTATTGTCTTCTTGCCGACATGAAACTTCTGAGGCTGCGGACCAATAGAACTCGGCATCACTGACGTTGCTCACAAGATCCTTATTTCCCACATCTTTAAATTTTACTGGTCATAAAATTTGAACCACTTAGTAGTTTTACCTCTAATTTTTTTGCTATAATCTTTGGAATGTCTAATTTCAAGAAATACCAATTTCTAAGTCCAACTTGAAACTTCAAAATTTAACAAATTCCAGGGCTGGGCGCACTGTTTAATGATCAGGTACGGGAAAGTAAAGAATATGGCTGCTAGGTTGTTTTACCTGATGTTGAATCCTGCTGACGTCCATCCAATGGTGGCTGTGACAGCTGTTTACTAAGGCGCTTCTTAGGAGGAACCGGTGGAACGTCTGTATAAAAAATTCCAGGATGAATTTTTGTTATAACAATGAATTGCATGGGAATAGATAACTAAGTAGGACAGGCCTAATGGCTAGCTGTTTCTTTAAAACCTGGGACAACTTACGCCAATGAAATAAATTATTTCGCTATTCTAAATTATTTCGATAATTTTCAACCAACTCTTGCTTTTTTCAACACGATATGAGCGAACAGGTTCTATATCAGACAAATTCATTTAATCATAGCCTCTTCTCTAAAGGACTTTATTAAAATTATGGAATGACAGCACAAAATCAGCTTCATGAAAGTTCAACTTCCAAAATTTTTCCCTTATTATCCCAAAATATTATGAACAAAGCACAGAATATTATTGTCACCTTCCATATTAGAAACAGAGTTGGAAATGAAATTTTTGGTACACTGATTTACAAGATACCTGGCATAGCAAAATCACCGACCAGTTCATAATTTCTCGGTAAAGATGAATGATGGGCTGGTTGTGCTTTAGAATCTACAATAGTACAAACTACATGAGCAACTACACCAATTAAAATATAAAATCTTAGTAAAAGTAATATTTCATGAATATTTAAGTGCATAATCTTTTCAAACTTGCTTTGTGTACTATTTTCAGCCCCTAATAAACATGGATAAAAGTATAGTTTCATTGTGACATTCGTCCTAATGGACTAGAGGCACAGAGTCCAGAAAGGTAAGACCTTCCTCAGACAGCCTCCTCTTTATGTACAACCTTTTCCATTATGCAGCATCGATATGAAGTTAGCCATATTGCCTCTCTATTTACCTCATGTCAAATCACCTCATTTGCAAGCACCAGAAATTTTCTCAATCAAGATTTTCTATAAAATTACTAGGCCTTCCTCAAAGTTGGCATAAAAGTAAGAAACCATCCTCTGGCTCTCAGCTGTGGAGCCGTAACCTTTTTTGGACTCTGTACAGACACACGATAAGGTTAATACAACACACGCTATTAACATTAACTCGCAATCAAAATTAATTTGATGCGTAAAACCAAGTGCATCAAAAGAAGTCATAGACGAAAACAAACTTAAAAATGAAAAGAAACAACTCTGGTTCATTTAGTCCTAGAAAGCTTTAGGAGGATACAAGTTGACAGAAGCTGATAAGATGAAATTATTGAATAAAAACTTGAGCCTACTTATTCTACCTAATTGTGAATTTTTAAAGTGCAACTCAATTTACTTAAGATTTCAAAATTAAGCAAATGAGAACAAAAATAATGAATTACTTTTGGGAATGCATTCTGTGTCCACTGAAGAAACACCAGAATCTCCTAAGAAAGGAAAATTCTTGCTTTGCAACAACGAAGAAAAAGCAGACTTTGCAACAAGATAGGAAAGGAAGTTGAATTTTCGCTAAAATTGAGTCGAGGTATGAAAGCTGAAATATGTTGATAAACAGGAATTATATCAAAACGCATCCTATATTGAAAATAACAGAACTGCATTATGACCATAGAAGTCCCATGGCTACAAAATATTATTCTCTTCTAGAAGGTAGGAATTAAAAAGAACACACTTGCATCGCGCTGTATGAAGAAAGTAACGGTCGTCCTAGCCAATAGCTTCGATCTTAAATCTACAGCCTCATTGTGAAAGAATATAGAAACATAAAGGGGACTTGCTAACTTGACATGCATTAATGTTGGTCAAAGCTCATTGCAAATTTCGGTTCACTTTTCTGCCACGCTGCTAAAACCAAGATGCGTAGCCCAAATGCCAATTTGGTGCATTGTGGATTAGTAAAGGAAGACTAAGTGCATGTTAAAATTGACTCAAAAAGTAGATTTAACCTCTATTGACAGTCAAACGTGCCCTAAGCTTTGCTTTCCCAACTTAGAAGCGTTTTGGTAAAGTTCCGAATGATACCTAAGTTTCAGAAATCTGAAACGAAATTGCAGTGAATTTTGACCCATATAAATGTATGCCAAATTAGCAAGCCCTAAAACAAACAGCATGATCTCTCATTTTAAACTTAACTAATTTATATTAAATTAGGAAAAACTTGTGAATAATAAATACATAAACTGAAAACAGCATTTAAAAAAATACTCACTGCGTTCGACTTCATCTTCTGCAGACTTAATACTTTGAAGATCTGAAAGGACATGATTTCATAAAACATATTTTCAAAATCTAACACAATTAGAAAGAGCATTTATACAAAACGAGCTCCAATATTTTGGCATTACGCAATACTAAAGCTACAATTATATTCTACCAATTTATATTCTACAAATTAAGTCGTTAGAGCTATTGCATTCAAGCACTTTGCTTCTTCATCTTCTCCTATTTTTCTGACATGAAAATTTTTAAATGATCTACTTCATTTAAAGTTGCTTTTATTTGTCAGAGTCTATTACTAAGATACCTCCTTCCGCTTTCACAATTTTTTTGAAATTTTTTCAATTGTTCATCAACATCATCATCACTAACGCAGGTTTGTAAGGGCGATATTTTCATGACGCGTCATAACACTTTGCAATATAGTGAAAGATCTATTAGGTACATCGGTGCTAAACCTTGGAACGAAATTCCCCTGTACATTAAACAACCTCCTTCAGTAATGAGTGTTCGCCATCTAATAAAAGTACACCTGCTCTCTAAGAATTATTAACTATAGATTTTGAAGCTGCTTTTGCATCAATCATCTCCAAATTTTTAAGATACTTCAATTCGAAGGTTAGGTTTCTAACGAAGGGGATGCTCTGTTCTCCACTAGTTTATCTACTTAGAGAGAGCTCCTCCTTGAAGAAAATGCTTCTCCATACAAATTTCTTATGCTCTATTATAATCTTATTGTGATATTGTCATATTGTCATTTTTTATAAGAAAATTATCATTGTGCCTGAGCCTCAATTATTTAACTTGCCGAATTTGAGCCTGAGATTTTCTTAAAATTTTCTTAACTTTTACTGATGCAAACTGGCTAAAATTGGCTATCCTTTCTTTATTAATCTTCAGTGGGTATCCCTTCACGACGGCACTGTCAATGTCAATAATTGAAGCAGTACATGCCCGAAAGAAATTATTGTGGACGTGTCAATTTGCACGTGCCCTCTGTCTGCACGAAGGATTGCTCTTAAGGAAGTGCGATCCAAGATTCACGTATCTGAAATACAGATTTTCTAGTTGCTGAAGAACGCTAGATGTCTCACTCAGGATAAAACAGGGTAAAGGAAAGTTATGAAAGCAAAATCTGATAGTCACTAGTGGTGCAGTTACGACAATGATGGTCGTATTTGGCAAGTGGAATTGCACGGTTGACAGTGATGTTGGCACGGGCAATTTTTCACTCGTGCTGGGGGTTTTCCACATGTATGGACACGTGCACGTGCTATCACACGTGTCTCCGGGCATGGACTGTTTAGAGATTCTTTTAACAAACAGAGCATGCACTAGCTGAAAATTACGCTCTAGATATATCTTCATGAAGATTATACAATCTATCTTACCATTGACGTTTGTTATCACTGGATCTATGCCCTCATTTGTGTCTGTTTTCACACGCAACCTGGGCATAAAGTACAATCATTAAAAAGAGCCCGAAACTAAATTTACCAACATCTTTAAGCTACTAAGCTCATCAAAATGTTCAGAGTCCAGAAGAAATTACAGCACCACGGCTTTGAGCCGGAGAAAGGTTTCTATAATTTATGCTAGGTGTGAAGAAGGCCTACAGATTCATAAAAAAATTAAGTTTGAGGAAAATTCTAATGCATGCAAATGAGGTGATTTGCATGAGAAAAATGGAGGGACAGCATAGGTAAGTTCCTATCGATTATGTGGCAGGCTATAATTCAAAAAAGTGTTGCCGGATGAATGTTTGACTTTTTCTGGAATCTGAAATATTCTCATTACAAAACAAGAATCTAAATAAACAATAAAAAACCAACTTCAAAACTCCTAAACTGCTTCCTTTAAATGTGTCCCCTGAAAGATGCTAGCTAAGATATAAATATTAGGTAACTATTGCGCAATGTAAATATAAATATAAGTTCATCAAAATTACTTCACTGTGTAACATAGTTTCAACGAAAGAAGAAAACCTAAGCCAAATACGCTATCACCAATACTTGCACGTACATTAATGTAATCTCGCCGCTTTCATCTCCAAGATGCGTTAAACAGCATGTAACCTCTTCCGTCTTTCCAGTTACCAATCTTCTAAGTGCCAATACGCATTCCCCTAAGAATTGATGCAACACATAGACATGATATAATGCACGTTTTCTTTACGAGACATAAACTTCTGGCTTCAGCTCGGATGTTTCTTAATATTTCGTCAAATCTAGCCTTAAAGGTTTCTTAAATTTTTAAGACTTCCAACGACAATAACAATCCAGATTAGGCAATTGTGATGCAAGAAAAAGAATGCTCAGGTTTTGTGAGGCATGTAATGTATGTTCGTTCTATTTTCTTGCTCGTTTGATCAACAATTTATTTGTAAAAACAGTTTTTACAAGTTAATATTTGAAACTCAGCCTACCTAGGTTTCTTAAATGTTTCGTAATTTTTGCCAAATTTCAGCCTCATGTTTCTTACGAAAACACGTGAACAATCATAATCATAATCAACAATATATAACAATATATACTACGGGCAGCAATAAATAATACGATGTAGCACATCATGCAATGTAATATCACAAAATAATATAGAAATATATTCCCAGGATATATGCAGAATATTTTCAAAACAAACTTTATCTTAGAAATTGCAATGGTGCCCAGTCAGCAAGACAAGCTAATGCTTCGAGCATATGTATCACCAATTTGTAACAACATTCTCTTGAGATTGGTAAGAAAGAAAGCTCCAACAAGACCAATGCAAAAAAGGCTACTAGCTGGGGATACTAGCAGATGAAATGCAAACCAAAAGTAGTCATTACCGTACGATTCGTGTCCATCCTCAGCTTTAACGGCAATTTTGATATGCTGGTCTTGAAGGTACCTTTGATTTGACAATGCAGGAGATAGCTACAACGCAAAATTATGAAATTAGTTTACTGCAGGATAGAGTAGGCAAATTTTAGCTCAGATCTGTGCTCGCAGGCTCAAGCTACATTTAATGAGGTCTTATGTAGGAACATCAAAGCTTCTTCTCTTTCAAGCATGGATGCGCTACGTCCCAAGTACGGGCCATTGGCGGACGCTATGACATTTGGAGGGGCAAACCCTCATGAAAGCCTGAAATCATTGAGGGATGACTGCCCCCTCGCTCCCTAATGACCGCCACTGGAATGGGCCTAATCTTATAGACCTTTAACGATCAAATTCAAACATATACTTAATTACATTCAGGATATTGATATGATAATTATAATGACTAAGTACTAATAATTTTCGGGAAACAGCTCAAAACTGTAAAGGATACCTTTAACAAATCGTCTGCTTTCCAAGCAGGGAAAGAAAAAACGTTCGTGATTTGCCTTCTACCACTTCTCCAGTCTGATATTGAATTTGTCAAAGACTCCTTTGGTGCTAGGGAGCAAATTGAAACAATACCATGCAAATTAACGAAGAACTTCCTTTGAAATACAAGATCCTCAAAAAGATGAAAGATAATGAAAATGCGATCTTTATAGACAGGTCTTCAGAGAAACGTTTCAGCTTGAATGGCAGCAAAGGAAAATCTACGGCCACAGCTGACTTATTCTATCCACAAGATAGCCAAGGGCAGGTCCAAGGGCGCCGGGCGTCCTGGCTTCCCCAAACGCAATCATTTCCTAAAGCAAACAATTGTGTCAAGAAACTTCTCACATGAATAAGACTACAAAACCCCCCCCCCCTCAAATCCAGCTCTAGTTCCGTCCCTCAAGATAGCTCATACTACGTCTCTGTGTTGACAACTCAAGTCAAAAAGAACTTTGTCATATCTCACCAGCTTTTAAAATGATAAAATGACTCTATTGAATTAGTAGCTGCCTTTTAAGTAATCTCCTGCAAGACATATGTCTCCTCCCTTCATAAAGGGAAGGGAAATAATATAACAACTGGACTACATACCCTCGAGGCATGTTGATTCGAAGAGCAGAATGAACTTTGTTTTGCAACTTGTGCGAAGCTATGACAAAAAACGGTTTAACGGAGTCATTTTCTGATAGATAAAGTTGAAAGGTGAAAGTCACTTTAATATGAGAACTGTATAGAGAAGTGTCTTACGTATGTGAATCGTGCAGTGCAGACTGTTACAAAGAGAGTTCAATTTCATATCCCATCAGATTCGTGTATTATTGGATTTTTCCTTCCAGCCCCATATGTACGGGGAAACATCATAGAGATAATAATGTCTATGGAAGACATCTGCTGCTATATAAAATGAGAAAGAGGCTGTGTACAATGAGAGTGAGGCTGCATGTAATGAGAGTATCAGTCATCACCTGAGACGTGACATTCGCCACAGCAAAACATAACATTAAGCAATGGCAATGTCAAGCTCTATGAAATGCCCACTCTCTACTAAATGCTCTAATAAACTCCCCTCTAAAGAGCAAAGCGGAAATCAGTGGAATACAATGAATCTCGAAAAATCTCAAGACTATAACAAACAACCCCAGGCGTTTATTAGAGCACTTACGCTATGCATTCAAAGCGTAATAATACACTGCAAGAAATTCTGACTCATGACAAGATGGTGGTGGCAATAATGATGAACACGGTGGATATCATGATGAGGAGGGTTATGAACATACTATCTTTTAGACGGGTACACTAACACCGCTGCCAAGGTGTTCTTGGCAACAAATAATTTTGTGCAGTAATAATTTGAAAAATTAATGAGCCAGGGATTCCAATAACTGAGTTAGCACAGCCTTTGTGGCAAAAATTTCTCTGATTTTTTTGTATAATTTGCAGGGTTTTCATTGACAACTAGGGTGAATATATATACATTTTCCACTAATTTATTTTTAAATGTTATGTTTTTCCCTGACTAATTTTCAAAACTATTTCGTATCTACGAACTGCTTTTATACTTAGTAAGGAAAAAATGTTTCTAAGCATCTTCAAAATAAAATTATTTTAACTGACTTTTAGCTTCATCTTTTTACGTCCTTCTGTTCAACTAAATTATCAAATACTGCCATGTATCATGTACAGTCATTAGTTGGGGTTACACAAATATTCAACAAAAACAAAAATTCCCTGATTTTGCCAGGAGAACCTAGATTTTTCCAGATTATAGAAAAAGTTCTCTGATTTTCCCTGATTTTCCCTGACTTTCCTTAAAACCTTAAGTTTTTCCCT
>OLMO02000231.1:7297865-7340365 GCA_900291935.2 Cassiopea xamachana | reverse complement strand
CTTAGAAGGATTATTAGAGCAAAGGAACTTTGAGAAAAACTGAGTGCAAGTGGAAGAATCGAATGATGGTGATATGGAAGTACCCTGTCTATTATGCTCCTTGACGTAGCGCCAAAAGGACTTTTGAATATGTCTATCATGATCAAATGACGCTTCGTTTGAGTTCATAGTATTATTAAGCAATCGTAGACGTATAGTTCTAGCCACATATTTGATTTCCACTAAATCAGACTTCGATCTTTTAAGGGTCTTAAATGTTGACTTAAGCATAGCGATAGATTAGTCCTTGTATTACCAACGAAATGCGATGAATCTTTATTTCCCAAAGAACCAAAATTTTCGTGAAAAATGAAAAGTGCCAAATGAAGCAAGCAAAAATATTCCTAATGAAGCTTCAAAAACATTACTAATGTATTATAATATATTAATAATGTTTTTATGCCTCTTATATACAACAAGATTAAGACTTAAAAATTAATAGAAGCGCAATTACAGGATGAATATTGAGTTCTATGCTTGTAATATAATAATGAAAAGTTTCTCCCTCCAAACTGACTACATGCTGATATCTACACATGAAACCCTACAGATTTCAATGCTCGCAGTATTGAGAACAACTGAATCAATGCTCTTAATTGATATCATAATCAAACAGCAGCATAGTCAAATGATAGCGTACCTATCTACTTGTATTCATGAAATGAACCATAGCCTGTTGTATTTGGACTAACTCAAAACTTGCAAAATATTAGGAAACAGGAAGACAAATTTCCCCATAATCAGATCCACACAATTAATCATAGACAGTTGTTACTAACCTTTGAAGTTGAAATGTGATCTTTCATTTTATCTTCCTTTTTCTACAAAACAAAGAACTTTAGAAAACTTTGATGTTTCCATTAACAGTGACAGTCCATCAAAGTTCTCAATTTGAGTTCCTACCTAAAAAAATCACCACCACTTTTTGCAAGCACAAAATACGAGTTTGATTATTTCTATAGTGCCCAGCATGCAATTTAGCTTATCATTCTGGCTAATGATAATTTAGTTGTGAAGTGTACACAAATAAAAGTTGAAATTATACCTATCCAATGAAGTTATAACTATATTATAGTTATAAATATATAATGCTCTATTATAGTTATAGCATCATATGGAGCTATAACTTTAATGTTTGAAAATCATGAAAAAAGACATTCTAAAGTGCATACTTTTTGTGGTATATTTTCACCCACATCAAAAAGATCTTGCAGGAATGACAACTTTTTGGAAAAAGCATCCACAGCCCTGTAAAAACAAAAAAGTAGCAAACATACTTTGCCTCTGTTTTCGTACAAAGTTAAGATTCATCATATTTCCCACCAAAACAATAACAAAGTGTGGTAGATCCTTTAATGCAATAAGTTGAATATTACTTAGCAAATGCAATGAGATACTTGAGAATGGATCATATCAACAGAACAAATGTAGGAGAGGCAATTCAAGAAGAAAAACACATAAAATTGATCTCCGTGAGAATAATAAGTTTCAATATTAAATTTCATACTAATAGAACAAATAAATGCAAAAAGCAGAGATTTAGTTTACAAAATACCATATTTCTCCACATATATGAGATGTAAAAATTGTTAATGAAAAATGATCCAATATTATCAGTCCTCTAGCTTAAACACTGAGAGTACTATTATCTTTGACAACAATCTAAATAATAACTACTTATGATCAGTTATTGCAGAAGAGTGCTCATGCATCCTCTTCATCACTAATTTCAATGTCAGTTTCACTCTCAATGCTACTCCTTTTATTCTCTAAGTCCAGGTGTAGACATGGAGATACCTTGTACCTATAAATTCTATGGTACAAAACTGTACATAAAGAATGCATAATAACATGCTAAAATAACACAGAGATATGATAAGACAGGTACAACACTAAGCAGTTTTGGAAAAGGTGGGGTTATCTGTGGGGATTATATGCGAGGGGTGCATACATGGAGAAATACAGTATTTTACTATCCACTTAAATCTACAGGGTTTTTGGGGCAACAATAAGTCTTTGGAACATAACCCAAAAACTCAAGTCTTTGAACTATACATCAAGCTTAATATCAATCAAAGTAGCTAAATATCATGAAATAAACTAAAAGAAAACAAAGGCATACTTTTGAAGATCAGCCGTAGCTGATTGAACTAGTTTATGCAAGTTTGGAAGCTTTTTAATCCCATTTTCAGCTTTATAGAGATCATGAATCAACAACTTGTTTTTAATGTATGATTCAACAAGTTTTTCAAAATCAGCATCCTTCCTACACAGGAAAAAATAACAAATCTGATACTTCTAAATGTGAGAGCAAGGCAAACATCTTTGGGACAAATTGATTAGACAAATTGACTATGTGATATTCATGAAAATCAGAAAATTTGTACACTGATAAATAGAACTGATACAACAGATTCAAAAATCCCTAATTAAATATACACTGGCTTTTATGTCTTGAAATAAGCATTGAAAATCTGCTATAATCCATAATATACAATATGCATATATATATATATATATATATATATATATATATATATAACATAGCCTTTTTAAAGAAATATTTACTGCTGGGGCAAACCCTAGAAAAGGGGATGTGCTAGTTCAAAAATCAAAGAAAAATTTTGAAGAATGGGAGCACTCTCTGATGCAATAACCCTTCAAAGGTCCTTTGGAAAGGAGCTAATTCATTTTCTCATATGAAATTCAGGTGCATTGCAAAAAACAGATGCACTTAAGACAGAGTCTTAGCAAAAATGATTTAGTAGCTCTAGTAATAAGAAATATGTCTCTAGTTGCTGCAACATGCTGATGAAAGAGAGTCTGGAGTATATGCCCACAGGAAAATTTCTAATGCAGTGCATTGCACTTTAACTTAAAATAAGGCTTCCAATATCATGTGTTCTACTATGGCTTAAAATGCATCTCCCAATATAATGCATCTCCAACCTAGCATTAAACACTTTTGAAAATTCTGCTGCATTCATATAAGAGGCATCCTTCAAGATGGCTTAGAACGCATCCCTATATTTAATATTTACCAGCTACCATCACAATTTGAACCATGGTTGATTTAGCCAAAAACAATTTCTTCAGTTCTAATGTACAGCTTGTGGTAAAAATGGATAATATTTGGGGGCAATGGTCCATACACTGGGGGGCAATTTTAAGGCCTTGGGGGAATTTCTTCACAAGTTTTATGTTAAAAAGGCCCTGATATATACAGGTTTTTAGAAGAGTTTAGATGAAAAATTAAAAGAAGCTAAACCACTTTCATCTGTCAAATTATCTATCTACAATATCAGCAATTAGCATATTAAATGAACAATTTCTGGCAATAAACTGCACTGAAATCAAATATACTTGGAATTTTTCAATAAGGGCACTCAAAGCATAGTACAAATACAGCTCTAAACCATGAAATCTTTCTGCAAATAAAAATGGCATCACCAATTGAGCACAAAAGTGCTAAATCAGTTGCTGACATAACTTCTTTTTCAAACTTTCATATGAATAATAATAATAATGATAATGATATAATAATCACTTTATTTAGCATTGGTGCAAAACATTAGAACAAAAAAGTACTGAAGCTAATCTAAGCCAACTGAAATACACAGGCTAATGTAAACAATATTTTTCACATGCCAATAAACTTGACGAATACTTACGATTTACCCTTTAGAATCTGTAATTGTTGAAGGAAGAAAGTGCTCACATAGGAATCATTATCTTGGTCATTGGCTATTTCATTTTCATCTTCATCTGAAATGTATAGGATTCAATGCATTAATTTGCACAGACAGCTGGAAGCCTGCTAAAAAGACTGTTGCAAGTACATACAATCTCTGGCTGCACTATAGCACAAAATGCAGAGCATTCCAGATATGAATTGGATTACTTTGTGTGTACTTTTATTTTATGCAAAATGGACCATTTCAAATCTGGAATAGCCCTGCAATTTACCGTTATTTTGGATTGATCACAAGTAAGGAAATAATCCAGACAAAAAGAAGAGCCAATTTTTGAAACACAAAATGAAGTATGAGATTAAAAGAACTTAAGTACAGCTTGAAATTAATAAAACTGAGACATTTTCTATGTAATATTTTAATAATACTTTTGTTAATTGTTATAAATAGAGGTGAAACAAAGGAAGTATAAAATTAGTGAAGTCCTTCAACAAACATTCCCTAGACAACAACTGCCTGTTTTTAAAACAGTTATGGAATAAGCCTTCTGTCTCCTTACTCTCAGAAGAGAGCTTCTTTCCTAAGATTGTTTTGATCTTTTTGACAACTCTGAGCATTTTGAAAATCAAAATTTGATGGAAAACCTGAAAAAAGAGGAGTAACCTCTTTAAAAATATGGAATAGGGTCAAAATATGGTATTTTGGAAACCTTTTCCTTCTCTAACATTTTTTACTTTTTACATCCATAGACAGGTTAGGCAATCTTTATGAATGAATTTACTATCACATAACAGATACCTAATAGTACTAAAGCAAAATCTAATAATAACAATTGTTTGATCTCTCCATCAATATAAAAAGTATGAAGTGTTCCAGATGGGGAAAGTGTCAAAAATACAGTGTTTTGACCCAATATCCAGTGTAATTTACTACTGAAAAGTTTTACAGCATGGAAGGAGTCTAGACTGTCTAAAAATCCAGATTATCTGATGCCACATTATCCACAGTATACTGAATTTTGATATATTGATATGCATAAAGAACTGGAATAAGACTTCTGCTAGTTGATAACAAATAGAATGCCACTACCTAAGTCTTCCATTTCACTGTCAAGAGATATTCTCTCACACTGTATGGCAACCTTCAAAGGTATGGGCATCTGGTCCCTTTTTGTTTCATAGAAAGAAAGCAAATGCTCCATTGACTCAAAATATTGTGGTATGGCCTTTTCCTCAGCCTAAAATGAGAGGAAGCACCAAATAATAACTTATATGATAGATAATAGCAGAAGAGCAACATGAAAAGAAATCAAATTGCAAATATTACATCATCTTTCTGCTAACAGTAGTTGGCAAATTTCCAAACTGCAAAATTTTGTATCTTGAATGGCAGCTATTCAGCATTGTTTTTTGGAAACTAAATACCTTCTAATATGAGCAAATTCCATATAGATATTGAGGCTCAGAACCATAAACTTAACTTAACAAATAATATAGGCAAAAATTTTCATTTTTATGATTTTTAATTTACATTTATTTGCTTAAATTTTCACAAATATATTCAAGTCACAATCAACACAAAATTCATTGATCTGCTCCACTTTTATTTTCTTAAAAAATGAAGTTAGACATCAACTGAGAATTGAATTTATTCCTCTGATTTTTAAGTGTAGACCTTTAATAATTAAGAATCTTATAAGAATAATCTTGGGCTTAAGATAAAAAACATGTAAGAATATTAAGGTTCAGCAAAAAAGTAGGTTTTCTTATAAAAAATGTGTGTATATTCTCTGGTTGAAAACTCAAAAACTTCCTCACAAATTATACTTATGATAGGCCTTAATATGATATATACATGTAAAGCCACCCCTAGCAAAAATTAACTAACTTCAAATGAACTGCATTAGAAACACTACTTTAAGAATTTTACTATCAGAAAAGAACTCTGTTTTGAAAAAATTCATTCTTTGCAAAACATAAGATGGAAAAACTTACTGCTAAACAATATCTTCCATCCTTGTCTTTTTCTATTCTGTAATGACTGATCCCAAGATTGGTTCTAAAAATTAAATATTTCACATTTCACATGGGGATAAAATGTTAGGATTTTATGCAGAATGCTAACACAAAATATTGATAGGTGTGTTATATTTAGGCACAACAGAAGATTTTAGCGTCAATATCCTGTCAGCTTGCAGCTCTTAATATTGGGCCTTCAGCAAATTAATTGGATATCAGAAAGTACTATGCGATAATTGATACTGCTCATAATGATATTCAACTATTTTTGGCATTCACAAGGTTAGCTGCAGCATGCACCTACCAATAAAAGCACGGATACTGTAGCTTTATCCATGCTGTGGGGCTGCAGATCTGAACGTTATGCGTGACGAGTTGCAAAAATCAAATAAATTGTATCAGTAATGTCTATAGGCTAGTAAGTGTAAGCAACATGGATTAAGATTAGCCACTATTTTCATCGATTAGGATTAGCTTACTTCCCACATTTGTATAAAGTAAGCTAGATTTATGTAAAATAATCAATGCAAAATAATTCGGCAAAATTTTATTAACACCCTACGCTATATCAAAGCTTGTAATCACGGCGATTTCAAAACCGTTATCAATCCTGTCCCTGCACATTTGCAGAACACAAGCTAGCAGATGTAACACCTGCATTGCTTCGTCTCTCCAACCAAGCAATTAGTTTTTGCGATAAATTTTTCAGAAAACATTAATCTATATATGCTTGAAAGTGCGTGAAAACAACACAATTGTGTAAACCATATAAGCATTTAATCATCTTAGATAGCAGATTTGAAAATAGCACGCGACATACAGTACAGATAAGACTCTCGTATTTCGAAGTGATTCACTTTCTCTAACAAGAAAAGATCCAGGCTCGTTGGCTTTGTTCAATAACTCCTCAGCTTTCATTCGACTCAAGTTCTTGTGATACCACGGTCTCGGATTGCTCGACATGTTTGCAACGGTTGCTGCAAACTTAGGCCTCAAGCAATGTAAGCTAAAAATGGCAATCACGCATCCACACAAAGCACTTGCTTCAAAGGAGCAGTCATCGCTACAAAAATTCACTATCTCCTTTGCTTGGGTACAATAATGTTTAAATACTAGGTTAGAGTAGCACAATTCAGGTACGATTGAACTTCCGTGCCTGTTTCAATAAATAGATTTGACTTCCGCGTACATAGCCTCTTATATGAAGTTGAACTTTATTTTAAAATGAACATGTGCTCCGAAGGAGCACTACTTCTTTGAACTACAGTTGCACCTCGCTAAGTCGACTACCGGTTAAGTTGAACTCCTCCGATCTCGAATATTTTCTCACTTCCTTTGGTTTTGGTATGCTTTATGCATAGAAAATATCCCGGATAAGTCCAACTGCAGATAAGTCGAATAACTCAATAAGTCGAACAAAGCTAACTCCTTTCAACAAATAACTCCGCTTAAATCGAACAAAATCGGTAAATTCAAAGAAAGTGTGATCTAAAAAGTCCTGTCAGCAATCTTGCTCAACATATCATCAATTCTATCATAACATGTAAATACTAAATTTCCCGTTGGTTTACTAAAATTGTCACAAAACCCGTACGACCTTCGAAAATTTGAAGGTCTTAGGGACTTCGCAACGATTTTTCAATTGTCACGGGCTTGCAGCCTATCTCTGCCGTTCAAATTTACAGCTCGCCCTTTTACCTAAAATGTGCATTTACTTCTTGAGGCATCTGCCTTCAGGTAATCAAATATAGCATTTGCAAGCTTTCCTTTCCTACCCCTTTTAAGTGGCCAATGGGGGGCATTTAGGATTATTTTGCAACTCTGCATAGTGGGCCAAAACAGTGTTTTGGCGTGAATTCTAGCATACCTTGGGTTCGATGGTCCAAGAAAAGTAATTGAGAGCTCATTTAAAGAGTAATTGACTAATCAATTAATTGAAAGCTCAAAAATCCGAGGATCTGGGATCTAATTTCCTTATATGTTCATATATGTTACTGAATTCCTTATATGTTACTGAATGTGTGGCTCATTTGATTTATGCAGTCAAGTACAATGGACTGGCACACAAGATAGGCGCTTAATTTCTTTTTGGATTGAATCTAAACTCAATCATCAAAATTGGATGTATTGGAAACTTTATAAAAAATTTTATTATTACCACCTGGATTTACGAGAGAATCCAATGCCCCAAAATTAGCTGTAATAGATGAAAACGTGTAACTACGGCCCCACATAGACTATAGTAGTCTAAATCCTACTTAAATGTCCACCCTTTGGCCCATTGAGCTCTGTGGGTATTTGGAAGCAACATGAAACCTCTTGAGATGTAAACCTCGATACCTCGACACCTCGATGAGTGCAACAAGTTTTTGTTTCCCTTCGCAGTTCATCTTATCGAGATGCAACTGTATATATAAGCTTTCTGACTATACCATTGAACTATACCGAGTATATCGCTAGGGGGACTGGAGGGGCAGGTGCCCCCTCTGACCTCTTTTATGGGAGACAAGCAGGAAAGAATTCCCCTCCATTCTGAACTCTGTCTACTAAGCGTTGTGGTCAGTTTAGTTTAAGAAGGTTTTTCTAAAAGCAAACCCCCAGATCTCAAACTTTACATGGTATAACTATGAAACCAACATACTAAACATTGCACTTCAAGAACAGCTTTTTGAGATCAAAATCTACCCCCTGTGGAGGAACATGCATATGCATAGATATGCACTTAGAGGAAGCCTTGGATGCCTGCCTTAGGTACGCGCAGGCGTCCCTGGCTATAAACAAGATGTTTGCAGAGCACTGTCCTCTGAAGAGAAGAGAAATTTTCTATCATCATATAGAAAATCCAGAATTTATCAACGAAAATGGTTAAATAACAAAATGCTGGATGTGTCTCGCTTCACACCCTATTGATACATTTATGTGAAATAGAGACCTAGAATAGATACTGTCAGGTTTGTTGGCCAAAATTTAAGGCCGACTGTGCCAAAAGAAATCAAAGAGTCCCAAACATAGGAGATCTTCAAAAGAAATATTAAGGTCATACCTCTTCATTGCAGCTGCAAACTATGCAAAAGTTTTAATGTAAATTTAGGATTTGTATAAGTATTTTGTTCTCGCTTTTTCTCTATAGTTAGCTTTAATTAGCTCAGTGCTATTATATTTGCTAACTTTAACTAAATTCTATATTAATATTATCTCGTTTGCTTCAGATTGTGTTCTGGCAGTTGTTATTGCCCTCAATTCCTCTGTTAGGCGAGTCATAACAAATGACCATAGGCTAACAGAATGTTCATTTCTCTAAATTTCTAGCACTATTCTTGCAGTTCCCAAAAAGACAGTCTATTGAATCACTCCAATGTTGTATGCTATCCCTACTTTTTTTAATCCATCTTTCAAAGTCTTTGGTGAAACTTCTAAGAGTTCCTATAACTACAGGGAACAGGGACAACTTCCACATGCTTGAGCTTCCACAGTCTACCAATCTCTCTCTTCCATTCCTGGTACTTTTCTACTTTTTCTGATTCATTCCCTCCTACTCTTACATCATCTGGTACAGCAATATTAATTATTATTCCCTTGTGTTCTTTCTTGTCAACTACAACTGTCTGGTCTTCTTGCTTCTATCATATTGTCACACTGAACATTGATATCCCATGACAATTTAACTTCCTCATTTTCTACTGGTCCTCCTGGCAAGTGTTCATACCATTTCTCTTTGCAATCCAATTCATTCTTTTTGCAAAGGTCCCAATGAACTTTCTTTGCCACATTGTCATGGCGTCGTTTATATTCTTTTCGGGCCAGCTTCTCGCATCCACTTCCTAACTGTTGCACACTTTCACCCCTTTTCCCACATAACCTACACAATGGACTTTCACTGGTTCTATCAATGTGGTACTTTACATAATTTGTCCTAATGGCCTGTACTTGTGCAGCGCACAGTAATGTCTCTGTTCCAATCTTTAAATCACTTTTTGATAACCATTGTCACGTTTTATTCTTATCAACTTTCTCAGCCATTTCCCTATCAAATTGTCCATGCATTCTCTTCTCATTCCATTTTTGTTTCAGTTCTTGCTCCTTCTGTTTCCTAAATTCCCCACTGGTAATGATCCCTTCCATCCTAATTGTCCTAGCTGCAGCAACTCCCCTGATAAGATTCTCACCCGAATTAGCAACATAGAAACCCAAACTATTTTCTTCTTCTCTAACACATCGCTTCACGCCTATAAGACCTCTGCCTCCTTCCTTCTTCTTCATTTATTGTCTGTCTACATCACTTTTTAGGTATAACATTCCATACATTGTCAATGTCTTCCTAGATTTCCTATCCAGTGCATTTAGTTCATTTTTATTCCAATGCAGTATTCCTGCTCCATATCTGAATATGGCCACTGCCCAAGCATTTATTGCTCTTATTTTGCTTCTCCCATCCAGCTTTGATTTTAGCACCAATCTGAGTCGTCGCTTATATTCCTTTGTAGTTTTTTCCTTCATTTCATTTTCCTTGATCTTATCCAGTTCAGCATTTCCTAAATAGGTATATCCTTATCATCTTCTTTCATTACACCACCATTTTGGAGCACTATTCCATCACATCTATCCATTCTTCCTCTTTCGATAGCAATAACTCCACATGTCTGTACCAAAAATCTGAACAGCCTCTACAAGTGTCTCTTTCTGCATTTTACTCTTAGAGAACAGCTTCAAATCACCCATGAACAGCAGATGATTCAGCTTGTATTCTTTATTCCCCCATTTGCAGCATATATTTACCTTCCTAAGAATGGCAGATGTATCATACTCAGCACAAATAGAAGTGGCGAAAGACTGTCCCCTTGAAATATCGCTCTCTTTACCTCAACCTCTCCAAGAACTTCACCATTTGACGTTAGTGACAACTTCTAATGCTCCATGCTTGTTCCTAAGAAATTTCTCACATCTTCAGTGATTCCAAAAATCTCCATACATTCATTAATCCAACTATGTGGGACAAGGTCATATGCTTTCTTGTAATCTATCCATGCGATACATAGATTAGTGTGCCTTTTCTTACAATCTTTCAGCGCAGTCTTGTCAACAAATAATTGATCTTTTGTTCCACGGCTTTGTCTCCTACATTCTTTCTGTTCTTCTGGCAACAGGTTTCATATTGTCAAGGTGATTATATTTCTCCTCCGCTATCATTCCAGTTAAAAGTTTCCACATAAGTGGAAGAAATGTTATGGGACAAAATTTTTCTGCTGCACTACACTTTGCAGGATCCTTCTGTCAAAGCACAGTGCGCCAATGTGTCATCCATTCAGGTAGGCTTTCCTCTCCCATCAAAATGGTATTCATCAAAAAACCATTAGAGCCAACAATGGACCTTTTATGACAAAAGCACTGAGAAAGGATATTATGCAACAGTCAAAAACTACGTAACAAGTTTAATAAAGAAAGAAATGAGGAGAACTTCAAGGCCTTCAAACGTAAGAGAAATGAGTGTGTGAAATTACTGCGTAAGACTAAGCTAAATACTATAAGAATCTAAATCTAAACGAAATATCTGATAATCGAAAATTCTGGACAGCTGTAAAACCTCTTTTCTCTGGAAAAGTGCAAACTGGCACTAGTATCACACCATTCGAAAACGGGCAGGTATTCACCGATGATTTCAAAATTGCAAACATATTTTACGATTTCTTCATAAATATTACTGATTCACTCGAACTAAACATCAACACAACACATATCAGACCAAATGTTAGGGTTGATGGGCCTTTTGAAATTGCAATAGACAAATACCATTCCCAACCTAGCATTCACATGATAAAAAAACGTAAAAATTACAAAGGAAACTTAGTTTTCCATAAGGTGTCCTTAACCGACGTTTTTGATCAAGTTCAGAAATTATGCACAAAAAAATTTCACCTAGGTATAGTATACCTGCAAATATAGTGAAAGATCATGGTGATATACCGGCCCACCACTTGACAGAACTATTTAACATCATGATTAGGAATGGCCATTATCCTGATGAGTTGCAGGAGGGTGATGTAAGTAGCCTCTTTAAGAAGAATGATCCTACCAACAAAGTAGATTATAGGCCTATTACAATGTTACCTGCAATATCAAAAATCTTTGAGAAGCTCATGAATAACCAAATAATACAATTTTCAGAGCACTTTTTGTCACCTTTATTGTGTGGATTTAGGCCAAGTTATAGCACTCAACATACCCTTTTACGATTCGTAGAAAAGTGTGAAGCGTCTCTCGATAACAAGAATTTGCAGGTTCAGTATTTATGGACCTTTCAAAAGCGTTTGATAGTCTAAATCACGAGCTACTAATCACGAAATTCGTATGGATTCAGTAAGAGTGCTCTTAAGCTAATGTTTAGCTACTTGAAAGGCAGAAAACAAATGGTTAGAGTCGTACATTGCTTGGAAGGCTACAAAAATTGGAGTTCCACAAGCTTCAGTCTTGGGACCCCTTTTATTCAATATTTTCATTAACGACATGTTTTATCTCATGGGTGAAGCAGAGACCTGCAACTATGTAAATGACAGTACCATCTACGCTTGTGATACCACAATAAAGCTTGCTATTAACAAGCTGAGAGAAACACAGCTCTGATGTTGCTAGCTGGTTTTCCAATAATTTCATGAAACTTAATGAAGACAAGTGCCACGTCATTTTGTGTGGTGACAAGTCGAATGATCACAGTGTAATGTAGGTCAAGCTTTGATAACAGAAAGCACTGAAGAGAAGGTT
The DNA here is from genome assembly GCA_900291935.2 of Cassiopea xamachana. NCBI lineage: Eukaryota > Metazoa > Cnidaria > Scyphozoa > Rhizostomeae > Cassiopeidae > Cassiopea > Cassiopea xamachana. The sequence goes on along the minus strand of OLMO02000231.1, from coordinate 7,327,860 downwards.
CTCGGAGTTACTCTTGATAACAGATTCTCTTTTGAAACCCATTCTCAGCAGCTGTGTGTTAAGGCTAACCAAAAACTACACGCACTTGCAAGAGTACCCCTTTTATGGACTCGAAAAAGCTTGTAGCAATAATGAATGCATTCATAACGTCACAATTTAGCTACTGCCCTCTTATGTGGATGCTTCATAGTCGCAAAACTGATCACAAGATTAACAGAATTCATGAAAGAGCTCTTGGACTTGCATATAAAGATAATGTGTCAACCTTTGAACAATTACTTGCGAAAAACAACTCTGTAACCACCCACGAGAGGAAACTGCAGCTGTTTTTGACCGAGATCTTCAAGACAAAATCAAAGTTAAACCCTGATTTTATAACTGATATTTTCATGGGAAAGAGCTTATCATATAACATTTGGAAAGGCTCCGATACACTTTTGCCTGTTGTGAGAACAACTACGTATGGCACTGAGACAGTGGGTTACATTGGAAATAACTCTGGCAAATTCTGCCGTCATCATTAAAAAGCATTCCTAATCTAGAACACTTTAAGAAAGGTACAAGATCCTGGAGATCAAAGTTGTGTGGCTGCAGAATCTTTAAAAATTTTATTGATAATTTAGGTTTTGTTTAATTATGTAAATAGTTGGCATTAATTAGTTTTCATTTTATCCATGTACATTTTAGATGCTACCAAACTTTAAATAAAGTATTTATTATATACTATTATTCAAAGCCTTCCTTCTTACTTTCTTAAATATAATGCCCTTACTTGCATTTTTTCAGCAATCATTTTCTTCAATCGTTCAACAATCACGCCAGTTTCTTCTCATATATTACCTTTAGTATCATCAAGACTATGTTCTACATCAATCAATTCTTCTTCAACGTTCTCAATAACAGTTTCCACTGGATCTATCTCCACGATGTCATTTTGTTCTCTGTAAATTTGACTCTCAGGTTCACTTTCTACCTGTGCTTTAATTGCATCCAATTCAGCTTCTGACAACCAGCCATTCTTCCTAATGGCTCTTGCTTGGTCACATACACGTTGTTCTGTTGATTCAAACACTCCCCTTTCTCTCCATTCTCTAAACTTTCTCTTTCGTATCCCCTGATAGATTTTCCTACATGATCAAAAGGCCTACTTTTGTCCAAACACTCCATTACTACGTTATTCACTTCTTTGTTCCAAGTTCTCTTCATTTTCAACCTAAACATTTGATAAATTCAGAAGTAATTCCTCCTGTAAAACAAGGTGAATCATTCAAATATCTCGGACGCTACTTCAACTTTCATTGAGCATCCATCCCAAAAATAAATTACTTCTATATGGTCGATACGTTCTTTCAAAATTATCTTGGCATTTAACAGTAGCAGATTTAGGTAAGACATGGATACCAGAGAACCTGGATAACATTGTGACACAGTATGTTCTCCGATGGTTAGATCTTCCTATTTCTGCAACAATAAGTTGTATCATTCCTTCTCACAACAAGTTTGGACTGGGGTTTCAGTTGCCTTCTATAAAAATTCAGCAATGTCAAATAACACTGCGCTCTTCCTTGAAGTCATCTTGTGATGAAACGATAGCAAAACTATGTAGAAGTACTAACTGTGGGGCAAATATTCAGTACGACATGTACAAAAATACGAAACAGGTCTGGAAATCCATTCGCGCCGACCATACCTGTAGATTTCAGACTCAGCTAAAATCTCAGGGCTTCATTATATCATTCATCCTCGACAGTTCTCTACAAAAGCTAAATTAACTGTGGTCAAAAGCAAACAGCAAACTACCTGCAAACATATTTAATTTTACTATAAAATACTTGAAGAACACCCTCCCTACTAGAAAGAACCTCCATCTATGGAGCCTTTCAACCACCTCTAACTGTTCCTTTTGTTTTCAGCCAGAGTCACTTCTCCATGTTGTTACAGGTTGTAAAACTTATCTAAACGAAGAGCGCTTTACTTGGAGACACAACTCAGCTTTAAAATTTCTTGCTCAAACACTGCAATCCATAAGATCAGCAAAGCTGTATATTTGATCTTCCTTGTTATCTCTCTCTCCTTGTATCATTACCTGTACAACATGGATTTCTCTCCTTGTATAGATTACCTGTCAGTGACATTTGTATTTGTAGATTTAATAATATATTGATGAAATGAAGTTTGAAAAAAGTAACAGTTACAACTAGTGCTCATATTGGTGGAGGAACACGGCCCTCTGACAAGTAGTCTTGGAAATATTTCTAGTGAAAATTATTTACGCAGTTTATAACTAAAGATCAGGGCCTATTTCAAGGAGATTTTCCAAGACCTCGCTGTTATAATAGAGTTTGACCACAGCCCACTCGAGCTTTATTGAGGGGGGGCATGCTTCAAACAATTCCAAATTTGAAGGTTGAAGCACAAGTGGCATTGCTCTTGAAATTTACATGGAGCATATTTAGACCAAGGCACAAAGACTTGCTTTGAAATAAGGACATCAAAGTGAGAAAGTTGACGGCAATTTTAAATTTCTAAGACCACCAAAGTGTGGCCAAGTCCATTCTAAAATAAGTCCTGCTATAGACAGTCATCAACACAATTCTCAACATCTTTAATTACATTTATTATTAAAAATTTTCCCTACTCTCTCCTCGATTAGCTTAGCTGCTGAGATAATCCAAGGAAATAGGGATCGTGGTTGATAGAGAATGACATCCCTTCAGAGTCTTACCAACTGGGCGACAATGGGAACCAGTAGTGGGACAGACTTTCTTAGGACTGCAGAAAGACACAAGGATTGGAGGCGCATGAATACCGGTGGCTGTAGCAGGCCGGGTATCTGAAGAAGGAGAAAATTGTTTACATATGTTGGTGGTTGTTGTTTTCGCTTTATAGAGATGTTGTGTTTACGGAATACGAGGTTTTCTCACTGCTTCGAATCTAAATATTCATAAAAAGGTGAATTAAACTGAAAAGTAAGAAATGAAACTGTGCAGGCCTTTCAATAAGTAGAATATCTTGTTCTTGCTGCTTTTTCCAATACAACTTTCGTCAGTGAACGAAAGATATTGAAAAAGCTGTAAAATGTATAAGGAAAGGCTTAACTATGATATGACCTTTCCATTATACTTGTGTGTATAGGGTAATTCGGAACAAAACGAGACGCTTAAGCAAATATTCTACTCTTGCTCAGCTAGGAACAGGTGAATGAGAGAAGACAGCATCCATATACTTTCCTTAACATATAAAATATACAACAGCAAAACAATTTCTCCCTAGCATCTTTGTAACTTTAAAACTTCATGCTTTTTTGAAACAGGTCTATCGTCTCACCCCACATGTGGAACAAAAGGAAATGCTTCATAATTTTGTGGTAATTTATGATGATTTTCACATCTCTATCCTCGGGCACTAACTCTTTTTTTAGCTAACTTTACCTTTTTATTATATTCGAGAGTCCAGGTTTTCTCGCTGCTTCTACAAAAACCTTGAGAATGGTGGCGAACAATATATGTATTACAATATACAATTTTCCTAAACACAAATGTAATTCTTTGTAAGTACATTACCGTGGCGCTCTCAAGCTTAGTAAATGCTTTAGTTTTAGGCATGACTGCGCACTTTTGCTAAATCTCTTTTGTTTACAATGTTTTTCCTTCGTTTAAGGTGTTAAAATAGCGTCACCAAGTTTTTCAAATCTCTCGTCAAAACTGAAGCATAGCAAGAATTGCTATATGGGATGAAATTCACTTTGAATGGATATGTATGGGACATTCCATGCGAAATCAGCAGCTATGATCACCCTACCTCTTAGATTTGGCTGAAAATTAAAATTTTTGTACTTACTACGTTTTGTACTATTAGCAGCTGTGCCAACTTTTTACCCAATAGTCCAAAGCATTCCAATTATATGAACCATTGAGCTTTTGCCCAATTTGCATATTTTTTTGAGGACAGACCGGCTACGAATGTTGCACCAGGTGGAAAGTTCTTTTGATGAAGTAGAACTCTCCAAAAACGCTTGAAAATTGCACTACTTATGCATTCAGGCATCCAGAATTCAAAAATCATATCAATATTGACATCAAAAGTATTCCTTCTGAAGTGTGGCTGTCTAAATTACCCCTAGTTGGTTGCTAAGCAGCATGCTAGTGCTTAGTTCTGGCGCCCTCTCTCTAAGGACCTAACTCAGACCAAATGAAATTTGGTATTTATTTCATGCTTATATATGATTTAACTTATAGTAAAAGTTTTATCGTGGTTTCATCATGGTTTCTGTTGAAAAAGTAGTATCAAAAATATAAAAAATTCCAAGCAATGCCTTGGGATTTATTACTCATGTCATTATGCTCGTAAAACCTAAAGGAATAAAGGAAAAAAGGAATAAAATGTAATTTGTCATGTTCATCAAGTAAATGATGATGCTGAAGACTCTGGGAGCAACAAAGAAAGTAAATTAATGATGCATGCCATGATTCCATTGGAGTCGTGTAAACAGAATGCCTATCTGTGGCAGAAATTACTCCGGAGTATAACGAATCCGGTATTGTGGGAACAGGCCCTTAATTCCTATCAAACTACTGTACTGTGACCTTGGTTCTAAAAGTTACGAACCAGGCCAAAAATACAGTGATTTGTATGGCAAAACTTCTATCATCAAATAGCCATATTTCTTCCAACTTTGACACCATTTACATAAAAACTCCAAAACATGCCTATTTTACTCTGTTCTTTCACTCCATTTGGTCAAAATGCACAAATTCTAAGAATGAATTTTTATGACGCCATCCAAAGCAACATCAAGGAATCCAGGACTGAACTCTGAGATCTTTAACAAGAGAACCGATGAGAATAGCAGTACTTTGATAGAACAGCAGACAGGGTATCACGTGAGGTCCACCTCAAACCTCGTTAAGTCGCGCGGTATTACATATACAGTGAAACATATACAGTGAAACGTGCCTGTAACTGTCACCCAATGGAGCCTGGAAATTTCAGAAATTGGCCCCCTACCAATTTCATGTTTGCTTCAATGAGCAATAAAATAGAAAAGAGATGCATTGCAGAAATACAAAAATCAAATCAAAGCTTGACTTATTCCAAAGTTATGGGAGTTTGAATCTCAGCAAATCATTTATTCTCCAAAAAACTGAAAATTGGGCCTTTTGGTCATTTTCTTTTATCAAATGAACAGCTAGAATTATGGTTTTTTATAGTTTAAGTTTTGGCAGTTTCCAAATCTTTAAATGGCAAAAATTTCATTGTGTTTTGCAGCAAAGTTGATCAAAATATAGTAAATTTTGCGTAAAACGTCGCATTGTTTTAGCAAAAATTCCATACATTAAGGAAAAATTCTAGCGTGGCCGTAAGCCAAACATAGGAAGGTATAAGTTTCCATAAAGAATGGGATTTTAAAACTTAACAAATCTAAGTTTTGAAGTATTTGGCCTATGACAACTCCAAAAAAGCAGATTTGACTGGAGAAGCAAGAAAGTCTACTATGGTCGAGGTTAAAAAGTTGGTAAAATAGAATATTCACTCTAAATATGTAGAAATGTATTGAAATAAATACATACTATGTAGCAGATTCATTGCAGGAAAGCTTTAGGGGTGTAAGTTTGCCAAAATTAACTTGAAAACCCCAAACATCATCAATTTAATTAGAAATTATTTGCTAACATTTGGTGGCCTTTCTTCATGAAAAAATTGCAACTATGTAGATGAAAGCTCCTGAGAATGAGTTCGACGCAGGTACTGCTGTGGTTCATACATTAGCACAAAATGTCCATAATTATGAAAAGATCAGGAACTGCTTTCACTGTCTTATCAGTCTTTTTGCTTCAAAGTAAGACTTCCCTAACTGTTGACCAGAAAGCAAAACTGCGTTGAAATGAAAGAGTGGCGTCTGCTGTTGAAAACGTCGAAAAAGTCGCTGAGACAGCCATTGGCAGAAAAGAGAGACAAACCGAATCAAAGGGGCAATAGTTAGCTAATCTAAACTTCATTGTAATTTCAAATAAAGTTTTAATATTTCAAACACAGTAAGATTCTTCACATTCGTGCTTTCAGGAAAGAGAGTGTGACAACATCTAAGGGATCATTTGAAAAGTGCGTAACGTAAAAATTGTCATTTTGACCCCCCTGCCTAATACATTGGCGTTGTGAACATATATCGATATTAATAGTTAAGAAAAATCACAACAAGCTATCCACCTTTTACTTACGTGTTAGCAACTAACTGCAATAATTTTGAAGTGTTTGGGTCTCTACACTGTCCATTGAACATTGACCCCCCAACTGTTAATAACCACCCCCAATTTACGTCTTTTTAGCAAAAAACTAACCTTTTCTTACTTATACCCCGTACTATTGGGTATCAAGGAGCAGGGATAGTGTAAAATTTAAGCCGAATGAGGTCTTAAGCTCTTTGTTTATTTGAGTATTTTTGAAGCACTCTTCAGAAGTGAAAAAGTAGAACTATTGCAATAGAGTTTTGGTGTCATGTAACGAAAGTACTTTACACTCCTACCTCCTATGTTTTCTGTAGCACTTTGTCACAAAAATAGTGCATACCCACCCACCTTCTACCGTTCCTTGCTTTTTGAATAGCCCCTTGCGTGTGTGCTAACGTTATCACAATCGTTTACTCGTGACACGAAAGACCTAAACATGATAAATATTTACCAAAACTGGGAAAACTTGTAAATCACAAAACCCTCTCTTTCCTTCTTCCCTAATCATGCACTTTCTTTCAAGTCGTGGCTTTCAATTTTACAATTTACTGGCACATGCCAATTTTTCCCACTTTAGAGGCACCCACTCTCAATTTTGCCGGTAAATATCAGGCCTACACCCTTTTAGGGGCATTTTCTAGGAGCGACCCTGAGCATGGACATGCAAGTTAGTGTTGTAAAATCATAAACCCAATATTTGCCCGACTTAGCAGTGACGATGCTTTGATAATCTAACTTTCAGGTCGTAAAGGACTAAACACAAATGAAAGTGCAGTTTTTTTAAAGTATTCCATTATTCCACTTGCCCATGCACTTCTCGTGAGCCCTCGAACACTTTCCTGTTATCATCAAAAGTGAGAGAGAGGCAAATTTTGCATATTGAGAGCACCATGTCCAAGTGAGGAGATTCGGCCCCATACCCCAGATTTTGAGTAAATTTTAAATTTTTTGATGTTATCTGATGCATCTTGTCAGTGCTCTACTAACAAGCTCTCATCCATTTCCATATGCTAAGTTTTGGCTGAACTATGCAATTTTTTCCACAATTCCGATGCCCCAGCTCACTGTGGACTGGCCAGATCTGCACAGGTACAAACGTAAACAAATTACTTTTAAGGGCTGGTTAAATGATGAACATTCCACATAGGTTGCCGCTAAGGCACATAACAGAGTTGAGCATGATTTTGAACTAAATGTCAATCGGAAATGCTACAATAAAGGCAAATCGAAATTTTTTTAACTATCTGATAAGAATAGGTAAGAACAGAAAGAGTCGTTATATATCTTGCTTACAATATTTCAGGAAATACGCTTTGAATCGAATTTCACGTGATTGAATTATAGCAAAATGAAAAAGTCACATCAGCATTGCCTAAGAAAGTGATAAAGTATCGTATGAAAGTAAATAGGTACAACAGATTAAAAATTATCTTCTGAAGAGGCAAATCGACGTCCGCCTGTACCCAATCAATAACAAAACCTTAATATGAATAATGTCACAATTTCTGTATCTTATTTCTTCTCTTTACATGAGTAAATAACTTGCATTCGGCCTTGTAGGTGTCCGCTTACTTTGCAGGTGGTACAACTGTAACGGGAACGTGAGAATGACGCAGGACATAATCACTGACGCTGCCAGTAAATGTACGGCGTAGAGCATTTAAGCCTCTGGAGCCCATTACGATGAAGCTAACATGCTCATTTGCAGAAACATCACATATCTTCTCCCCAGGCGATCCGGTAACCAAATGGGCCTTTTTTGTGATCTGTGGAAAAAATTGTCAAACTTAGCTTGAGACAGTATGACAGGAACTTGAAAGTACTTTCTCTTACCCAGTCCCTAAAGCAATAACAGATTGCAAACACAACTCAATACTCCTACTGTACGGCTTTCAGTTCATGCTAAATTGTTAATAGCGACATAATTGTTATTGGTAAGCTGCTCAAGGCTACACAACTTCAGTACATGAATCAACGTTTCATAGTTTACTGCAGTACAGAATTAAAACGCTTGGAATATTAAAATGATGAAAATATCTTAAGGGATCAAAGTGAAAGCCAAGAGTCCCATAACTATTAAGTTGATTTTATTTCAAAACCTCACATGATTTATCTCGCATTTTTCAATACTGTTTTTGCTACTTCAGTTTGTTGACTAACAATCCTATCCAAACTGCCTATGAAAAGTGTAAATACGCCAATATCTACACTGAATGCCACTATCTAACTACCTGAGGTTTGAAGTATCCCATAAACATATAAAAAAATTAAAATTAAAACTGGATAAATAATAATCTGAGAAACTCTAAAAGGTATGTATGAACTATTGCGAAGGCCTTAAACGATAGCCTTTGCTAACAACTCTAGCATCCATATTTCTTCTCACCATGGCAAGACGAAGTAGCCCATCTATATTACCGTTAAATAATTCCGCATGCCCCCTTCTTTATCTCATTACACCTGTCCAATAAACATCATCATTTCGGGAATCAACCCGTGATAATTCTTTGCTTTCATGTACAAACATGTCTACAATTTGAGTCCAAAAGTTCACTTAGCCCCTACGTAAACACGGGGCAACTGACTGCAATAGAAACACAACCTATTTTCATAGGGGGTAGTGAAAATGTAGCGTTCTTCAATAACAAATTTTATTTGATATGTTCAAGCCAGACCCTAAAAGGAAAATGGACAAAACGTCATCGAACAACCTCAAAGAGATTTGACAGATTTCGCAAGAATAGCCTTGTGACCAGTGGTGGTGGTGTCAGAGAAAAACTGCTGGGGGGCTAGTGCTGCGGAAGTGCCAAATGTGAGCGGTTTCAAAGAATTTTAACGGACAAAACCTAACGTATTGACTGACAGAAAAACGAAAAAAAGGTCATAGATATTACGAAAGTGCCGACAATGCATAGAAATTTCGGGACCGATAAGGGGCTCAGTAAATTTGTGGGAAGGCTACAGCCCCCAAGCCCCCTTGGTAGCGCTATCCCTGCTTGTGACCAATCCCAACGATTTGTCGGATGAAATTAACATTCAAAATGTCAACGGTCAGCATACGCCTTTACATCCTATGCAGGAGAAAGTTTACCGCGAATTCACAGTCGTGTTCATCAATTCAGAGTTCACGACGATTGAAGCAGTTAACCAAAACCTCTAGTAAAGATAGGTCAAAATCTTCTCTTTTCACAAAGAAACTGCGAAAAGATTATATCATGCATTCAAAGTACAAAAATGATATAAATAACTATGACGTAACTATGTTCGTATCATTACACCAAGCATGGTACATGCCTTTTCATGACTCTGGTCGATATGCCTTCAACGATGACCCAACAATACAAGTCGAGCCACGTGTAGGTGAAAAGAATAAGGTCTGTTCAAATATACACGTCTTTCTACTAAGAGCGATTTACAAGATCCATTGCTCGATCCATTGTTCGACTCTTCAAGAAGACAAATATCTTTTAATAAAATGTTTTATATGCTACGCCTGTTTCTGTTCACCTGCTCGCCTTCTGCTATACGTTTTTTCATAAGAAAACAGTTTAAAAGAAAATGAGGCTCAAATGGTCAAAATCTTGAGAAAATCTTAAGAAAATCACGAGGGTCGATTTCCAAAATTAAGTGTTTTTATTGGCCAAAATCAGAATTTCGTCATTACAGCATTCAAAATGTTAAAGATGGAATTCAAGCTCAAGTATACAATTTTAATAACGAATGTGTAACCCATTTTAGCCAGGTAATTTCATAAAAAGTTAAGAAAATATCAAGCTCAATTTCGGGAAAAGGTAAGAAAATTGAGGTTCAGGCAAAATGATGGTTTTCTTATAAAAAAACGTGCATTCACCAAGATTCATATTTTAGGTTTCTATGCGACTTTTCTAAGAACTTTCCCTTCATGTGCAAGGGTAAACATATCGGAACTAAAAAGAACTCTGCGAAGGACGTCTTAAGAAAGTTTTAAGGGGTTGTTCCATAACTACGTCACGCCTAAGGGGATGGGTAGTTCTCCCAGAGACAAGTCACAACGTATTTTCATGATGTCAATATTTCTTATTGAACGGCAAAACAAATTAAACGATGAAGCAATGAAAAGAAAGCCACATATACAGACCCATCTCTATGGTAGTTCTACACGTTTTTCGTGATTCAGAGCGTGAAGCTGGGGGTTGGATGGTTCTAAAATGGCAATTTCAGCGTGACGTAGCCCCTGAGCAGCCCCTAATACTGAAATCGTGAAAAATAAAACTAAGAAAATCGTATAGCATTCAGCACGTGCAACACAACAAATTCCCATCAACTCGATGGAGCTGTGGGGTAGTAATATTTTCTCTTGCACGCCTCTGCATTGTCTACAAACTACAGCATAAACCTCCCCTGTGGAAATTCAATGAAATTAATGAGAAGCCTAGTACACACTTTTTATAACAATAAAGCCTATGAGGATATTAAAACATAGAATCGCTGAAATTTAAGACCAATGTAAGAACGGTCCAAGGCTCAAGTTTCATCAAGACTTAGAATCATTATATATTCGAGCTATATTTCTGTTTGCAGAATAACTTTCGCCCCCATCGATACAATACTAATTACTCTGTTCCATTTTTGTTTTGTTTTGTGATGAAATAAGGTATAAGCACACATCTGAATATGTTCCTTTGATTTTCAGACGAAGGCACACCTTTGACACTTAAAAATACTTTACGTACAATCCAAAACACCAAAAATCCAAGAATATTGAGACTCAGCGAAAAGTTAGGTACTGTGTATATGCATCTAGTTGTAATAAAAAAAAGCCATGGAAGAACATAATCGATTCCAGCCTAGGCAAGCGATACAAGTTATTGCTTTCTTCGTCTCTGCACAATGGCTTTTTAAGCAATATATGCTACGGTAAACCTTGCCGTAATCTACTCAGATAATGGCTATTGACATACAAGCTGTTTTCATTTTCCTCGTAGATCTCTGGCGACGCACACATTTCTTCTCACATGCATAATATGACATGGTATAACGTCTTTTGCTATTAATGACGCTAATCTTCTCTCATATACAAGTAATGCGATCAATGTCTAATGGTGGATGATCTTGTTAATAACCAAAACACACTTTCAAGAAAATCTGCCGGCACAACAAAGATATCAATTTCTGCCGTTGCTGAATAAACTGGTAGACATTTTTGTCATAAGAATTACGTTTATAAGAATATTCGGGCTCAGAATCATTGAAATTTAAGAATAATTGAAGAATAATGCAAGCTTCAAGTTTCATAAAGACTTGAATTTTGTTTCTATTTGAGCTATAGTACTGCTTGTTCATTAACTTTTCAATATCGATAGAATATTTGTTATTCTGCTCCACTTTTATTTTGCTTTATGATAAAGTAAGACATCAATAAAGATTTGAATACAATCCCTTCATTTTCAGGCCTAGGTATACCTTCGATATTATATAATAGTTAGAATAATTTAAGAATAATTTAAGAGTAATCTAAGGCTCAATGCCGAAGAAATTTAAGAATATTGAAGCTCAACGAAAAATTAGATGTTCTCATAAAAAAGTGTGTATTTCTGATTTGCTGCACATTTCTGCTCCACTGGGTATTTGAAAGCTCCTCATTCTCAGCTCTCCACGAAAAATTAAGTATACTTTGAAAAAAGTGATTTACTAAGATGATAGATATTAGAGGTTATAACCTTATAACTGAATCAGGGTTTGGGAATGATAGTTCTGCTAAGTAACAGATGCTAAAATAGTATTAACGTTGCACAATGAACAAAAACAAAACAGGTTAGCGTGAAATGGAGTGATAAGTAGGGCGACCAGAAATTGACTTTTATAATTGGAAAAATTGATCTTATTTTTTGGTGATTTTGAGTCTCATTTTGATGCAACGAATTTGTCTAAGCTTGTAGTAGCTACAATACAATTCATTAATAAACTATACTACTCTATTTTATTAGTACACATTTTAACACTATAGTGGTGTCATCATAAGTACAATAAAGAAAAACAACTAAATGAAAAGATTAAATACTGGAAAAAAGAGAAGATGCAAAATATAATTTATCCTGTAGAAATGGAGATGGGAGCACAAACGGAAAAAACTTCATGACGATGGAAGATCAAGAAATATTGGGAAGCAAGATCCGATGGTCAATTTACACATAAGTAGAGATTTCAATATATTTAACGTATCATGCACAATTTTGAGTTTAATGACCTACAAAGTGTTGAATTTTAACCGTATTTTATCCTGTAGTTGTAATTTTGATTATATTGACCTAAAAACTTGCTTTTGACTTTATTTTGACCTTAAACTTCTTCCAAATGGGTTTTTACTCCTGGTAAAGTTTGTTTTCGGGTGTTTCAGGACACCCAAAGACCATAAAAAGTTTGACTTTATTGACTTTTGGTCGCCCTACTGATAAGGTCTGTTTTAGAATAATGACAGCAAACAAATAGTTAGTCCATGCACTAAGGACGCTCATTGATTAAGGTCACCATGACTTCAAATACATCAAGAACTGATTTCCTTAAGTCATAAGTGTGACAAACATGCACCAGCCAAGATAGGTCATATGGTGATGTGCACCATTGTGCCAGGGTCGATAATTTTGCTCATGCTGCTAAGATCATGCAATGTTCTTGCAGCACGTGCTTGACTGCTTTGAAATTCTGAACCATTTGGCTACATTTCAAGCACATTTGTATACGTCTGACTGAGGCCCTGCTACTTGAAACCATGCGTGTCGAAGAGAGGGGCTCGGGGGACTCAGCCCCTTCTTAAAGTTATGAGAACTTATGAGGGACTTAGACCCCCTTTATCTAACATGTGCTAGGCTGGACAAGCTCTGAGATATGCATGTTCTGAAAGAGGAGAGGACAAATACGCTCCTATCAATGGAAGAATAATGCTATAATCATACGCAAGCTTTCTCCTTTTCAATAACTTCACATCGACTGCAGCGACAAGTAAATCACTGTCATGCATTCAAAAACTAGGTGTGGTCAAGGGCGTGGTCCATGCATTTCCTATATCACAGCCCCCCCCCCTGTGGTATAGTTCTAGGGTGGCAGCATTGCTTGAGACAATACCCAAGCTTTTTTGAACAAGTCTATGCCTTGTAAAACCTATAGCCAATCAAGCATGCTCTGACCATCAACATCGTCATGTACTATTTAAAAACAATGTTTCTGAGGGATATCATGACAAAACTGGCTCACATTACAAAGCCGCTGCAATACATGGATATAATGGTTTACCGTGGAACACTTTCGACACTATAAGTTATCATGATTATAGAGAATTTGCTAGAAAGATTACCCTAGAAACCTGTTTATAGGCTGCATGTTTTTTCTAATTTCAGCCTCCAACATTATTGGTGCAGCATATGTGCGCTATTGAAAAACCGACGAATATTATCAATATTCATTAATACATTAATTAATTCATTACATTAATACATTAAGTGCATGGTATACTGTAATTAACGGGGCTGAAGTGAACGGGTCATTAATTAATGTAAGTTTTTTAAAAAATGCATATTTGGTGACATTAATTAATGCAAATCAACGAGAAAATATATCTTAACTGACATTAATTAACGTCACATGGCCTATATGACATTAAACAATGTCACTTCTTTCTTCCTAATTTTGGCCAGGAAAATACTCTAGAAACGATTATGATGAAAATCTGAGATAGCAATGATTAATAGAAAAATCTGAAGTAAATATGAATAATGGGGTAAGAAAGCATGAACCTCAGCAGTTGTAAGGTTTATTGTGAGAGAAAACATTTAGTTGAAAAAGATGTATGGCTCCAGTTACGGAGGATATAGATATTTTTCAGAATGTGTACAGATTAACGACACAAAATTAACACTGTGCTCAAATAAATGTATCATTAAGTGACGTAATCGAACTCAAACTGATGTTTCTTATTGTGTACCATACATTCAATGTAATAAGGAATACACATATACCCTCCGTATCTCAAATACAGCTTGGCTTAATTAAGCCTTGCCAACACAACAAACCTAGCCCAGGCTCGGCTCAGAAGTATGTTGTATTCACACTACAAAGAATAAAATTGCTAGTGTGGACACAAACCTGGGCCAAGCCCAAGATACAACCCAAGAGCCTGCACAAAATGTGAGCAACATGCATAGCTGACTGCCTAGGCCAAGCCCAACTCAAAACCTGGGCCAAGTTAGCCTAGGGTGAGCCCAGGTTGTTTACATTCACACTAGCATGGGTGAAGCCCAGGTTTTTGAGCACATGAGCTGAGCCTGGGCTATTTTGCATGGTGTTTATACAGCTTTACAGTAGTTCTATCTGTGAATTAAATGGGAACCATGCTGTTGGATGGGCAATTTACTGTTGATGAAAAATGAGTAAGAAGATGGAGAGGTCAAAATTACTGAAAAATCTTTGCTTTTGTCATATCAGGTCTAACAGTTAAGAATTTTGGTGCAGATCTTGTTTGCAAGCTAGTTTTTCTTTCGACAGGGCCTAGTTAACAGATTTTCAAAATCAGTTCAAATGCTACAGCGCTTGAGTACATTGAAAAACCTACAGACTGAATAATTGAATAAGGGGTATAGCCTGCATGTAGGTGCAGCCTATACATGGGGGGAAGCCTCTACATAGGTATAAATCGAATCCACTGCAATGCCTCAATAGGGAATCTCCAACAGCAACAAGTAAGTGCTGGTACATACCACACACTATATGAAGGATGATTGAAGATAACATGCTCAATACACTTAACTGAGGATTTGCTGGGACCATCTGTGTCCCATTTACATGTCTATGAAATAGTTGGCCTTCTATTAAATAATTTAGTGGGGACATTCCCTACCACCATTCAAATTTGTTCACTAATTGTATCAATTCCCTGCCAATGAAGAACAGCATAGTTTACTCTTTTGACCATTATCAAATTTACAAATATGCAATAACATTCCTTGTGCTTACTGTCCTACAACAATGTACATCCATAATTTGAACAGGAAAAATGAAAAGCAATATACCTTTCTTGATTCACATATAGCTTCAAATTGCTCTAACACCTTTTGATTCTCCTCAATTTGTTTTGACAGCTTAGTTTGCCATTCTTGAGTGGGGAAACTCATTGGGGCTACAATTGACAGGGGGTATATTTGAATACAAACAAAAATTCTCTGAGCACTGTAGGAAATGAGAAAAAACTGCATATAAGCCAGAAATAATGAAAATACCATTGGCATCATATAGAAACAGTATTACCCTGCCACTTAGAAACTCATTTTGTAAAACCAGGCTGCTTGGTTCCTTATAAATGAACAAAAAAACAAAAGAGGCTAAATAATTTCTTATGATTACAGCAAGAAGTTCACCAAATGTGCATGTATGTTTCAAAGAAAAACTATCAAACTTGCTTTTACTGTATAACTGTATTTTTGTTTCTAGGGCACATAACAAAATTATTTTTAAGAAATATGATTTTAAATTTCGGGCTGATTGGTTTCCTATATCAGGGTAAATGTAGTTTCATCTGGCTGGCTGTAGTTTCTTATATGTCATTTTCTTAGAGGTGGTGTAATACTGTATGTTTCAACTATCTAAGTGAGATCTGTGATGCTCATTAAATACAAGCCTTTCAAGAGGGGTCCTCATTAAATGGGATACTCATGTAAACTGGAGGACTCAGCAAAATAATATATAGTAAAACAGTAAAGAATAATGGAAAAAACTCATCGTTTTTCTTTTCATTTCATTAATTCTAACAAAATATTGGATTGAGTATCTCTGCAGATATTGCAAATTTCCAAATAAGTACCTCTTTTCTGTCTTAAAATGTAAGCAATGTAAGCAAATGGCACACCTCTTTAACCATTAGGGTAGGGTAAGACAACTCCTAAGGGCCCCCAAGCTTTTGAGGAATTAAAGGGGCCCCCCTGAAATTCTCAAGAGATCAGCCTTTTTGCAATATTTAATGTGAAAATAAGATAGGGGTCCCATTCCTACTGACTTCCTAAGGGCCCCCTGAGCATCTCTGTTATGCCACTAGGTTGGGTGCTTATTTAATGGGGCAGGGTTTGCTCCAGCTACCACAGACTACCAAGTACATTTAGCCTTCTATACTACTTGACAAAATGACAAAAGATAAGCACTTTATTCTGTATCTTATCATTCCTATACTAATTTATGTTTTATAAAGTTCAACTGACTTGCTTAACCTACTATATGATAATATTTTACCCAATATCATGTTAATTTTTATTTATTTATATATCTCTACACAAGCTCATAAATTGTTATGTCTGATAATGGATGCAAAATGTCTGATTAGCTTCAAACAACTTGGGAATTTCAACTAATCAGTCAATATGGAAATTTCAAATAGTATGGCTTTGTCATATTGACATTTCATTGTAAAAATGCCACTCCTTTCTGTCATGCTAGTTCTATGTTTAAATTACTCCAAAGGGCATCAAATGGCTAAACTGCAATCTCAGTTTACTTTGGTTTTTATCACAGTGACAAGCATTTATAGACAAAGTTACGTTGGCATATATTCAATACTATCATTGCACAGGGGTATAAAGTATTCACCAATAGGCATGAAAAATTGCTACTTACATTCAAGAGAGATGGCTGGTAGATGAGGAGTTGTTGTAACATAGACTAGATTTACTACATCATCAGCTTTGTAAATGTTATCCAGGTAAACTAAAGTAGGAGAAAATTGAAACAAATAACAAATGTATAAATGCAATACAAAATGACAACTATGTGTTTTAGTTTCATTTCAACATCTGCTCATAATGAGCAACAACCACCAAAGAAAATGACAAGAATGTCGTACCATGTAAGTAGGAGGATAGGGGGCACATGCACTCCATTTTCACAAACAAGTCTGCAAAGTGCCCCTTTACAGCATACTCTGGAGTACCAAATTAGTGTTCCCCCGATTAATAATCATGAGCTTTTTCAAATCCCCTGCTCTTGTTCCAACCCACTGATTGATCAATTTTTTAAACTTTTGAGGACATGAATTTATAATTTCCCCCAAATGTGAACCAACAATGAAATACCATTACATTTATTAGTGTGCAACATCCCCAAATTATTACATTTTCAAATATTTGCAGCCCCCCATTTACTAAATTGTCAACTATATCCAATCCGCCCAATTATTCCAACTCCCCATTTACTAAACGTTCAAGAATTGTCAAACCCCTATTTATTCCAACCCCTTCCCCAATTAGTCGGCACTCCAAAGTACAACTGACCCTCTTTGCATTTGATGGTGCCCCTGAATGCATGGCTCCCTTACCTTTTGAATGCTTACCACATCTTTGTGTAGTCATCATCATCATCATCATCAGAAATACATTTTACAACCCATAAGGGCCGATACAAATGTCTACGCATCTATCGTTTGCTGAAATGGTTTCTACATAGACTGTGAAAGGATTCTGAGTTACACTGATTAACAATATTATCAGGCAAGCTATTCCAAATGGGTATGACTGAAAAGAAGAATGAAAATTTAACAGCATCAACTCTTCCAAATTTAGGCATAATCTTCTTTGAGTGTGAAGCTGTGCAATCAGTGCCTAAAAGTGCCTAAAAGTGTAGTAATCAAGTGCCTAAAAGAAGTTCAACTGATGACTAAGACTTAAGAAAATTGATAAGCTCATATGGACTTAAACCCTAATTTTCTGATAACAAAATGGGATACATGCTATGTTAGGTAGTTTCCAACAGTCTAACTTGCCTTATTAATATTTCATATTGGCATGCAGTTTTTGACATGTGGGTCATTCCATGTCAAGTCATCCAGACCATGACACCCTTGATCTCAGAATTGCTTCAAACTTACAGCACTAAAAATTGTGTTGGGCACTCTTCTAGATTGCTCATAATAACATCACATCACAAAGCTACAAAGATCTCCCAAGCAATACTTGAACTTCTTCGCAATCTCATAGTTTTTCACAAGCCAATGAGATTATGAACAAGCTCAAGTATTGCATGCGAATTCTTCCTAACTTTGTGATGGCACTATGAGCAATTGAGAAGAGTACCAAACACCATTTTTTATTCTGTTGTAGAGTTACATGTATAAAACATGGGAGAAAAAGAACTTTTGCCACTCTGGGTAGAGTTGACAAAAAAAGGTTGAATATCATAAAATTGATTAGCTTTCCGTAGTTATAAAGTTCATTTCTAACTTTATCAATATAAATGGTATGTGTAACTTTTTAAAAGAAAATATCATCTGGGTAGAAAACTATGGATGAAAATGTAAATTCAAAATGGTGGATTCTTGGCTTGGAGTAGTGATTCGAGTGAAAGTTAAAGATGCCATAACAAAAGAAAGGTAGTGAATGGATAACATACCACACCAACACCTACAACTGGTAAAAATTCTGCAATCAAGGGTGTCATGGTCTGGATGATTTGACATGGAATGACCCACATTCCATTGATATGCGTGCACAAAACAATGGAACGCAAACATTCGTGCAAAGGAAGTCTTAAGAAAAAGGTTGATACTTGAATTGTGAAAAAGCAAGAAAGTGCCAGTAAATATTCAAAAGGACTTTCCGACTACAGCAAATAAGCACTATAGAATGTTCAGGTCTTAAATTGCCTATAATTTCCATTGCACAGCTGCTTGATCTAGCAAGATCAAATCAATCACAGTCAGGATCCAAGCTTCCTAATTTTCTCTTCAACTAACAAGAGATAATAGTCAATAAAACATCATTTTTCAACTTGTAGCGAAATGGCTCTCAAGAACACATTCTGGGTCTTGGGTACTCAATGGATTCATTTACTGGTGCCATAATTTTGGAGGCAACACATGAAATAACTCAACTAAACCAACTGTCATATGAACTAAAATGTTGCTATTCTCTTGCAGACATTCTTTCTATATATTAAAGTGTACCAAATTCAGGCAAAGTTAATAAGCTTGGGTGCGGAAGCATATCTTGTTGACTTGCCGCAACTAAAGATAAGATAGAGACTTGCAGCATGTCAGATATTATTGTCTGTCAGATTATCTTCAGATAATAAAGCAATGGAATTACATAGTCCTGAAGATTACAACTTAACTACTTTCCAATCTATCTACAGAGCCCTTACTAAACCAATACACCAATCTCTGAATACATGCCGGACAAATTATAGTCTAATTTCAACATACTTTCTATTGTAGATACTCATCGTACTAAGCTAAACCAATGACGATCACGCATGGATAAATCAAACAAGACTACCGTTTGCAAATTAAAGTATAGAACTACGATTATGCCTCATTAAATGGTACTCAGTGTTTGATTAGTGCTATAAGCATGATTTAGGCCGACATGATGGACAACTAAGAATTGAGAGCGGATAGGCTATACAAATAATTCACGTTGTTACAAACGTAATAACGATAAATAAAATAATCTCACAAAAGTGCTCACATTGAAAAGCTTTCTCTGCATTACTACTACCATCAACTGCAACTAAGACCTTGCGAGCCATCTTTGACGATAAAGTACTTTTTGGGGCGTCTAGAACCAGATGCAGACTACACCGATAACCTCAATGACAAGGAAGAGGCTGCGCCTATGAGATCACTTGATCGACGCCCCGGAGGAATATTAAGCACCAAATATCAGACCAGCAATGTGGACTACGTTCTTTGCGGTGAGAATTGCCCATAAAGGATAAAATTAGAAGTGTAAAGTTTATATTCAGTGGAACAAAATGTCGTTTTCTATATCCTTAGCACGCTTTACGTCTAATTAGTCGTATATTTATATCTTCAAAGCCATTCATCCTTTGACTTGCGCAAGTCACATGACATTTTGTTGCTGCGTGGCAGCACTTATAGAATTTCGTGGTTAAATCAAAACTCTGCTATACGATTCTTGAGTTGAGGTGAAAGGGCGTATTAACTTCATATAACCACAATGGGTAGAAAAGTATTGGTTCCGTTTGACAAAAGTGAGCATAGCATGAAAGCTTTTGATTGTAAGTATGATTTTTATTGCACTGATTTTTAGCGACACTTTCCAAGAAGTCGCGAGTTTATGGTTGCCGCTCGGAAGAGTGGCCTAACACCCAAAAATGTGGCGCAACATTAGTTAAAGTATAGACCTCTGAGCCACATTTCTCCCTTGTTTTAATCACCGTAGCCTTTTTTCACTAATATCAACCAGTACTATTTCACCTGCAAGTGTTAATCGGTCAGAATTCAGCCACGACACAATCGATGAGTGTGACCTTTTATTTGTTGGGTTCGATCAGCGTGTCGTGCGGCATGACATTTTATTCTTGATTTCCGGTTCCCTTTGATAGTGAATAATGTTTTAGGAATGCAGTACATTGAGTAATCGAATGTTTCATCTAGATGCAGCGATATTTAAGCAACTTACTTAGCGGTCGTTTTAGCTAAATTCATTTGCAGCTTTGTAGACTCGCCTCCAAACGGCACGCCTACACACAATACACGGCGTGTCTCATAATTATATTCACATTTTCATAAAGTCATAAAATTCATTATGAGTGTAATGCAGTATTTATTTTGAACTTTGCACTTTAACCGTAAAGCACCTTTCCTGCCCCAGCTTAATTGTAGTTGATCAAATTTTCATTCAATCTACGAAGCATATTTTGCTATACTTACTTAATCAAAGATTGTTGAGAGTTTTTTCTACATCAATTTGTTTCCATCCCACAGTTTATCTTGATCACCTGCACAAGAAAGATGATGAAATATTGTTCATCCATATTGTACATGCTCCACATTCAAGTAAGCATTATTGTTTAAGACTTTGCCAAGGCAGTGTACATTTTAACCAATACATTAGGAGTTTATTCTGTGTGCTTTCAGAAAGCCATGGCCCTGTCTTTGCACAACTAAGGAGTTTGTTATGTTCCTTTGACAATTTGTAGAACCACAAGATTGAATCAAATATCAAAAAATTTTAGAATTTACATCCCAGATGTGTAGGCAATAGCTAAAATGAGTGTATTGTAAACTACAGAATTTCTCCTTCTTGACATACACAATTATTAACCAAGCTCAAGGCTTAGTTCTTAAAGTTCTTTATTTTTGGACCTCTTCTCGTCAAATTCTGTTGCTAAAAGGTCCTTAGTTCCTTAATTCTGTACATATATAGTGACATTAAAGTGGTACAGAGACAAAGAACCATCAAAATTCTGAATGTTACCTTTAATTTTGGCTAGAACTCAAGACTAAAAGTACAAATATGGTAGGAAAGAAGTTGTGGCTGTAAATGAATGGAACCAGCTTCCTAAATCTTAATTATTTGCAGTTATAAAAATTGTTGAAATTGAAAATTCCATAAGTTTTTTCCCATTAGCAGTATAAGTTATGTAAATATTTTGGCCATCTACATTTACGTTCCCTAAAGTGGTTCTTTATAAAATAGAAAGCATGTGCTTGCTAATTTTACAATATATGTTGCAGTGTGAGGTTTTTTTTAATGCAAAGCACCTGTAGATTTTAATAGTACTTGAAAAATTTCCCTTGGTGTTAATGTTGTTAGTTCAATTTCCACAATGTTTTCCAGATATTAGCCCTGAAGCATTGCTCAGACAATGTCAAGAGCTGGAGGTTGTAGCTAGTTATTGTATTCTAAGTTTTTAAACTTCAGCAAAGTTAATCTCATTTGTATATTTGTATCATTAGCTCCCATTGGTGAAACAGTAGATACTGAAAATGTGAAGGAGAAACTGCTGAAAACAGTTGAAGATGCTAAAACTACATATGAAAAGTATGGAGATAAATGTAATGCAAAAGAGGTAGTTAAATAGTTTTTTCAATTTTCCTCCACTATGTTGTGATGCATTTACCAGTTTAGAATTAGAGCCAAATTGTACAGTGAGAACTAGTACATGGAGCCCCATTCACATGAAATGCTTGAGTTTGCTGTGTCAGGGGGGAAAGCATCCTATTCACTTAGGTCAGGGAATGTCATTGGGGTAAATAGTGCTTTCATACTGTAGGTCAGAAATTATTTCATTTTTGATGATCACAAAGGTATTTAATTTTTTGTAAATTTCATGTTTGTCTTTTCCATGTTTTGTCCTTAACTTTATAATTTTATCAATCCAAAAAATTTTGATTAGTTTTGTCATTTACAGTCCCTAGTACAAGGTATTAGTAGCAATGGGCTAATAATTTTGCTAAAAGTAGTGGCTGTCAGTTGTCAAAGGCTAAATGTTGCCCCATAGGTCAGGAAGAAGGTTGTTTTTCAGAAAAAGTCAGGAAAAATACAGATTTCACAAAAAAGATCAGGGAGAATTTGTGCTTTTCAGTTGAAAGTCTGGGGAATTTTTAATCAAAAAAGTTTGTATACACCCTGAAAATCAACTAGAGCCTTTCCTTTCAATCTGTGGTTTTGCTCTGGATTTGTCATTGGGATTTACCCACTAAGAATAATGTTTTTGCTGTACATTTGTCAAAGGTTTAATTCAACTTATAAAAAGGAATTAAGAGTCTTTTTCTTCATATCAGACTTTAATTTTGAATCTGGTTCCTAACAGGTGACTGTAACTTTGAAAGCAGGTTGTCAGGATTTGTGACCTTTCAATTGCTCTCAAAAGCTTATAGCCAAGCTGGCATTAACTAAATTCTATTTGAAATATTCAAATAGATTTCAATATTTTTCTTGAAATTGTACATTTCAATAATGCACTGCTTCAGGGAAATATTGAAATCCATTTTTAAGTGATATGAAGATGGAAGAAATATACTATTATCTCAAATTTTTGAGAGTAGCCCTTGAGCAGTAATGATTTTTATGGGGCCTGCCACTGCAAAAGTGAATATGTTGTATGCCTCCAGTTCTGTCCAACTTAGTTCTAAACCCGTCAACAATCACCTTATGTCCACTTCTAAGGAGAATCAACCATATTTTACAAGCTCCTTTGGCTAGTTAATGTTCATCTTGATTTACAAATTTGCAGGCTATTTCTTTGAACCTATTTACAGCTTGGTACCTCTTGCTAGTCATTCATGAACTTTCCTTGCACCTTGCAGATCCCACATGACAAGATTTTCCATTCTGGCAATGCAGGGGCAGTCATCTGTGATATTGCAAAGGAGAAGCATGCTGATTTGATAGTTATGGGATCACGTGGCTTGAATGCAATTCGTCGCACTTTCCTTGGTAGTGTGAGCGAATATGTTCTTCATCATTCACACATACCAACAACTGTAGTACCTGCAAAACATTAAACTTTAACAATAGAAGTAACACCATACATTGTGTAGATTTTTTTCTGCCTCCCACTTTGTAAAACCAAAAAACTTCAAACTTATTTGTTGTGGTGTAATATCACGGCATTTGATTCATAAGCTTGTATCTCACAAATATATCTCAAGATTTTTGCAAATCGAGGAACAGTTAGGTTATAAATGTTTTGCCATTTGTAATTTTTGTTTTCTTCTCATAAGCTTGGTTCATGGTAGATTTTGTACACACAATGAGTTGTTTAGCATCATAGCACTTGTTGTGAAATTATTCCAGCATATGCCATTTAAAATGTTCTGTGTTGTTACAAACTTGTTTATCTATCAACACACAATTTGATAATCAGAGACTATACTGCACTATTTGTATGGCACATCCTTTTTGGTCGTTGTCACCTCAAACTGAAAATTGTGTGCGAGATGCCAAGCCTCCAGGTGAAAAAATTCCTGAAAGTAGAAAGTAGAAAGAATTTGGCTAGGATGAGCATTCAAGGCAAAATTTTCAAATTTAAATGCATTCCTTCTCTTTTATGTCAAGTAGTGCGAGTGTCTTGTCTAATAGCATACTACCATTTGATCCCAAATAGGGGCCTTTTATAAAGGATGTCTGCACATTTTTCCAGTTGTCAACCCACCTCCCTCCCCCTGTCCACACCTGTCTGCTATTTCCATAACAGCCCCCTTACCCCCTGTCTGTGCAGACACTGACCTAGAGGACAAATAACGAGCTTCAAAAACTATGGAAAAATAAAATCTCTGTGAAAAAGACATACATTGTGTACATATTTCTTGTTTACCTCTTTATTTTCATTCTCTAACACAGGAAGGAGGAAGGTGATGATAAAATGACCTTTGAATGCCTTTGTCTCTTTTGCAGGGACCACACTGATAAGGATGTCCACTTACAGCAAAGTCCCTCCCTCACCCTAACCCCCTCCCTACTCCAAAGTGCATAGGAAATTCATTTCAACAGTCTTTTAGTAAGTTGATGGCACACATTTTTATATAGAATTCTTAACTCTTCAGTATACCTCAGTATCACTAAATTTTCCTGGTTTTGAGCCTAAGATTATTCTTAAGTGCCAAGGGTGAAGTTTCTCATGAAAATCAAAAGAGCATGTTTAAATCTATGTTCATGTCCTTCACTAGAAGGCAAAATAGAAAATAGTGTGTCGATATTGTTAAAGATTTTGTGTAAAAGTAGTACTATAACTCAAATACACCAAAATTCTAAGTCTTGATGAAGCTTGAGCCTTGCATTATTCTTAAATTATTCCTAAATTTCAGCAATTTTGCGGCTCAATGTTCCCACCAAAATTATTCTTATACAAAGAAGAGTGTAGATGATGGATTTATGGATAGCAAAAACTATGGCTGAGTCTACTAACTATACTTCTTGCACGTATTGGATAGGGCCCAGTTCGACTATCAGTGACTTTAACAGTAGACCTGTTTCAAAGTTCACCAGCATAACTATGCTCCAACATGTCGAGTCGCTGTGGTGCCCTACTCTCAGGTGCCAAATAAATGTCGTCCCCCTTCGTTTATTAATTTTTCGATTTTTTTCCAACCTCCCTGACCTTATTAAGACCCCCTGTTTATTACTTTTAAGGATATTGACATTTTATTACAAACCTCTCATTGCATTTCCTTTCTTTGTAATATTTACGCCCGATTTTCAACCTGTTCGTGTTCTTTCCATCTTAGTATAATCATCTAAGCCCTGTTCTCGAATTCAAACCCTCTCCCCGTTTATTTTGACCACCCGTTTATTAAATTTCGGAATTTTTTCCGACCCCCCTGATCTATTAGGACTACCCCCCGTTTATTTGCTACTTGAGAGTATGTCTTTGAAGTTTCTTATAGGCAGTATGCAATCATAGCTATGCAGGAGAATAGTGAAGTAAGTGATGTGGTACTATTACTAGTTCACTACATTCATTGCTAGTTGAAGTGGGCCCTATACAATAGGCACAATTCTTGAAGCTTGAACATTATGGTATTAGAGGAACTGCTCAAGACTGGTTTAAATCATATCTTTCGAATAGGAAGCAATATGTTTCAATAAATGGATCGAATTCCAGCTATCTCAATGTCACCTGGGGGATTCCACAGGGTTCTATTCTTGGCCTTTTTCTTTTCTTTTTTGCCAAAATTTTTTCCCAAAATTTTTTTTCTAAAATAATTAGTATTGTTGGTTGAGAACATGATAGTGATGTTTTCGTGCCCAATGTTGGAAAGATCTTTCCCAAAATTGCATTCTTAGATAGTAAGGCCAAACTTTTGTTACATAGCAACGCATTAGCAACAATAAACCAATGACAAGCTGTCACTCAACATTAAAAAAACCAATTTCATAACTTTTAAATCTCCTCGACATATTTCTCCTGAACCTTTCAGTATTAAAATTGGAAACCGTTCTGTGAAACAGACTTTTTATGTCAAATTTCTTAGTGCTCCTTTAGATTAAAATCTATCATAGAAGTATGATCTGTCTAAGCAAATTGGCTAGAACTTGTGGTATATTCTTTAGAGTAAGAAACTTCTTGCCCATAAATGTTTTCATATGTCTTTACAATTCTTTGTTTTCACCCTTCCTGCAGCATGGAATTCTGGTTTGGGGTCTCACTTATGAGACTTACATAACCCAGTGTTCTTGCTACAGAAAAGGGTTGTTAGAGCAATTCTATCTAAACATTTTTCATTACCTTCTTCTCCTATCTTTTCTGAAATAAAGATCTTAAAATTGCATGATATCTTCCAGTTGAAATTGCTTTGTTTTGTTTATGACTGTGTGAATAGGACCTCTCCCTCTTGTTTTCATTGCTTCTTTAATTTAGTTGGTTCTGTTCATCAATATAGTACACGGCAAGTCAGGAAACATATCTTTCTATCCCAAAAAAATCCCTTGCAGTATGGTATTAGGTCAGTGCATTTCTTTGGAGCTAAATGTTGGAATGACATTCCTGCAGATATAAAAAAAATCATCCTCTGCTAGTAGTTTTCGACAAAAACTCAAAGCCTTCCTTTTTCAAAACCACTACAAAAATTGTTAATAGAAATGTTGAGTCAGAAAGTCACCATCTGCTTATATTGAAAGCATGTTCTGTATTAGTATCTAATTGTTTAATTACTAATTTTTAGTTTTTTGAATAAATTGTATGTAGAGGAATTTAAATGTGAGAGCTGAACTGAACGGAATTCGCGACATGCTGGTATCGGCAATGCAGGAGCATTATCTTTTTGGGACGGTTTCAGATGATGAATGGTGCCTTTGTTATTCATAATTTATATGCAGGTAAAAGTTCTCATCCCTATTATCAAACAAGGAGATAGGGTTCAAACAATTGTATAACGACTATATTTTAGAGGGTTTTCCAGGATTTCCTGAATGAAGGCTATTGCCCGACACTGGGACTATGTGTTCAAAAGTTTTTGGAGATGTGCATATTCAGAAATGATCAATTAGATTGTTGTCTGTGCCTAAAGAACCTGCATCTGTTGCTCACATTTCTATCCCCACATGCTTTAAATGGCAGTGAAGGACGTCAAATAAATAGTGATTAGATTAGCGTAGTTGTAAGGCAGAAATGTGTGGAGTAAGCCAGCTCTACAAAGCGCCATGTTATCAAATTGCTTCATAAAACTTACTGAAGGTATCGACCACCATATGTAAGGATAAAAAGAGCGCTGTCTTCTGTCTCACTATCATCAGCTTATAACATGATGTTTTGGTTGTGAGAGGATAAAAGAACGGCTGGCAATGTCAAGGTGTAACATACGGAGATTTCACCACTGAACCGAATAATTAGCAAAGTACACGTCTTGTTTTATAAAAAGCCATTTTATAAGCAACCAAACTTTTAGAAGTAAAAGGAACGAGCTAAGACACTTCAGACAATTAGCAAGCTGAAATCGTTATCTGGTTCAAGGTAGAGACTATAAAGAAGCTTTTAGAACTAAAATGTTGTCAAAAACTAGGAAACTATTAGTGCTTGGCCATTCTCTATGAGTAGCAAGCACGTAGCTACATGAAAAGTCCAGGAAGAACAAAACCTTTCTGTACCATAATATTGAGGGTACAAAATCCATGTTTGATTATTTTCATCTCCATATCAATAATTCTGTTGGAGGGGGGGGGCGTAAAACCATGCAAAGCTTTTCAATTAAGGGCATTGCCCCGTGTCTAATCAAAAACTTCTTGTCCAATTAGGACTTTATCGATCCGTGACTATCAAAGTACAAGACCACTAGGCGCTGTGGTCTTTCATATAATTTACCTTCTCTGTTCCAGGTTTTTAGCGTGCAGTTCTATACAAAATATGCAGTTCCCAAAAGATTCGAGCAGTTCAAACGAAACAATTGTGCATTTCAGCATGCATTTATGTAGTGACCCAAGCAGAGGTAAATTTGTAATAGACCAATCAGCGGATTTGTTTACAAGGGATAATTAGCCAATCAGATGCCTCTATTTTGAATTTCTTCATTCCGCCATTTTGAATTGGAGTTTCAATAGGGAAAGCTATTGCTGTCAAATTTTGCCCCTCGGCAGTAATCACGTTTATCTACAAATACAAAATTTTGGCCTCACCTTTATTGCTGCATTTCTTTTAAGTTTCTCGCGGCCCTAAGCTGTAGCACGAACTGTTTCTACGCCGAGTAATGTCAAATGCAAACTCCTAGTATTTTTGTAGTGACAGCTTGCCTTGTTGTGAGCACTGAGGTACCGTGTTTATTTCAGTAGCCGTTAGGCACTTCCAATTCTACATTGCACAAGAAAGACTTTGTTTTGAATTAGTGAAGGACTTGTAGGATAGTAGATTATACTTGGGTGATGCTCCATGATAAATATCTTTGAAACAATTCGTGGATTTAAGGGTTCACACTTCCCATTGATTTGGTCTATTGATTTATTGGTTTTCCCTAGGTCCCCCATGTTTGTTTTCTTTACCATTTACTTTCGTATAAATTATGATTTCATGTCAGTTTATTACACGGGTAACGGCTCTCTGTAATTAGGGCCCGAGACGTTTGAACTTGTCACATATCATGGCAATGTCTATATAATTCTGGAAATGTTGTAATTGGAAAAGTCAATAATGCAACCATATCTCTTGCTCTCGTCGTCTTCATTCTGCGATTTATCAGAAAAAAAATACAATAGTTTTGTATGGCAAGTTTTCGATCATCAAATGGTTATATTTCATCTCATTTTTACAATATTCGCTTAAAATTATGAACACATATGTGGTTCTCCCTCTTTCCGCTATCAAAATATAACATTCTAAAACTATATTTGATGACATCATCACTAATGAACTCTATTACTATTAGAAGTTTAAAGAATTTGAAAAGCATTTAAGACACATCTGGGGCTGGATATGATACAATTTTTAAGAGATATCCAGAATGAAGGCAGAAGACTTCAGTCATAGAATAAAACACGAATCATGTCGTTTCTCTTGAAGCCCTCTAATGGACTGGTCAGTAACTCTTCACAGGGAGGGGATAGAAGACGGTTAGGACGGGGGAAATTTTTACACACTCAAAAGGAAGGGATATCAAGTAACGACCCATTGCGGCCATCCACATGGTGCGTGCGCAGAGTTTTCAGAAGTTTTGACCCTGCCCCCCTTGTAAGCAAACATACGCTTTCTGGGTGATCCCCTTCTCCCAATCAGCGTACGTACTTTCAAATTTACCCAGGTACACATTGGCATGAACCCCCCTTCCCCTTGGTGCGTAAACGTATGCTTATCGCTGAATCCTCCTCTGTGCTTACGTACTATGTCGATGGTCCCGTCCCTAACATTAGAAAATTTCATCGGTATGTTCAAGAGATTGTTCTAAAGCATCTTGAACGCTTATTAATCTACTTTTTGATTACTCCTTCTCCTTTCAAAGACCTTTATCTGCCATCATCCGGATAATGGAGGAGTTGTTTTATCTGTAAATAACCAAAAGGCCAGGCAATGTCGTGTAAGCTCGCGTTGATTTACACACTACAAACATGTCTTATCACGTCAACCTTGCATAACGGGAACATGGCATGCTTGTAATATTTGCTTTTATACTTTAAATTGCAGCAAGATTAGACATGAATTTTTCGTAAACACTTTGAGATTGTCTTCGCAAATGAGATAGCATCTCTAATTGCACAAACAAGAGATAATCCATAGTTTATCAGCCTGATTAACACCCACGCAATTTGAAGCTTGTTCTTAGCGAAGGATAGATATCGACCATAAGCGCATCGTAGATTGGCATTGTTTAGCGCTCAAAAGTTTCCGACACATGAATTTTTAATTATTAGTTAATATAATTCTAAAGTTAAAAATTAATGATTTTATCAAGATATTTGCACTTCCACACGTGTTTCAGGAGAGCTTAAGCTTCTTGCCAACTATCCGGCTTGGCATAGACCACTCAAAATTTTGATGACAATTTATGTGGTCCATACTGAGCCGGATATATGGTAAGCAGCTTCCAC
>OLMO02000231.1:7186829-7220842 GCA_900291935.2 Cassiopea xamachana | reverse complement strand
AAATGTCAAATGCTGCAATAAAATCCTAGCCAAAAATATTATTCAAGTCTTTCTCGGAGGGTTGAGTAAGCTAGCTTTCGACCCCTGACATGGTTGGGTATTGAAGTTTTGAATAGTATTGAATACTATTTGAATATTAGGGAAATTAGAACCTCATCTTCAAGGTTTATATTTTAAAAAAAATTACAAAAATACCTACTAGAAATCATGTGAAACTCTTTACGAGCAAACATTTAAAGAATACAATTCTAACCTCTGTTAAGCTCATGCAGATGCAATTTAAAAAACAGGCAAGGGGGCTCTCTTCTCATTAGTTAACCTACTTAGAGAGTTCCTCCTTAGAATTCAGCTATCCTAAATTAGACCTTTTATTAATTATACCTCTCTTTTTGCTTCTTCCAATAATATTGAACTGCAGTATTGTAATTAAGTAAAGTTTGTTTGTTGTTGTTGTTATGAAATTATGTTGAATTAGTTAGTTTGTAGTAGTTGAATTTGAAATTGAATTGAAATAGTGTAGAAAGATGGGTGGGAACAAATTTGTAATCATAACCCGACTCCCTTTGGTAGCACCCCTTTTATTAATAATGACATGCCCCTAAATAATACACTTAATTCATGCTTGTTACAACATCCTGTAAAGAATACCTGGTGGTTTGGAATGAAATCCATTTGTTAAGATTTGAGGTTCTTCTACCGTCTGTTTCCGTCGTAATGCAGCATCACTTTGCTTTGCATCCGGACAAAATATGTTACTTCTTGTGTTCATATCAAACAGTGAACTTTTTGTCATGTCAATATCGACGCCATGCAAAACGTCAAAACTCTGAAAAAAATGTTAATGTACTATAATAACTTGCAGGAAAGAGAAAGAGAGGTAGCAACCACGGGTGCTGTCGAGGTATAAAGCTGTATAACGCCGTTACGCTTCATACAATGTTTGGTCTTTACCGTTATGCTACCTCGTCATCATAATATTACATATTAATTTGCAAAACTCTACCAGCCATTACATATTTTTTTTGTTGTTTAATTTATTTTGAGTAGGCTGTTATACCTAGCTTTATCAGCAAGTATAGGCCTTCTATGCATGCCGCATCCAGGCATGGGACCCCTTGTTTAATGTCCCTTCCGAAGGACGGCGGAGTGAGTTGCTTTGGTCGTTAATCTGGAAGGTCGACCATCAAGTTTCTGACCGTACACAGCCATGCTTAATACCAGTTAAGCTAATGGAACTGGCTGGGTCGCTTGTCACTCACCAAACATATACTAATGTAAACAAAAATATTCAACATATTCACATTTAATGATCAAGAAAAAAGAAGAACTAAAAATCTAGGGATTTACTGGTCTCTCTAGAGATTGTGCTTCGGGGAGGATGCTAATTTTTTTCACTTGCAGGGGGCTATTGGTGCAACCACGTCCATATTTTGGGTGTGACCTAGCTGCAACCATGCCCATATTTTCAAAGACCCAGATATGATACTTCAGTTTAGTACTAATAAAGCATAATAAACAATTAGAAATGTCTCACTAACCATATAGCCGTGAATAATTAATCACAGCAATACAAAACACTTTAGAAGCAAGGTCGATACATTTTGAAAAGCAGGGCCACTGCAAGAATATTCAGGGGGGCTGAGCCTCCCTAAAATTAACAGTAATTTTCAAAAGGGGGCTCAGCTTCCTAGAAATCATCCCTGCCCCAGGGAGCATGGAATTACATAGCCACCCTGTGGCCATTACACAAAAAGTTCAAGGTAGTCTCGTATACTTTCATACGTAGGGGAGTGCCTGTTAGAGAGCACACTCATCTTCAGCCATCGGCATGTGAGGTAGGGTGGCCAGTTCCTTTCCCAACCGCTTTTATCTCCCAAATGTTGCCACCAGGTATGCATTTGCTGCCAAGTGAATAGTGAATGAGCATCCAGCCAGGGCATCGATTCGGACTCGAGCCGTAGACCTTCCGCACGGGAGGCATGCGCTCTAACCATGACGCCACTTAGCCCATAATATCGTACAGATACTCTGACACAGTGGCAAGACATTTAATCAAACGAGAAACGCATAATCGCCTATGGCCATTACACAAAAACAACTAGAAAACAAATAAATACAAATAAATAACTAAATAACTAGATCATTCACTCGCTACGCAAGTCCTCCACCAGGGAGGAGGGCACCTCTATGTCTAATAAAACAACAATTTGGAAAAACACAGCAAAGACCGCGCTATCAGAAAAATTTTTAAAAGAAAGATTGACAGCCCCAAATACGGCACAAATTAGCGGTACGCAACAAAAATGTACTGCTAATTTTGTAGGAACTTCTTCAGTTTCTTTTTGACTGCAGTAGTTGTGGGACTTTAGTGTATTGGCAATAGGATATCATTCCAAGTCCTTAATCCAGAATAAAAGTTACTTTTAAAAAATACCTACAGAAGAAAATGTAAACAAATGGCTTCTAATGTTGTAACAAAAACAAAGCTTTGAAAGGTTGTGTTTGTTAACAATTTTTGCGCTATACTTCCTCAAATTTCGCCACTGTCATGGACTCCAATGCTGTGAAAGGCAGGAAAGGCAACTGTCCCCTCTGTCCTCTTCCACGTGGAGTAAGAATTGCCCTTCATACTGAACTCTTTCCATCTTTCCTGTCCTTTGAAGGGGCATTTTCTGGCGTTCTACACATTTTGGTTCAAGGATATTTTCTGGGGGTAAGCCCCCAGGTCTGCAACTTAGCATTGTGTAGCTATGAAACCAATATACTAAACATTGTCCTTCTAAAAGAGAGTTGAAGACCATAATCTACCCCTGTGGAGGAACACATATAACATAGATGTGCCCTCAGAGGTAGCTTTGCCCCCCTGCCCTAGGTAAGTGCAGTCATCCCTGAACATTGCTAGCACCATATCTTCAGATTGTGAACTCTAGACATTACACCAAATAATTGAAGAAATACCTTTCCTATAGGGGCGCTAAAACATGGAGCAGTTTAGTTACCAAGTGCAAGCAAGCAATACCAATAAGTGATTTTAAATCATACTTATAAACTATTGTGTTCTTTTTCTCTATTAATTTCTTGTATTGTATTATATTCCTGTAATTATATATGTAATAATTTATTCATTTATATTAATTTCATTTATTTTTCTAAGTTTTAAGTGGTGGGCCCCTCAAAAATCAGCAATGCTGAAGGGCAACCCTCCTTAAAAATATCAAATCAAATCAAAAATCGATTAGAGTAATGCTTCAATGCATCACAAATTGACAATAGGTGGATGAAAATTGTGATATGTAATTGTATACCTTAAGGCTTGACTTTTGCACACTGTAAATATGACAACAACTGATATTGCTGAATTTTGACTTCATGGCTTCGAAAGACATAAAATTTGAGCAAATACAGTGACCTGCATTCAATATAATTTGCAGTTTTTAATTAATTTGTGATACAATTAACAATAGTTGGAGGTGAATATGAAACATTTGGACATCCATGACATGTAAGACAAAATCTAGGACCAGCAGTGGTGACTAGGGATAAAAATGAAAAAATGTCTTCTTGAAGAACAAATAGGAATGGGGGATTCACAAAAGCAGAAAATGATCAAATGCTCTCAATAACTTGCTAAGTATTACAAAAATTAGCCATGTAACAACACAAAAAACAAATAGAAACTATGGCTACTATTTGAGAAAATATGGTATTTTGATTTTTAATTTAAATTCAGAAAAACATGAATTCTTCAAGTAACTAGTAACATATGCACTATTTGGTTATGTGATAATTAAAGAATTTGACTCCTCCTGATTAGTTAACTAAATTGACTCCTCCTGAATAATCGGTCAGAGAATCTGCTGACCAAATACTAAAACTGATAACCAAATAACGAATAATTGGTCTTTGTTGGACAGCCCTAGTGTATAACAATGAGCAATAGAAAGAATCCAGTGATATAGTCATAAAAATCAAAACAAATAAATGTTCCACCAGAATGGGTTAATAAGAGATATAGCATTTGAAATCTCAATACAAGAAAAACACCACTGAAAATATGAAATGACCTAGCATGATATGCAGAGTAGAAGCTAAAGGACATTGTTGGAAGAGGTGCACAATCACAATTTACCAACAATGAAATTTGTTTGTGACAAAAAAATCAACTTGTCAACAAGCCAATTTTTTGAAACTGTGAAATGTCCTTTAGGTTCTACCCTGCATATCATGCTAGGCACCTCTGCAACCCCTTTGGCTATGTTCCTGATGATATGAGTGACATAACATGAATACTGTGGCTGATTTGTAAGAACCATACCTTCTAGATGCTTTTTCATGACAAGCAGAAATTTATACTTCTAGGAAAGAAAATGATCTATGGTTAACATAGGACATTAGAAAATAAATAGAAACAGAACCAGCATAATAACCAGGATTAGATTCATGAGAAGAAAAATTGAAGAAGCTTCAATATAACCTATTTACACATAAAAATATATTTACATATATTTCAAAATACAAAAGGGAACACCTTTCCAGAATCTAATGAAATGCCACCAAGAAGGAATGTCACATTTAACTGGTTTCCCTTGGATGACTGTTGATCAACAAATGTAGAAAGCATTCTAAAATGAATAAAAAATATTGAAATAGAAACTAGAAACTATTGTAAACTTAACGGATATCAAAAGATTAAAGTGTTGCTCAGTCCTAAACATGTTGGGAGGCACCTGTGGAAGACACTAGGCATAGGCTATTGAATTGGTGAGGTAAGATAAGCAATTACTAGTCACCCAAGTGCTTCTGAAAGGTTGCAGTTCACTATGACTGGAACTGAAGCCCTTCACTTTTAAATTTGTTGGTCTAACAAAAATTCTACTTGCTCTTAAGGCAATCGCATATAAAAAGACCAATATCAGTGAACGTCTGAAAAAACTATAAAATCCTATGAAGCTACCTTATCACTGCAACATCTAACATTGCATGAACAAGGGAGGCCTAAAAATTACTTAAATTATCAATATTAATTATAAACATACTCTTTTGCTCTGTTGACAGGGACATCCAGTAAACCTGACAGCCCCTTGTATGTAATCTATGAAAAATTGACATGACAATTAGCAAAGAATTGCAAAAGGATGAAAAAGTTTCCCAGGTGGGGAAATTTTCTGAACATAAACAAGAGATAGGTGCTTATTCAGGACTCAAGGGTATTTACATAAAATATGAAAATGAGGCATCCCACGCTAAAATGAGGCATACCTATGTAGCAAGAAATGGGTTTCAATAGGAAAAATATGAATGAAAAAGCAGTTGCTAAGAGATAAGATATGAACTGATCAACATAACAGACTGCATACAGGTGGACTTATACCAACAAATATGGAGGAAAACTTCTAAAAATTGCTAAGCACAATAGTACTTATAGATGATAATGTGAAATGACAGAAAGCTTGTGCTTGAGGATTATGGTAGCCAAGATGCTTGCTGAATATCATAAATTGTTGCAGTCTAATTACACTCCTTCAACTGCATCACCCATACTGTAAAGTATGGCAGTTTTTGATGAGATCTTGTGCATGCAAGCAAGTTTCAGTCTGGTGTGCATGCATGCAATGTATCCCTCCTACTGCAATGCAACTGGGAGACAATGACATACTTACCTTGTATGTGTGAATCAAAGTCAAAGTCAAAGTCCTTCCCACGCCCAATGGCACATAGGGCGGCGCCTATCTCCTTCTATAGCCCTAGGCCACACATCTGCGAATGCAGTGAAAGCTACAGCAGGGGGCTGGTCCACTGGTAGCTCCGCGTGTTTAACTTCCCCACTCCTTTCTCATTTATCGAGTGCCAGAAGAGAAGGCAGTGAGTACCATTGTTAAAGTCTTTGGTATGACTCAGCCGGGGCTCGAACCATCAACCTTCCGATTGTGAGGCAGACACTCTAACCACTGGGCCATCACATCGGTATGTGTGAATATGCACTTCAAAATAAAAATCTTGAGTGTACTGCTGCCAGACTTTCCAGTGTGGTGCATCACAGGAGGGATCAGAAAGACTGAGCAAAAATTTTCAATGATGCTTGTCCATAGAGAGGAATATGGTAGCAGCATGCACAACATGTGTGCCAACCATACTGGAAAGTATGGTAGCTACACATATATGATTTTTCTTTTGAAGGGCATATTCATGCAGAGAAGGCAAATGTGCACATGCGTGGGCATGATCATTGTCTCCCAGTAGTTTCGCGGTAGGAGGGATGCAGATTCCTGCACACGTGCGAATGCACAATTAAATGTTTTAGCAGTGAATGTGCACCTGCATGCATGGCAAGATCTTGTAGAACTCTGCCATACTCTATAGGATGGTGCTCCAGATCATTGCCAAGGGATGGGATGTGAGTTAGACCTGGGCGGATATAATCAATGTGATACTCATTAAATATATGCAAATTATATACCATATGAAAGCCCTCCTTCTATACATTCTGAAAATGGAAGAAAACTCCAGGTTTTAACGTGTTACGAACTTATAACACAAAATACCTTCCAAAACAATGCATGTTTCACCATATTTGGGCAATTCCATAATGGCGGAAGTAAGACAACTAACACTAACCCTAACCCTAACCCTTCCCGTAACCCTAACCCTCCAAAACCCTAACCCGTCCGAAAAACCATTTCAAAAACCCTAGCCCTTAGCAAAACCCTAACCCTGGAAGCGTATTATACGTTAACTGCACACGTCCACGCGCGACTTCAGCTTGCTTGAACACATGAGATCTCATCAAAAACTACCATATTCCTCAGTCAGCATGGTTGTGTCCAACCAATAAAGAAAGCTGTGCCAGACTGCTAAGTTTGCAGTGCGCTCCCAATTTATTTGGGGCGCAATGGTAAACGCAAAAGGTGCAAATCGATTTTCAAAGCGCAAAATCGATATTTTCGCTCTTTTAACTTGCAAAGAGCACGAAGCGACTATCGTTTACGTCCTAAGAAATGCATTTATGTATTTTATTGCTGATATCTTTCAACTCCTGCAAAAGAGCGCATTATTCTTACCATAAAAGCCGAAAGAGCGCAGTTTGATCTAAGAAATTCATCTTCCGTGCGCAATTTTCAAACTTGGCAGTCTGGAAGCCGTAGGCCTCTATAAGGTCCGCAACTCTATACTACTGCTTTTTAATTTAGTTTCTATTACTATCTAGTAAGGATTATTTTCATCGACTTACNCAATCCTGTTTTCATCGTTAACGATCTCTTCCAAGTTTTCTAAATATAAAGTATCAGTTTCTGCCATGTTTTCCCGCTGTTTCCTCAATTGTCGCGCGAAATTGCATTAATTCATTTACATGGAGTAACCTTTGATCTCGTAATGATAATGAGACATGCGGGACATGAAGAACGTTGGNGAAGCAATTGTTCTATGGCGGTCTGAGGTGAAGCGTGTTTGGCCGTTTAAAATGACAGTAAAACAAGCTAGTAAAGTTCCTTCAGACCTGGTTCTAGAAGAGGCAGACATCCCTTATGAGGAAGAAATTCTACGGCACCCATATACTGTCAAGTGTTGGATGAGATACATCGAGCATAAGACTTCAACAGGAGGATCTAACCAAGCTGTAAACCTCATCTACGAACGAGCCTTGAAAGAGCTTCCAGGTAGTTATAAACTCTGGTATAATTACTTAAAAGTAAGGCGAAAGCAAGTGAAAGGAAAATGTATAACAGACTCATCCTTTGAAGAAGTAAATAGTGCGCATGAAAGGTCCCTTGTCTTTATGCATAAAATGCCGCGAATCTGGATTGACTACTGCCAGTTCATGTGTGATCAAAAAAAGATCACGCGTACACGGAGGCTTTTTGACCGTGCATTAAGAGCTTTGCCAATTACTCAGCATAACAGAGTGTGGCCTTTGTATCTGAAGTTCATAAATAGCTATTCTATCCCTGAAACAGCAGTACGTGTTTATAGAAGATTCTTGAAATTGCAACCAGAAGATGCGGAGGAGTATGTTGATTATTTGGTTAGTATCAATTGGCTTGATGAAGCTGCAGTAAAGCTTGCTGCAGTTGTCAACAATGAGGATTTTGTTTCAAAGAAAGGAAAATCAAACCATCAGTTATGGCACGAACTCTGTGACTTAATGTCAAAGAATCCAGACAAGGTTAAAAGTTTGAAAGTTGGGCAGATCATTCATAATGGACTCCAACGATTTACAGATGGCCTTGGTCAGCTTTGGTGTTCCCTTACTGATTACTACATAAGAGCAGGTGACTTTGAAAAAGCAAGGGATGTTTATGAAGAAGCAATTCAGACTGTGATGACAGTCAGAGATTTTGGTCAGGTTTTTGATGCATATGCACAGTTTGAGGAGGGTAT
This sequence comes from Cassiopea xamachana, assembly GCA_900291935.2. Lineage (NCBI taxonomy): Eukaryota > Metazoa > Cnidaria > Scyphozoa > Rhizostomeae > Cassiopeidae > Cassiopea > Cassiopea xamachana. The sequence continues at coordinate 7,212,466 of OLMO02000231.1, read as the reverse complement.
TATCAATTCCAAGATGGAGAAAAGCACAGAAGAAGGCTTATCAGAAGAAGATGAACTTGATCTAGAACTGAGATTAGCAAGATTTGAAATTCTTATGGATAGGAGACCTTTGTTGCTGAACAGTGTTCTGTTACGGCAGAATCCACACAATGTACACGAATGGCACAAACGTGTAGCCTTGTATGAGGGGAAGCCACAGGAAATCATCAACACATACACAGAGGCAGTCAAAACTGTTGATACAAAACAAGCTGTTGGGAAGCCTCATACACTTTGGGTTGAATTTGCTAAGTTTTATGAGAGCTATGAGCAGCCAGCTGAGGCACGGGTGATATTTGACAAGGCAGTTAAGGTTGAATACAGGACTGTAGATGATCTAGCAACAGTTTGGTGTGAGTATGCAGAAATGGAGATCAGAAATGAGAACTATGATATTGCACTACGTTTGATGAAACGGGCAACTGCAATACCATCAAAGAAAGCTGGAATAAGTTACCATGATGAGAAGGAAACAGTGCAAAATCGAGTTCACAAGTCACTCAAACTCTGGTCAATGTATGCAGATTTGGAGGAAAGTCTTGGAACATTTCAGTCAACAAAAGCTGTGTATAACCGCATTGTTGATCTTCGAATTGCCAACCCACAGATAATATTAAATTATGCAGCTTTTCTTGAGGAGCATAATTATTTTGAGGAATCTTTCAAAGCATTTGAGAGGGGAATTGCCCTTTTCAAGTGGCCACATGTGAATGATATTTGGAATACATACCTGACAAAATTTGCAAAACGGTATGGTGGCTCAAAATTGGAAAGAGCCAGAGACCTCTTTGAGCAATGTCTTGAAAATTGTCCATCAAAAAGTGCAAAGCCATTCTTTCTGATGTATGCAAAGTTAGAGGAGGATTTTGGGCTTGCAAGGCATGCTATGGCTGTGTATGACAGGGCATCAAAAGCTCTGCCAGCAAATGAGAAATATGAAATATTCAATATATATATTAAGAGGGCTGCAGAGATTTTTGGTGTGACACATACTAGAGAGATCTATGAGAAAGCAATTGAAGCACTTCCAGATGAGTATGCAAGAGACATTTGCCTGAGGTATGCAGATCTGGAAAAGAAACTTGGTGAAATAGACAGGGCAAGAGCTGTTTATAGTTTCTGTTCCCAGATGTGCGATCCAAGAACAACAGAGAAATTCTGGGATACATGGCATGAGTTTGAGGTCAGGCATGGCAATGAGGATACATTTAGAGAGATGCTTAGGATAAAACGAACTGTCCAAGCACAGTACAATACTCAGGTGAACTTCATGTCTGCACAATTTGTAGCAGCACAGTCAGATGCACAAGATACAGAAGCAAAAAATGACATGGAAAAGCTAGAAGAGCAGGTTAGCAATGTTGCTGAGAGTGCAATAAAGGACAAGCCTTCAGTTGCTGCTGCCCAGAAGGCTGTTCTGTTTGTCAGAGGTGAAACAACTCAGCCAGCAGAGNGTTAACTGACACTACAAATACTGTCAATCCAGAAGAAATAGCACTTGATGATGGAGATGAGGAAGATGAAAGTGATAGCAGTGACAATGAAAATGAGAATGGTGGTATAAATCTTGAACTGAAAAAAGTGCCTGAAGAAGTCTATGGGGGTATAAAAAAATGAATCAGACTTTAGTTTTTGATTTGTCAAACAATGGCTGATATTTCTTGTTTTGATAGGATGAAATTAGATATTACTTTTAAAAAAGCATTATTATCTGGTTAAGTTATTCCACTTTGATTGTAGGACCAGAGATAACTTTTCATTTATTGTACCATGCCTTGTTACTCAGTTTCTTTGTTGAACTCTTGTACTACTCTCACCTCTTATTAATTTTTCGCTTTTTTTCCAATCCCAGGACTTTATTAGTACTCCCCTATTTTTTAATTGTAAGGAATTTGACTTTTTTTACGAACCTCTCATTTCATTTCCTTTCTTTGTTAGTACTTTTTCACACCCACTATTCAAAGCATAATAGAGTGCTTCTGTATATATTTTAGTTCTATGCTTTATGATAACTTGTTTTATTTTTTCCATCATTTTGTAATCATCTGGAGTCATGTCTCAAATTCCAAGCCCCCCATTTATTTTGACCTCCCCCCATTCATTAAATTCTGGAATTTTGTCTGACCCATTTATTAGGACCCCTATTTATTTGGCAATTGAAAGTAGGGTTTTCCATACGGTCTAATTTTCAATTATGTGATGTTTTGAGATGCTGTTTGGATAGCTAAGATTTTGACAATTTTGAGTACAGAATTATTTAGCTCTTTTGATTGCCTTATCATTTCAAAATAGACAGTGGTAGTGAGTTGCTGGAAAAACCTTCCTATATCCAGCATCACATACTGTTTACCTTTAAGACCTCAAGGGTTACTTTAAGGATTAGTTTAAAATGTCTCTTAAGTTTAAATTGTCAAATTTTGGCTGGCATCTTGTATCTTGTAATCCTTACTTATTTCTATGAAGGTTGTATCATTTCATTGCAGTTTGCATGTTTTACCAAAATTTACTAGTGTCATCTTTAATACCTACCTTAGCAAAATATTAAAATTTAATGAGTTTATATGAGAGGGCAAACTCATTAAACATTTGTGATCTATTAATTGGGCTTGATAATTTGAAAATCAAATGCAGTAAATGTAATTCAAAGCTCTCATGTTTCCATTGAAGTTAGAAATGTCTGTGAAATAATTTTCAGCTAAATAACACACATTTGAGAGTTCACATGTCAGCCTACAAAATCTCAAAAGGCTTTCAAATGAGCAAATGTTATGTACTTTATTGATCAAGCTCCTTAATTCTTTAAGGCACTTGAATCAATCTCCTACACTGCTATAGCAGTGGTATGCTGGCTGTGGGTGGGGGCATGTACCCCTTTTAAAACCTTAAGGGATGAAAAAGTGATACTGCAACACTCCTTTAGATCAAAATGGACTCCATTGACAAACTTATACTTTTGTAAAAAAGTAAATATGTGCAGCAGTGTGTTTGATTTAAACTTCCATGTTGTACTTCCTTACATTTTCAAAGAATATTTAAGGGAAAGAATGTCTAAGTATTGTTTTAGATATTCAAGGAAGATTCAGGTAAAATATTTTTATGAATTGCATATTCTAATATAAATGGCTGATTGACTCTAGGGGCTTGAATAATCGAGCAAGTAGGATTTGTGAGGTGAGTGTGGAGGCACTCAATCTCATTTGAGCACTGCTCAGCTCAAGGGCTCAAGGTAAAAATTTGGATTTTCCCCTGGCAGCCAAACAGCAAAGGTAAATTTGAATTGTCTTTTTGACTGAATGTATCCCCATGGTTCAAGTAACTATCAATAGATGGTGAGTATAAAAATGATAGTGCATCTGATGAAATATATTCTTCAAGAATGGTGACCAGAACAGATGCATCTCAATACCTTTTATCTAGATAGCCATAATCAACAGTTGTGTATTCTAAAGGGTCTGATATCCATTTTGAAACAAGAGGAATCAATTCCATGTTTTTCCATTCTTAACAATAATTTTATTTTGTTATCAAAGTATGGATGTACCCACTTGCTAATTAGAAGGTTCTGCAATAAAAGATGACTCCAAAAAAGTAGAGCAAATCAAATCTTTATGATCACAAACTGGAAATGCATTTGATAGAATTTCATAAGTTTAAACAATTCTTCAAAAAGTATTAAGGAAAAGCAAAACAATGTAAAATTCAAAGAAATGCCAAAAGCAGCATACTGACTCAACGGTAACTCATTTCAATACAGAAAAGGCAAACACATGGCAAGATTATTTATGCTGTTCCATTACCAAATAAGTTAATCTTGTCACATCAAAATGAGTCACCGAAGAGATTATTTAAGCGTTATGGGTCCTTAACAGCTACATTTTATTAAACATTTAATGTAAGAGCAACAAGTTTACAGATGCCAACATCATAATAGTTTATGTAAGCCAGTCCTCCAAGCTGTACAAGAAGCAGCCCTTTCCAGAATAAATCAACAATGGGTTGTGCTACTTTTGGGACGTAGTCAACAATGACATGGTGGATTCCCCTGCAACAAAACAAAGTAGTTCTTATATATATATATATATATATATATATATATATATATATATATATATATATCAAAAAAAGTCAAAGTCCTTCCCGCACCCAATGGCGCATAGGACGGCGCCTATCTCCGTTTCTATAGCCCTAGGCCACGCGTCTGCGAATGCAGTGAGGGCTACAGCGGGGGGCTGGTCTACTGGTAGCTCCACGTGTTTAACTTCCACACTCCTTTCTCATTTTTCGAGCGCCAGAAGAGAAAGGCAGCGAGTACCATTTTAAAAGTCCTTGGTATGACTCGGCCGTGGCTCGAACCATCGACCTTCCGATTGTGAGGCAGATGCTCTAACCACAGGGCCATCACACCAGTATATATACCTTTGGGTTAAGAATGGCCACACCCTACCTCAGTCAGTGGGTGGCCCCCCTGACCAAAATATGCCCTGTTGCCATTGGCTTAGTCTGATTGGCTGGTGTAGTGTATGCAGTGTCCATTTGTATGTAATTCTGACTCAAACAAAATTCATACATTTTCTCATATATCTTTTTCCATTGAATGCTATTATCATTAATAATTGCAATAGTATTATCAATGATAATAGCATTCTACATAAAAGATATGATTGGTTCCAATAGTCTATCAATAGGCACTAGTTTTGTGCCATATTACAACAATCAAATAAATCCATATAAACACACAATTTTATACAAGAAGAAAAAAGTTTTTGAGAAAATAAGGCTTAAAATGGTAAGATCTTAAGAAGATCCCTCTTATGAAAATTATAATCCTCATGTTCCAAATATTAGAGTATTCTGATTGCCAAAACTCATATTTTCTCATTCTTACATTTGCAATGTCAAGGACAGCACTTAAACCCAAGTGTACAAGACTAACAAAGGCATTGAATCCTGGTTTAGGTGGATGTGATACCACTTTGTTCCAGAAAAAAGTTGAGAAAATCTTTCAAAAATCCCAGCCTCAATTTTGCAAAACTTAGGAAAATCAAGAGTCTGCAAAATTTAGTTTTCTTCTATAAAACAAATATGTACAAAACTTTCCACCAAATCTATTACTACCTACTCTGAGGAAATGAAACAGTCTTAGAACATCAGCATTTCTACTGCCAAAGTACATAAAAATGTATTTTTATTAATAGCAAACAAATACAAGCATACCAATAGTTGTGGAGAGGGATCATAATACCAAGTGCATAATTAACTGCTGCACATGGATACACAATTCCAATTGGCACACACGCTAGCATACCAATAGCCACAGCCCGCTCATCAAACCAGTGCTTTGTGTAATTACTACCTCTTGTCACTAAAATTAAGATAAAAAAATTGATAATGAAGTGCAAAGACACCACAACTGGAATGCAATAGTTCACATGCACTACAACTTGCTGGAAACAAAAACAATGCCCTTTGTTCTTCCTCATGTGCCCTGTTCTTTCCAAAAGAGTTACATTTTCATACTGGACAAAGTTATCCACTTATACTGTAGATGCTATCATTGTCATCCCTAATTTTTGGCTATTTCTGAAATACTTTAATTGCAGCCAAGCCCCTATTAAATTAAAATCATAAAGCCCCATCCTTGGGGATTGTAACCCTTTCTCTCTCTCAAGATTTGAATGCATCTAGCAGTCCTGGTGCAATTAACTACTTCAAAATAGCACTTGAAGGTAATTATCAGTCAATAGTATTTTATCATGATTTTCAAGCCAGCATGAAACAGAACAAATCCATAAAACTATATGCTTTTTATAAGAAAAAAGTTTATATGAAAATGAGGCTAAAATGGCCAAAATCTTAAGAAAATCACAAGGCTCAATTACTAAAGTTCAGCTTCTTTGTTTGTCATAGATTGATATTATGTCATTATCACATTCAAAATGTTAAAAATGGAATTCAAATTTGCGCATGCAAGATTAACAAGGAAAGTACAACACATTTTACCCAGTTTATCATGGTAGAAATTGAGAAAATTTTAAGAAAACCTCAGGCACAATGTCAGGAAAAGTTATGAAAATTGAGGTTCAGACAACATAATGGTTTTCATATAAAAAAAACATGTACTCCAACATCAATCACCATCATGAGAGAGGAACTTGCTTTGTATCATTGAGAGGAAAATTGTTTTTTCTAAAACAGTAGGTCAATATTTTTCATTATATTGAAATCCTGGGCAAATAAACAGAGAGACAATATTTGATCAAAATATTATCACTGTAGTAGATACCATAAATCTTACTGGCCTCCTGAATAAGCCCTTCCCTTAAACTAGCCCCATTATAAAGCAAAATACTTTCAATAATCCCCCTCTCAAATAAGCCTTCACCAATAGTACATGAGTTTAGACATCTTCATTTTCATTAGGGATCTATATTTAACACAAAGTCCATACTCTTAGGAAATGAATCATCAAAGACACAATAGTTTATTAGCGTTAAAGTCATATGGGTGTCCTATTGAAATAAACTTCAGTAGCACAAGCCATTAAAACTCTTGTGTAAAAACATGAACATAACAATGTGATACATCAATGGTGCATTGAACGTAGAAGCAAAACATGTGATAATAAGTTTCTACAATAAAATCCATTATCCAATCAATTGCCCAATTAATGGATAGCCCAATGATAACAATAATAATCATCATTTCAATTATTAGTAGAAGTATTTCAACTGCAAAGAAAAACTACAGAAAGAAAAGTTTAAGCTACTCTTCTTGTATAAGCACTCTCCTTGAAGAGGCCCTATGTAAACATTAAAAAATAAACAATTCAAGGATTTATGTGTACATCCAAGCCTATGGTGTAACTTCAACATGTGTTTTGACAAATTCCAAGGGGGGGGTGACCACTACATAAATTTGAGATCATTTCAAATTTATAGCTGGGATATATACCCTGGTTTCAATGAAAAATAAATATGGTAGAAGTAATTTCTTACATGATGCAGTAGCTTTCTGCAAAGCAGTTGTATGTATTACTGATGCATCCTTCAGTTCTAGAATGAGCAAAAAGTTCAAAAATCAATATCTGAGAGTGTAGAATGTATAAGTAAACATGTAGATATAATGATAAAATATATTGCCAAATCATAATCACCATAAGCTATAAACTGAACATGCTTACTTTTTTGGCCAACAGCTGCCAGTAGTGGAAGAGCTTTTGATCTAACTAAAGAACCATTTGCTAGAAATAAAAAGGAACAGCAATCTTCATTGAGCAAAAGGAAGATGATGACTACACAGCTTTTTATAAGAACCAAACTCTCTAGCTTCAACCTGGATGCTTCTTAATATTTTGCCAAATTCAGCTTAAAAGGTTTCTTAAATGTTTCTTAAATTTGATGACTTCCTTTGACAATGAAAACCCAAATTAGGCAATTTATGCAAGAAAAAGGATGCTTAGATTTTGTGAGGCATGCAATGGATGTTCATTCTATTTTCTTGCTAGTTTGATAAGAAGTTTACTAGTAAAAACAGCTTTTGCAAGTTATTATTTGAAGCTCAGTCTGCCTTTGTTTCTTAAATGTTTCTTAATTTTTGCTTAATTTCAGCCTCATGTTTCTTATAAACATGTTTCTGATAAAAATGTGTACTAGTACAAATGCTAGGCATTTAGATTTTAAGAAAATGTTATTTTAAGGGATTGGTGATTACTGGGGATGAATCATGTTGTCATTCTAGTTTAACAGTAAAAATATTATTATGCATAGTTCAACCAAAATGAAAAACTATTCAAAAACACAAAGTCTTCATTGGAACATCTGAGAAATTCTGCTACTTATAACAACTGAATTACCAACTTTATAAGTACAAATGGACTTTGTCTCATTTTCGGTAAGGTTCATATCATATCAGGTTTTGGCAAGGAGATTTATGGGTGGATGCCCTTCCTAACCCCAGCCCTCCCCATTTTTCCGGGCTTGGGACCAGCACCGAGTTGCACTGGCTTGTGCCTTCGGTGGCTGGGTTTTGAGATGGATGGTGGGAGTCACCAGAAGAGATCGAGTTAGGAATGATTATATAAGAGGGACAGTGAAGGTAACTGAAATCTCTAAGAAGATCCAGGAGTCAAGATTGAGGTGGTATGGACACTTGACAAGAAGAGTGAGGGAAGACCATGTGGGAAGGGAAGTTATGGAAATGGAAGTGCAGGGAAATAGAAGAAGAGGCAGGCCCAAGCAAAGGTGGATTGACAGCATAAACAGAGATTTAAGGGAGAAGAATTTAAACCCAGAGATGGCTAGCAACAGAAATGCATGGAGAAGGCTCATTCACAACGGCGACCCTGAATAGGGAAAAGCTGGGAAGAAGAAGAAGAAGAATAAGTACAAATGGACTTTGAGTGGGTAATGGCACCAGGGCTATTGCAACTATCAATACCACAAATATTTCTGAGGTTGAGGTTTGTGGTTTACTGTTCTTGGAACAATCCAATGTCTAGTCAATAGGCATCAAAGAATTATGAACATTGGATATAGAGATTCTAAAATACTATTAAAATACCATGAAAGTGATATAAAACCTAGTGTTGGGTCCTTGGGGGGAAGTGGGGCGGTTGTCTCTCAATCACTTCAGATCTGTAAATTGTACCAAAGTTGCACTAACTGTGGTTCACAGGAGCAAAAATGGAAAAATAATTAAGCCAGGTTGCAATTCTTGTAGCCCATACAGATGTATCTGGTATAAATTGTCTCTTCCTAAGCGAACTTGTATGCAACCAAATGATTGATGCATGCAACCAAATGATTATTGCAAATCCAGAATACGCCAAAATATATATAGACAACAATTTTCAGATCATTGGGCAAGCAAGATCGTCTTTTCATTCAAGTTTTTTGAAATCTGTTTACATCAAGACTCAAAACCCAGTCTTGTGCAGACAAAAAGAGCTTGTTTTCTCATTGGGACTCTTCAAGTAAACAATGGTAATAGGTCCTAATTGGTCACACTTGGGACCAATTAGACACATCCTATCACATTAACCGCATCTGGATATATATTTCAGTTAAACTTTAGGTCACTATCTGACGGGAGGGAAAAAGCTGTTGTATGTGAAAAGAATGTTGCTACTTTTTCGTGCTGTGCCAAATGATTCTCTTCTTTACACTTTACACTAACAAATTATTTTCTTGCAAGTACTTTAAATGAAATGCACTTTGGTGGTCAAGAAACTTTAGTCTGCCCCCACCCCCTCTTATGATTTTTGAAGTGGCTGCCAATGATAGAAATATGTTTATCTTGCAAAACAAGCTATCAATTGAGCAAAAAACTGAATTGATTAAAAAAAACATTTACAAGCAGCATACTAGATGAGAGAATGATGTAGAAGTTTTACATGTTATTATATTATATTGCTATGAAAAATGAAACAGGAATAACTACTCCTGATATGCCTCAAAATGCCATTGCTGAATGAACTACCATAAATATTAACTTTAGTCGTTTAGTCATGAATTTCCAGAATAGGTTGGTAAAACAGCTCTATTCACAACAAATGGGCCTCTATTGAATTTCCACAACGAATTCCCACAATGAGCCCCATTCACAAGATTTCTTGGCCCTATTTTCAAAGCCACAACGTCCCCACCACATACATAGTTTTTACAGACGTTTGACTAATGCAAACGAAGTTATACGGTGGCACAAATGTACTCGAAGCATGCATGCAATAAACGGAATGGTGTACACACATTTCAGGTCATTTCTATCTGCTTGCATGCATGCATTCCTGACAACAGCCGTAGATTGCACACTAAGCTAGGAGTTCAATCAAACCCTATGTATGCACTACCTTATGACCAAACTTCAAATTGGCTAAACTATGGTTTATACAAGAACCAAAAGCAGCCAGCATTACGTAATATCAGTGCGTCGATAGGCCTAGTGAATGGCCTGGTGAAATGTCAACAGTTAGGACTTCGCCCGATTTTCTATCACTTGAACAAATATCTAAAAAATAAGAACAAGCAGTCATTTAATTGCATTCATAACTTTCTCTTCTGGATGGTAGAATATAGATAATATCAAACATACCTCCACAAATAATGCTTGAACAAGACCTTCTTAGTAGACTAGCCGCCATCTTGTCTGCTCTTGGTAATCAAGAGTGTCCAGATTGCATAGTGTCCGGTCCAATCGGCAAAGCCGTCCAAGATTGGGAAAAGTTTATCGTTTACGTCTCCAATGAATTCAATCAAAAGGAGGGGGTGGTGTAGATGGGGTTATGGCAAGCCGACATTCACGAAACAGGCTTTCAAAAGATGGGACGGAGCGACCAAGCCGGATAGGTGCGGCAGCTTCACCTAAATGTAGAGATAGTGCGAATTGGAAACACAAGGAAGGGAGGAGTAGGGGCTTGGATCACGAAATCACCACACCTGATACGTTGGTTACAATGTAACCAATACCCTATATAATACCAGAAAAGGCAGGAGAACAGGGCATGGGGCTTGCCCCCAGAAAAATTGTTACAAATGTATTTCCTATAACGCTGGAAAATGCCCCCTTGCAAGTTTCCTGCATTGTATACAAGGACGTTGCAAGAACCCTTTGGCTGAGGGGTTTTAAGGTAAAATTTACTTGAATTTATCTGGTTAGTATGCTGTTCTATTGCCACCGATCACTATTCGTTCCAATGTCTTCATGCAATGTTCTTTAGCTATTTTCATGCAGTAGTGGAAGGAGGGCAAACGTGAATATTGAAACTGTTAATGTGCTAGGCATTCTCTTGCATCTAAGTCTATTGGGCCCACCATGGTTGGGCCCGGAAGAAAATTTACAAAGTGTAGGTTCTCAGAATGTTGGAAAACACTATTTTGACTGGTTTATGTAAATTCAGCGTTTCATAAGAGAGTCATTTTCCTAGTCTTTTAACTAGAATTCATTCCAGAGTCTACTAAAGAGCCCATCATGACGAGAGTTGAAGAAAAGCCTTTCAGAACAAAAGTTCTAAGATGACTGGAAAACGCTATTTGATTTTGGTTTTTGCAAATACAGAAAAACTTCCTATGCGTCGTTCAACAGTTGTACAAGCACTAAATAGCCTTCTACTCTTCAAAATTTACCTAATTTTGACTAATTAATGACCAAATTTTGCCGGAATATTCTCAAGTTCTCAAATTAGGGAGTGGTACGCCCCACCCAGCCCTGGTCTCTACGTTCCAGATTAAGTGGATATAAATCATCTTTAAGTTTTGCATGGGTGGCTATTAAGAGCAAATTACCGACGAATTACAAATTTGTCCAAAAATCGTGGGGTATGTTGATGAAAATTTGATGAGATCTTTTCCTGCTGTTTATGAATTTTAAAGTTATGCCTCCCTGGCTTCGTGGTTGCAAGCTAACTACCATGCTTTTTTGCCTGCGAGTAGCGACCAATTTGCTCCAAAACTTAAGACTAATGACTAACCATGTTCATTCAGTTGACTAAAAGGAATCATTTCAACTTCCTGAAGAAAGTTTGTTAAGAAAATCAGCATTTTCCAAATTTCTCATTGTTTTTTTCAAAATTTGACTTTATGTGTAGTTTCTTTAATTTCATTTCAAATATTTAGCTAAGGGGAGGGTACCCCTTCAGCACAATTGCTGGTTTTCAAGGGGCCCTCCGATTTAAATTAAATCAAAATTATACAAAAAAGCAGACTAAACTACTATACTAAATTTCTCTGTTTGTAACTAAAATCCCAACAGCAAATGCTATTAAAAATATCTAAAAAGGATAAAGAAAGTCTCGGCTTCAGCCCAAGTGCTTTGCGAAAGAATACTAAGGGAGCGTTCCTGCCTTGACTCAGCCGAGAAGCTATTCCATAACCTAGCACCTCTGTAAGTGCTGTGTTTTTGTGGCTTCAAGAACAGAACATAAATAAAACCATGAAAGAGTTAGGCGGTGGAAAATAAATTCAACGTTCAACACTAAACAGGAAGATTTTGGCAAGAAAACGAACGTCTGCCAAGGCGAGGCAGCTCATCATAATACAACAGTAAGAGAAGCAATTTTTGTTCNCATTACGTGCTCTTTTCAATGGTAGCCTCAAATCTACTTCAGTTTTACAGAGTCTATGATAGGATATGGCTGAATTTGTAGCAAAGAAGTCACACAGGTACTTCGGAGCAAACCCATTAAGATCTTTGGACTTTTATTTTAGACTCAATTGTTATTAGTTGGTTAATGATTTTCCAGCCAAGTTCTTCCACAATTTCTTCTTAGTAGTATCATAGTTGCTATTTGTAGCATTTTTGGCAGCACGATTCTGAAGTTTTTGCAACTGCTTGATTTCAGTCAAGCCAGCGAGAGTAAATCTAAATTTTTTCATTTTATTGATTTGAACCTTTGTTGTTTCCCCAATTCCTTTAGTCATGTCTTTTTATTGTACACATTTTGCCAATAGATGCCTCTTCCTATTCAATATATTTTTACACTGATGATGAGCCCTAGAATAAGTCCGAAACGTTTGATGTTTTTATGAGTGAATTAATGATCTTGTCTTAAGCAATATGATGGCTGTCTGAAAAAAATTACAACAGGTCTCTCAAGAATAAGTTAAGAATAACCTAAGACTTAGAACAAAAAGTTAAAGGATAAAGTTTTCCTAAGCTATTTTCTACCTAATTTCAGCATCATGTTTCTTATTGACATGTCTTTTATAGGAAAAAAACGTTTATGTCATCTCATCCGAACCATGAGAGGCACATCAGTAACAAAATTATCTAATTTTTTTCCTGGCTTAATAGAAATTTTCAGAGGCAATAAGTCAATCTCAAACTAGCTTAATGGAGTTACTGAAACCACCAACTTTCCGTTGAGCAAGAGATCTGTTTTCAGCCAACACAGGCTTTCAAGAGATTTGCGCGGCTGCAAGTAAGTATGCAGTGAAATTTCAATACTATGATATACACCATTTAACGTTGTATCAAATTAGCTATAATTGTAATGTTTCAGATACGTCATTAAGATAGGCCAATCATAATAACTGTGATAGAAAAATGTTTATATATGTTACTTTAAATTAGATACTCTTATGAAAAGAGAGTAACATTTTATGCACATATATTTCAAATTGCAAATACATGTACACGTCTAAATTCTCCTGATGGGCTTTCATTCGCAAAATTTCTTTTTACATTGGATCGGTATTAAACTATATAAACACTTTTCTATAGCAGATAAAAATACGGATAAGAATTCTAACATCTGTAAACGTTTAAGGAGCTCCCATAAATGTAGAAGGCTTGCAATGACAGTTGCCTTTCTATTTTGGAATCAGCTAATACTTACCATCACCTTAAACTTGAAGAGGCTTTACATATTATATGGAAAAACCTATTTTAAATAAACAGGCTCAGCACTTTGACCACAGAGTAATAATTCTTATTATGTGTTTTACCGTTCTATCAAAACTTTTAATCGCCTCCCCCTTATTTTCTTTATAACGATTGTCCTTCTTTTTCCAATATCGAATGGATATAGTTATAGCTGTTCTAATGATTATACCATTACATTGTATTAGCAATTGATGATGGATGATGAATCCGAAACATATATTGTAAAATCAAAAGTATAGTTGTCTTTATTCCAATTATCTCGAACTTGCTTTTTCTATAAAAATTACTATGACTGGTCTATTTTGATGACGCATATGAAACATCACGACAACAGCTAATTACATACAACATTAAAAGGTGTATACCTAAGTATTTGAATTTTCCTGCCAGCTTGCGGCCGTGTGGATCCCTTAAAAAGTATATGTTGATTAAAACAGATCTCATGTTCAACAGAAAGTTCATGGTATTAATAACTCCCTTACACTAACTTGAGATTGACAATTTCTCTCTGAAAATTTCTATTTTATCAGGTAGAAAGCTTGACCGAGCTGCCTCTGATGTGCTTCCCATGATTTGGGAGATGATTCAAACGCTTTTTCTTATAATGATTTTTCTTATAATGAGATGACATAAACCAGGGATACTGGAGCACGGTGTGTAGGGGGCAGCGCCCCTCCTGCTTTCGAAGAACAATGACAAGGGAAGCAAAAGTGCCCACCTTATGCTGTCTACTGATTTCATGTTTTCACATTTTCTACATAGATTCATTCTTCTCTCAGGTTCGACCTCCTTTTACCCTCAGGATTCCATGACTTGCCACGAATGTAACAATAGTTGGGAGCATATGTTTGTGAAAAGCAACCCTCAAGTTCGTGTTCTGCTGTCGTTATGACGTCATAATCATTGCAAGTACCCTTTTCCAAACTTCTGCCCCTCTTGCCCTACTATTGTCTCGACGTCCATGGCATAAACATTTTACTAAATTGAAAGTGAGGTACTGGTAAGTCAATAAAAGTGTTACTTTTAGAGCATTTGTCTTTTCAACGTCATTGGTTTGCACAAGGTGGAGGGGCTGAAGCTCCCCAGCTCTCCTCCCTAATGGCGACGTGCTTGTACAAGATTCTTCAAACCTGAGGAAGTCAATAGGTTCTTATATTCATGAAGTATAGTAAATGACATTTAAAACATTTATATGCATCTAAAATTCCAAAAATACTCTTTCTAGGAAAAAAGTTTGCAAGACCATTAAAGGTCAGAATCGCTAAAATTTAAGAACAATTCAAGAACAGGGCAAGGCTCAAGCTTCGTCAAAATTTACAATGTTTGTGTATGCAATTTAGAGCCGCGCAAGAGAATTCTGAGACCCCGGGCCAAAAGGAATGGAAGAGGCCCGTGCGAAGGAAGCGAGCAGACAATTTTCAGGGTCTAGACTCTATGGGCTTACGTTATGATAAGGGCTAACTAAGGGCTTACTAGAAACGAAGGGCTTACTTTATGTAATATTTACAGTTTTGCTCCACGTCTGCTTTTCTTTTTCAATATAATTTTGGGGTGAATCATAAGCTTAGGAGGCTGGGGAGTAGGTTTGCTGCAACCCCCCAAGTTGGGTAGAAATTCGTTTCACTTGGGAAAATTCTCTGAAAGAACAATAGGAAATTTGAGCAACCTTTCTGCCTGCTCTCCAGCTCTATTTGATATTTCGGGCAGAACTTTTACGGCCCCCCTAAATTTTACGTCCTCCAACGCCTCCGGGGCGAGGTTGTACCTTGAAAAGTGTACGAGTATTGAGGCTCTGCAAAAGATGGGCATATTTTAAAGAGAGTATCTGTTGCCAAATTTTTTCTATACATTTGCTTTTGTTCAGCAGATGGTGTTATTTCATTGATGTAAATTCCATGCAAGGCTCATAAAAGTCGAAAAACTTTTGCTAAGAAAGTTTCAAGACAGGTTTGATACAGACTCATTAAAAAGCTTAGAAAGTTTGTGCTGGGCTAAAAAGCTTTTGCATGAAATGGAACGTGTATTTGCAGGCCTGTAACTCGATACACAAGATTTCATTAAGAATACCTAATTCTTTGCTGAGCCTCAGTATTCTAATAATTCTTCGGTTTTTAGCCGTAGATTATTCTTNTAAATTATTCTTAGATATTGAAGGTTTAACGACGTCTGAAAATCAAAGGATTATTTTCAAATCTTTATTGATGTCTTAATTTATCACAAAGTAAAATAAAATTGGAGCAGAATAACAAACATTGTATCGATAGTAAAAAAGCTAATCTACAAGCTCGAAAAAACAAAATTTATAAGCCTTGATGAAACTTGAGACTTGATTATCCTAGAATTATTCTTAAATTTCAACGATTCTGAGACAGAATATTCTTATAAAAATTTAGTTTGCCATGAGGTATAACAACCAAGAAGAAGACCTCAGAAGAAGCATTAGCACGCTATCAGAAACAGTGCTGTTCTTTAGGGGTAGAGTTGATGCATTTTATCGAAAATAATGAGCGTTCCTCTCAACAGGGCCGCCGAGAGAATTCTGAGGCTCCGTTGGCAAAAGAGTGTAACGCAATATAGTTTCTTAAAATGAATGGACATTATATTGAGTATTTCCTCTATACCCTATAATATTAGAACAATGGTAAAACACTAGTAGTCTGGTAATTGAGAAGTAGAGTACGGACACATATTTGCGTATTCTCTCGCGTCTCAGCCTTGGAACCTTAAACACGCTACAAGAGTAAGACGAGACACCCTGTGAGCGAAGCGAGTAGGAAATTTTCAGGGCCTAGAAATTAACTTTGGAAAATTAATGTTAGTTCACTTTATGAGGCCTCCCAGACCTTGAAGCATTGAGTGTTATGAGGCCCCTTGGAGCTTTTGGCTCTGAGGCAATTTGCCCCCTGTCCCCTCTCGGTGGTACTGGCTCGCAACACTCCTTTATTCCAAATCAACTACACGTTTTTTTTTTATCAGAAAATCATTATTTTGCCTGAGCCTCAATTTTCTTAACTTTTCCCGAAATTGAGCCTGAGATTTTCTTAAACGTTTCTTAGCTTTTACTGAAATAAACTGGCTAGAGTGGTTTACACTGTCGTTAATGATATTGTGTACATGAAATTAAATTCCATCTGTAACATTTTGAATGCAATAACAACGAAATACCGACTATTTTGCCTATAAAAACTCTTAATTTTGGAAATTGAGCCTCGTGATTTTCTTACGATTTTCTTAATATTTTGACAATTTGAGCCTCATTTTCTTATAAACTTTTTTCTTATAAAAAAAAAACGTGTACACGTTTAGAAAGTACGCACTTTTTATTTCATAAGGAACCTAAATGTAGAAGACTTAAATATTTAAGGAACTTATGCTACTAATCGAGAAGAACCTACGGAACTTATCAATTCCAAAATTTTTATAACTGCAAATACTCAAGAATTAGGAAGTCGGTTCCACTTATTTACAGCCACAACTTACATAGATACATTTATGAAACTTTTTTCCTACCTTANATTTTTGCTTTTTATCTTGAGTTCTAGCCAAAATAAAAAGTAAAATTCAGAATATTGATTTTGTTTTGGCTTGTACCGGTTTTATGGCACTATAAGTGCAGTGAATAATATTAAGGAACTATTAAGGAACTTTTAGAACTAGTATTTGATAAAAAGAGGTTCAAAACTAAGGAACTTTTAGAACTGATCCTTGAACTAGGTTCCTTAAAAAGCGTGTAATACCCGACTGCACAAGAAATAGCTGGGAATGTTCAATATTGGGTTTTTGAAACGTACCAAATTCAGTAAGTTTATATTTATTTGAAAATCGAACTATCTGCTTATTTGTTTACCATCTTATGTACTTTGTGTTGGCTACTCTTTAATATCACTAGCTCAAGCATACTCGGAGTTTTTCACTTCACATCAGTGAACGAGAGCAAAGTGCCGAAACTCAAAAACTTTTGAAGCTCAAAAACGGTTTACTAAGAAAGCCTTTGAGAAAGTCTTGATATTAGAAATGTAAAAGGATAAGAAAGTTTCAGTATCGGAGTCGAAAAAAGCTTTCTTGAAGAAAATGTGCAAATATTCTCATTGGTGTCATAGAATCTGAAAGCAAAAGAAACTTATAGAAAGAAAAGGAAAGAAAAGGCACATTTTTGTTCACTTGCAGACAGAATTTTGGCTAGGGGTGAAATACCCAATCCCCCTGTAAGAAGGAGCCTTATTGAGGAGGAAGTACGAATCTACTACCAAATATCTAATTGTCTGCTGAAGGACGTCTCTTTCTGTACACTGCGCACTTTTATAGTAGAATACCATCTTCTGGCGGAGCTTTAATAATCTGAGCTTTTCTGATTTGGCGTCATTCTCCCGTTAAGTAACGCTAAATTTAGCGTTTTTGAGACCCCTCCCCTTGTCCTAACGTTNTTCCGTACTATAGCTTTCCATATAAATTATACAGTAGCGTAACAACTGGAGGGACCCTCCTTCCCTCAAGAGGCGTTACATAACGGTTGAATGAATAATCATGAGGATCATTTTAAAGCTATTCCTGATTTCTGAATTCGCCATAAAGAAACACGAAAGCGAAACAGAATACTAACTTTTGTATCGATATTGTAAAGCGAATCTACAAGTAGTGCTTTAACTCAAATACACAAAAATTCTAAATCTCAATGAAGCTTGAAGCATATATTATTCTTAAATTAGTCTTAAATTTCAGCGACCCTTGCCCTCAATATTTTTATAAACTTTATTGCCAAAAGTGTATGTATCCATTGTGCAGTTGAGCTCCTTATCAGTCTTAAGAGTGACTTTAAGAGCGACTGACCACTCCCTTTCTAATTATAGTAAAATACCATGCTTTCTAAGTACGTGAAGTAAATCTGGAAATAATGTCACAACCTTTGAACGTGTCAAATGACTTGAAGACCTCCCAAGTGAAGATTTTTAAACCGTGCTAAGAGTACCATTAAGGTTGCGTTATGCCAGGAAGGTAGGTAGCTAAGAAGCTCAAATTTTCAAGGTTGAAAGCTCACCTTTTTCTAGGCATTTCTGCAATGGGCTGTTTTTGGTAGATTTGTCTTCAACACTATTTTTTCATAAGAACCAGTAAATTAAAGTTCAGGCTAGCTGTCCTTAACTTTCCTAAATCTTTTGGCTAAATTGTTCTTAAACTAACATTCACAAGACAACATTGGGTGTTTTGATTGATTGAGAGCCAAATGTTACAACCAATATGACATCTCTTGCATATTAATATTTTTATTGAAAAAGGTTTATCAGCAAATATAAATAGACAATGTTAGCACAGTATCTAGTTTCACTAGGAGCAACTAGTTTGCGAAAATGGAAGACAAAAAGTCTCAAGGCTGTCAATTCTCTCAGGTTATCAAGGAAAGCACATGTCGTGTCCAGTTGTTAGTGGAAAGCTTCTGCATCGTTTTCCAGACATAAATGTAATGACAAAGCTTCAGGCTCAGCCTTGCTTTTAATTTGGTCGTA
Organism: Cassiopea xamachana; assembly: GCA_900291935.2. Taxonomy (NCBI): domain Eukaryota; kingdom Metazoa; phylum Cnidaria; class Scyphozoa; order Rhizostomeae; family Cassiopeidae; genus Cassiopea; species Cassiopea xamachana. The sequence goes on along the minus strand of OLMO02000231.1, from coordinate 7,193,549 downwards.
ATTTTCCGCCAAATTTCAGGCTCGTGTTCTTAGAAATTGTTCTTATAAAAAGAGAATTTAATAGCTATGCTACATTCACGTCTTTTGTTTGTTTTCACTGCAATTCATTTAGTTAAATTAAGAAACTTTTAATAAACTTTGAGAATTAAATGCAGCCAAAAAATTATAAAACTTTTACTACTAAACTTTGAGCCAAGTATTTTGTAAAAAGCGAGTAATCAAAGATTCTTTTTCATTTTCTACTCGCCCCTGTCATTGAGTTCTTAGGTAGAGAGAGACGAAAGAGCACACTATCTGTAGTTCGCTAGATCTCAACTGAATTCCCACAATGCATACATCAAGTATTAATTGAGCAGCAACAACACATTTAAACAATAACACATTTAACAATTATAACAAATTAGAGATAATTCGACTTTGAAATCGACAAGAGAGGCAAATACAAAACAGTAGCGCTTAACATCTTTAAATAATTTGGATTGGTGTAATTCCAAGCCCAAATCTACATGCAAGTAGGACTTTGCCTTGCCAGTACAAACATCGGACTGTGGAACCACTGAATGGGCAAAGGTACAAGCTAAAACTAAATTAGATTGGTAATCCACGTGAGTGGAATCACGACTAACGTTTTTGTAGTACGTTGAAAGGTATTTTCAACCTTTATTAGACAAAAATGAGAAAGAAAAGCGAAATATGGTAAATGAAAGATGCGAAAAGGACATTTCTCAACGTGCTGTTAGACTATAAAAACGCTATATTTTGCAAAACGTAGGGCCTAAGCTAGGTTAGTATTTTGTGATCTTCTTTTTACGAGAGCAATATAATAAGAAGACGAGACTGAAATTTGGTGAAAAAGTAAGAACAAGTTAAGAGCAAGCCTGAGACGGAAGAACTATTATTAAATGGATTTTTGGACAAGATAAATAAGCTTTCCATTAGCACATGGACATGAAATGTCCTTTTCTTGGCAGCCTGAGGAGAATTGGCAACTTTGTTATTTCTTCGCTTTGATTTTCATGAATTAGTTGCCCCTTGCAAAATTAGCTACTGCACTGTTATTGCTATATATAATTGGTCACTTCTCCTCTTTGATTTTTTTAATAAAAAGCATTGATATGCAACAGATGCCATCTCGGTTGTAACATTTCGCTAATGGGCTCTTAATCAGCGAGAAGCATCCAATGTTGTCTTGTGTATTATATTACTTCTAGACCGCCTAACCCCTACTAATTTATGAGTAAATTATGAACAACTCAGCCTCACAATCTTGGACAAATGAAGAACAGCCAGCCTGAACCTCGACTGTACTGGTTCTTGCAAAAATTAGAGTGTAAATAGCGAAACCATGCATAGGTGAAAGCTAATAAGGGAAAGTACAGTGGCCCAGTACTAAATGTGTGTTTCTTTGCTCTTTGAAACAAAGGCCCATTTAGAAAAAAAGACGTTACAACTCGATAACCTAGTACACATAATCAAACGTTTGTGTGTTTAACACAAACTGTGTAGTATTGTTACATCATTTAACATAGTATTTCAAGCTGTAATGTCTAGGGGGTTTCCAGCTAAACAAACCGAAAATTCATGAGTCATTGGTTTAATGGTGAAACAAACAATTTCATGTAGACGCGCCCAGTTTATCACGCCAACCAATATTCTATAAATGAGACAGAGTTTTACTTTAATCTTGGTTTGCTGGCAGACTAACTTGTTTTCCGAGGCTTTCAAGGGGAAGCATGCCCTAACGTATCCCTATCTGGTAATTTAGGGACAATAATTGGATAATCCAATGAATGCAGCTCAGCCGCTGCCCACAAGCCGCTCCTCAATGAATTTGTCCGCTGTGTAATCGATTAGCAAGGTCGAAACCAGGGGAGAAGCTTATAAACACTTAACGTATTCACGTTCATTTGCTGAAGACAATAAATATCAATGTATTGAATACCCTATGTCTTCATTGATAATTCATGGCCATGATTGCGATCAATAACAGTCTACGCAAACGCAGCGCGGTTGAGATGAGTAATTATGCTTAGTATATGACAGCAATAGCTTCTATGCACCACAGCTAATGACGACATTATACCATACAAAGCTCCCTTTCCTAGCAGTTTGGTGTGCAAGGTTTCAGCTTGATCTCAATGCAAGATCGTCAATTGCTACCCGCGTCCTTCCCAGCAGAATATTGTTTTCGCAAAGCATTCCTTAATTTTTTACATGTTACGACACCTCTTCATAATAGAATGGACAATTGTAAACTGGTTAACTTGAATCAACTGATTGTTTTCTATTGGAGAATAATTTCTATACGACCTGAGATGAGTACTGTTTTGTATCATACAAACAAGTGCTTTATTGAATACGTATTGACACTATAAACACGTAATCGTAATAACGAGATCTACTGACTCCTCGTAATTGCCAAGCTTAGAGTCACCAGGTGTCTTGGCCTTTGAAACAAATGAAGCTGGTTCAAAGCGGATAACCATGTGAGCATCAAGGCTAATGACAGCACAATCGCCCCTTGTCCGTCATGTGACAAGCCACCCCACTTTGCCTAGATGGCGTTGATTTGCAGTAAGACCATAAACGCCCCCGCCTTTCGACATCAGCCTGAAGTCCACTTTTTTATATACACTATTTATCGTCATGTGTTTATCGTAAAATTGTGTACCACAGTGGAGCAATTCTGTACTAAAACACCCTCATTTCCTCCCCATTGTTATTTTTCAAGGGTTTCGCTTTTTCAAACATAGTCTGGTCATGAACTGTAGTAAATTTCGCTGCTGGCTTTGTTTTTTGATGTCTGTTTCATGAAAATCCTCTGCTCTTGTACTTTCTTGCTTGTCCAGACCTATCTCGGGGTTTCTTTTTAAATCATTGAATGATGGATATTGATCAAACATCTGTCGCATCGCAACGAACTATTTATTTTTAAATCTTGCAACGGTTGGTCAATCAAAGTCTAATGGAGAAGGAATGCAATCTGTATTTCACGCAGTCAACAAGGCAGGCGAAGTTAGCATTTATTACAGAATATGAGGCAACCAAGCCATTGCTTATCAACAGACCATCAAAATAGAACTAACTTGGATAATAAAATAGGTTGTCCTTTAGAAACAAATTTTCATAAGATTTTGACCCTCTAGTGCTCTACTTACAGGGTGAAACTCCTGGCGGAGTACAGGGGTGCATCAAAGATGACTATGCTGCTTGTTTATTTGTTGAGTAATTCCGGAAATTTCATTTTTTATCGCTCTTTCGCTGGTGCGCTTTGTACCATTCCTAAAAGCGGGCGGTACCATTTTTTCGGGCATTTATGCCTCACACCCCCAGTGAAAGCAACCAAGTGTAACCCTTGCACGTGGTTGTAAGAAGGGAATTGAGGGGCAACAGAGTTAAAGACTGTTGTGGTTTTTAGAAGACAACCATTTCGTTTGCTGTAGTACGTAGGGTTACTACGGCTTGACAGAGAATACCAAGCATGCTTTAGCTAGGGTCAACGGGCTGTGGTTGTGGTGAAGTGCTAAAATTTACAAAACAATAAAGTAACCTGTTGGCCAATGACACGTGACCACATGAAAGAACGAAGGTTCATTGACAAGCCAGTCTTCAATGGCTTGGCAAGGGAGAAGAATATAAATGCCAAAATGTTACGAAGTATTCAATAACATCACATAAAGTTAAGGTATTTGCTTTTTATTCATATATGTCTTCAGCACTAGCACTTTCTAGCTGGCGAGTTGTATGAGTTGCACTTTTGTTTCGGTATATTTGGCTGTTCGGTCGGCCTAGGCGAAAACTCCGGTAGGGTTTTCGTTTTCATTGCCTGCTACTTGTCAAACAGAAAAGGCACAAACGTCTTGCTNTTGTATATGAAGAAATGTGTTAGTAAACAGTGAACGCTCTCCTCAGCCTTGAAAGGTAAAGCAGTGCTACTTTAGCTCAACTTTTAATTATAAATGGATTCCGTGACTTCCTCTAACCTGAATTTTTATTTCTTGCCCGGTAATCTTTCCCGCTTTGAAGCCTCAGTATGAGCTGCTGTATATACGAGTATAAGATACAGTAGAGAATGTTAGGAAGTCGTAGCGTATTGAGTGCTCTTTCACGGTTGCGTGAAATCATTGCTCAGCGTTGCAAAGTAGTTGTTCATCATGCACGTTAAAATTCAGAGCGCAATACTCTGTTTTGTAGATAGAACTTGGATGAAGTTGTATCTTAAACTACAAGCAGGTTAATTTCCCTTTAGGTCTTTTACTTGAGACATTTGCATAGGCAGATAGTCATAAATTGTTAATTATTGTCAGCAAATATCAGAGAAAAGACATTGAAGCCATGTTGCTGCTGAAGATAACAGATTTCACCCATTGTTTAGCTTTGTACATTACTTTTAATAAGACCCATACACCGGATATTTTTAGGGGTTCCTGAACTTCTTGAAAACCTTTTCTCCAATGGTGGAAAATTTCTCTCAGCTTTAGTGTGAGAAAAGTGATGTGGTGGTGTTAATGGAATGTATTTGGAGCACTTACTTATGGCTAGTTTACTTTGCCTTATCTTGCAGTTGTGACTCTAGTATACAGTAGCCTGTAGTGAAATAACTATATGAGTATAATACTAATTATGTAACTGTAGATATTTCTGGCCCCATTTTTACCTACAAGCCTTATCCTTCATTGATAATTCCTGCAGTTGTCAATTAAAAAATTGGATAGTTTATTTGCCCATTTCTTGCTCAATTAAATGTATTTTAATGCTCCCCATTGATGCCACAGTATAGCTTTGCTCCATAAAAAACAAACCACATCACAAGGGTAAATAAGTAATTGGGAATGTAAATAGGAACATTGGATGATAGCTGTTAGGAAGATATAACTCAACATTAATGTCTAAGAATAGTTTTCTAGTAATGTATAGCTTTATTTTCTTGGCCCACCACTACAGTGAATGTTAGTGGCACAATTCCATAAAGTTCTTACCCACTGCATATTGTGAGAGTCTCTATAACCTGTACTTACTTTATTTGCTATTTCTGCTGCCAGCACATGGCTCNCACAGATGTGATTTGGATGTACAGAGCACAACTATCTTAATTTTGCAAATCTCCCTGCAGGCTCAGGAATTTCACACTCTTAAATTGCACCTGACCATTTGCTTGTCATGCCCATATATAAGATGGTGACAGGATTACACTCCCCTTTTATGGAAAAATATTTGGCATATTCAACACAGATTTATGAAAAATGTAGCCCAGTACACAGTTTCTCAATAGAGAAATGAATCAAGTTTGTTGATGCCATGTTCCATTCATTGCACAGGCATGTTGAGATATAGTTAGAGCACTAATTTATGATTTAGGATTCAATTTTTCGCACAGAATTGTCATCGAACAAAGTTCCCACTACCATTTCAATTTAATAGAACTTTATTTGCATTCACATGTGGATGATTGTATGCAATTGATATGGATAGACCTTTTGGTAGAAATAGTGATAGGATATGATAAATGGAGTCAGCTACATACTAGCACATGTCATAAAATTGCAAAATAAAAATCTAGGCCTATGGTAGTCAGAGATAAACTATATAAGTACTTCCAAGCTGTTTATGTAGGCAAGCTATAGTTTTTGAGACTTGTTCTATAGTAATTGAAAGTATCACATTTCAGGAAGGGATGAAATTTTTGTAAAGGTCTAATGTGTAATTTTGGATAAGCATGCTTTAAGGATCAATACATTTAATAGAACTCCAAAGTACATCAATATCAATGCAAAGTTGATTTGGCTAGTTACAAATTTAATTCCTATGTTGCTTGGTACATACTTTATCATTTTGTTAGCTAATTTGTTAACTATTTAAGTTTGTTTGTTGAGTTTAGAGAATAATTTTATTTTGAATCAATCTTGGAAATTAAATGTTAAAACCTTGCTGCTAATGTATATATAAAGATTTAAGAGTCCTTTATATATATACACCTAAATAATTATAGATATAAATACATAGATTTAAGCATGTGCATATATAGATATATACATGTAATATATATATATATATATATATATATATATATATATATATATATATATATATATATATATATATATATATATATATATATACATACATGTATATGTATATTTATTTTTATTTATTTATTTGATTGTTGGTTTGCTTATGTGTAGCTATGTATGTTTGGGGATCTTGTGAGCACTTTTAGTAATATAATGAAGTATAGCCCTGGCTGTTTTGTGAGTGGAGAGAATAAAGAATATCAGGGTTCATACAGGTTTTGCAAAGCTCTGAAATGTAATGGAAATTGATAATGCAATTTTCTAGGACCTGAAAAGTTTTGCAAAAGGTAGGTTTTTCAAATTGGCTATGGAAAAGTTTTTCGATTTTTGTTTGAAGAAGTTCTAAAATTTCCTAATATGGATATATCTTAGAGTTGTATTGCTTACTGAATATACTGTGTTTGTTCATTTTACTATTTATAACTTATAATGTACCAAAATAATCTTTAAATGCAAGCAAAAATATGTTTTATGGTTTTGGAATTTGGAAATTTAGTAATTGGGCTTTGGAAAAGTTTTGGAAATGGTTTTAAAGGAGCAAGTACGAACCCAGGGAAAGTAAGCAAGGATGGATTGACACAGGCTTGAAATTAAACAATCTCCTGTGGAAATAATTTGTCTTTTCAACTGGAAGACAACATTTGTATAT
>OLMO02000231.1:7149427-7170625 GCA_900291935.2 Cassiopea xamachana | reverse complement strand
TATCATTATGATCATTACATCATTCCTCACTCATCAATATCATCTCATTTTCAATACCTTTATTCATTTATCCATTACTTATTTCCAATTATTCATTAAATTTATTAATTATCATTGATTATTTTCATTCATTATGATTCTTTATCATTATTTTTCATTATCAAGCATTGTTAGTTATTTTAATTTATCTACATTTCTAACTTTTTCTTTTCCATAATTGCTTTCATGCTTGTCAAAGTTCTCCAAATGGCGCAAGAAAAGGTTTCTAACTCACTTGTATGAAGTGAATAGCACTTTCCGCAATGAGAATATTGGATCTGTGCTTTACTCTTGTTATTGAATGCCAAGCGCAAAGAACATCATCACTACGGTAGAAACCCACTTTTATATAAGAACCTTAAGGCTGAAATTTCATCTTTTAAGCCCCCTAAAGAAGAACCCCATAGATGCTGAAATGAGGAATGGTTCTTTTATAGCTGGTTTCATGTCACTAGATTTCAAACTCCAATAGTATCGCCCTTCATAGGCTGTTTGTGTACTGATCAAACTATTCAATGAAAAAATGAAAGCCACACACTTACTTTTGAAACATTACAAGAATAATCTTTTAGAATGTGTCAAAATGGTTCAGTTATTAATATTATTAATTCAGTTATTAATTCAGATAATAAAATTATTAAGCGCGAATTCTGGCCTAATTGTGTTCTCAAGAATTGTCAAGAACTCTTGTATTGAAAACAGTGTTGATTTGTGCAAAGCATGTACTGTATATCACAGTGCTTCTGAACTAGTTTTTGCAAAGCGCCCTACCAAAGCAAAAGAAACTATTTGCGCCCTCCACTTTCAATAACAATTTCATACGTTCTCCTGTTCCGTGGCAAAGTCTGGTATATAAGAACCGTTTTAAGAACCTTATAGCCTTGATTTTTAATAGCACCTAATTTATTAGGAACCCTTCAAAACTGCCCAGGAAAAACCTAGGTTCTTTTGTGTGGGTTTCTACTGTATTTCTATTAGGGGCAGTGCTATTGTTCTTTAGCGCTGCCAAAGTAAAACGATGTCCAAATGTGTGTGTGAAATACAATTCTATTCTCAGAATTTGATGTGAACTGTTATTACATTTCGAGACTAAGGTTAAAGGTTCCACAATTATAGATAATTGTGAATTTCTTTGATAGCTCAATTTATTTCCTAAGATTAATTTTTGACCAAGCTTTCCTGTGCGGAATAGAAAGGTTGACAATAAATTGGGATAGGATATAAGTCTAAAGTTGAAGCTTAAAATAAACAGGGCGTTGCTAGAATACGATAAGTAAATAACTAGGGATTAATATTGTCAGGCGAGAGGACGGTTGCAAACTTCTGCTACATTGTCAGTGTTTCTGAGGGCAGCAGTTGCTTTCTTTCCAGACACTCATGCAGCAACCCTAGCACTGACTCTGGATTATACAGTGTCCTCTTGGCTAACAATTTGTACGGGGTGTTGCAATAGGAATATATTTTTTGCATAAATATTCAGTCGAGGAGGACACGCCTATTCTGGGCTGAAGACTATGTACATTGTTGCCGGAAAGCATTCATTTGTATCCTCAACTGAAAACGATGTTCAAATTGGTTCATTTCGCTGACTTTATCATTTATTTTGAGTTACATGCCTAGGACCTTCAACGCGTAATTCAATAGCCTGTTATAGGCTCATAAAAACCTTCTTGATCCAAAGAGAAAAATTAAATGCATTCATCAGCATGGAAGTCGTGTTTAATTTTAGCAAGTTCGTCACACTCTTTTTATAAAGAATATAAGTTAAAAGATTATTATGGCTCAGAATCGCTGAAAAGTAAGAATAATCCAAGAGTAACGCAAAGCTCAAGCTTCATTGCGACTTATATTTTGTTTTGTGATGAAGTAAGACATCAACAAAGATTTAAATATATTCTTTTGATTTCCAGATGATGTTTTACCTTTGCTTCTTAAAAATAATCTTAGGCTCAAAAATAGTTTTATAATTTTGAGGCTCAGCAAAAGTTAGATAAATATCTAGTTATTTACTGTTCTTCAATATTCTTAAATTTAAGAATATTCTTATGGTTTATTTTTAAGACGAAAATTGCTAACTTCGAAATTTTACGTAGCTCTTTTCATGTGCTACTACAATCTAAATGTTCGGTCATTCCAAATACAATTTTTTGTAAATAGCTGTTTAAAAGATTTTGTATAGAAGCAGGTACGCTTTGTTAATATTTGGACCATGCGCAGAGCCGAATAGGAACGGGCTTTTCAAGCATAGCTGATAAGATAAACCACCATTAATAAGCAATTTCTTTAAGTGATTTCAGCGCCGCTGGTAATTTACAATGAATTATTAATGAGATAGGTTATGCATTTACAATTGCGAACGTACAGTAGCGAATATGTGGAGTACAATTTTATACATGAAATTAGCATGAAAATAGGCCCCCTCTCTCATGAGATTTATGTCACATGGCTTGCATGCCTACGCTTTGTGTGTATTTATCTCCCCAGATAGTTTCTTCTGTTAAGTCACACCTGGCAAAACCAAAACACGTGTGTTCTTTGGATTGTTCAATTTAGTGCAATTCGATTGAATGAATGAGGACCTTAATTTATACCCTATTGCAAGGCTATGTTATCAAGGCCAATTAAAATTTTATACTGCCTTAAATTCTTTATGAACGCCTCTTAGCTGCAACCCCAGTAGTTTGTTGTTGACTCTTCCATAGATAACAAGACCGTCTCAAAAGTCTCGCTCATCAATGGTCATAGAAATGACGTAATTTTTGACTAGACANATATTGAAGTACTTTAAATGGCTATAACTTTATCTGGCGTCGATAAAATTTCATTGTCTCAGTGCGTGAAGTTGCTCAAAGTTTTCTCATTCAGTCACTCGTTTGCTAGTACCTTGCAAAGCAAAATGTTTCTCTTGGCATCGAAAATTTTATTCATAGGTGTATATGTAATTAGTGAGACCATAGGCTGGTGCTGCCTTCATGACGGTTTTGCTTCATAACCAGACGTCATGCTTTTTCCCAGTGCCTTATTAAAATTCTACCATGCAATACAGTAACTCTCGATATCTCAAGTCCCTGATAACTCGAACTTTCTGTAAGTCGAATCCCGATGAACACTATGGTATGAAAAGACATCCGTTAGCTCGAAATGTTTTTACTGGTTCTTTGAAGGTTCCAGTTATCGGCAGTTTACTGTGCTACACTCTCCGTTTGCAGGTGTAGATCTAGAAACCGACTTTAATTTTTCTGCAATAGAACACCACGTTCCATGAAGCTTGTCCAGTATGTATGGTGATTTATCAGACTTGAAAAGGCTGAAATTTAGAGCTTATGTTTCCTTGGGCTCTCTGATAGCTGGCTGATATTGTTATGGAGCATTCTCTTTGTTTTATGATCCTTTGTGATAGCATTTGGCAACTTGTAATTTTTCTCACCAGCTCATTTCATTTGTCTAGACCACATAACCATTTCGCACGCCACAATTACCAAGTGGTTTAAGGAGTTGGCCTGGTGTCATTTTCTCACTATTGACCTTCATGTTTGCAATGTTGTTGCAGGGGAAAGAGCACATTAGAAGACCTATGAACGCCTTTATGATTTTCTCTAAAAATCACCGGCATTTGGTACACCAAAAACACCCCAATCAAGACAACAGAACGGTTAGTAAAATCCTTGGAGAATGGTGGTACGCCCTACCTGCAGAACAGAGAAAGGAATACCACAATCTAGCCAATCAGGTACCAGAAACTACCTTATACGTTTAGAATTTGATGAATAATTTTTTTATTTGTTATATGATGTAGCAAGGTTTTTGCATAGTCTGAAAAAGTATTCAAACCAGGTTTTGATATTTTTCCACCTGCCATAGCAAGCTTCCGTGTATAGTGCTTCTTAGAATCGCAGATAGTAATTTTAGAAAGCAAAGACATTTGCGTATGTTTTACCATGTAATTGGAGAATTCGCTATCAATTTGATCTTGCAATCTTTTCAAGGTGAAAGAAGCTCATTATAAGGCTCATCCAGATTGGAGATGGAGCAGTAAGGAGAAACGGAGATCTAGATCAACACCTGGCGCTAAGACTCCGGTCAAAGATCAGAGTGCAGGTAGTTCATTAGCAAGCGTTTTCTCCACAATTCATTCGTCATGCGTTTTCTTAGTGCCTTATTAAAAGTCTAACATGGATATTGCTCGCTTTTTCTAACACTGTTAATATATTTATAATTCTTTGAATATTGTTTTGTACTACTGTAGATATCCGCATAAAAGAACCTAGGCTTTTCCTGAGCAGCCTGGATAGGTTCTTAATTAGTAAATTGATATTCTTATTTCCAGCCTGTAAGGTTCTTAACAACATTCAGTACATGCTCTGCATGTATTTACGTTGTTTTCAGCACAAGAATTCTTGATGATTCTTGAGAACACTTTAAAGTCAGAATTCTTGTATAATAATCTTGTCATATGTTGTGCAACTTGAAAAGTGCAAACAGCCTATGAAAATTTCAGCTCATGACATTTGAAACCAACAACATGAAATCCATTATTTAAGATCCATCCCCATTTCATCCTCTTTGGGGTTCTTATTTAGCGGTTTCAAGCAATGAAATTTCAGCCTAAAGGCTCGTTTCTGCGGGTTTCTACTGAGAGTAGCCAACAGGAGCTATAATCAAATGAATCCAGATACTCACGTCACCATTATGTTATGAATCTTATATTTATAGTTGTTTTATTTCAAAGTCTCAACAACATTTGTTGAATTCTTTGGGTAGAAAATATTTTTCACAATAATTTTACTCATTATTGCATGCGCAGAACTCCAAAAGTAACTATAAATGGGCCTATTCCTGCTTGAAATATTTAGTGTATCACACATTAAGAGTAAATTATTAAGTTATCTGCTGTTGGGGATAATAGGCTAAATCTACTCCTTATCCTTCTTGAAAGGATATCATTTTGTTAGTAAACGTTGTGTTTTCTCGGACTATATCCTGTAACATAATTAATGCTGTTCTTGTTAGACTCAGGTGTGTGTTTGAACGGGGGTGTATTATCCTGTTCAACTATATTTTATCTATTTTAACTTTCTGTGAAAATCATATTATATGACCTCTCAGTGTATTTACATTCTTGTTGATTTCACCCTTAATAGCACGTGGAATTGAACCTATTGCCTGGTGTTTCACGCTTGGATGATAGATTTATTTATGAAATGTTTATATATCACATGTTTAAAAGAGAACAGCCTTCAGCATGGCAATCCTCATTTAGAAAAAGAGCCAGTGGCCTGACCACGGGGGTATGGACAGGCCATTGCCCCCCCACTTGTTTGCCAAGATGGCTTGTTTATCAAAAAATTCACCTGCACTACGCACCTGAAATGCTACATAGCCTAGGCTCTTTTAACTGTCTTAAATCACTAAGGTTTTTATATTGTCTATGACGTTGGCAGATTTATTCTAATGGAAAGGAAAGGCGTGGCTAAAAATTTTCGTTTATGCCCCCCACTTTTATAGCGCTGGCCACGCCCCTGACTAGAGCCCCTCCCAAAATTTTTAGGAGCAAAGAGATCAAAATAAGTAAAAGATCAATGGAAAACTGCAAACAGAAAAGAGACAAAGGATGTTTGTTTGTTCTTGTGACATTAATCTTATACTTTCTGATGTATTTCTTCACTAGTTCTCCAAAGCTGTAAGCTTCTACTTTGATGTCTGTTCTTGGTAGGTTTTTGTAAAAAGCATAAACAATTTCTGTTTGATTGATTTCATAATGAATAATCGTTGTTCTCTTTTTCGCAGAAAATGTACGATCTTTTGATGACAGTAGTTCCAAAAGCAAACCTGTAAGTAGCTTGTTTCAAAAGGGGGGATTGAAAATCTCATTTTCCCTCTGCCTTTCTCCTTCCCTTCCGTTTATCTCCTCATCCTCTCGCCTTTCTCTCCTTCTATATCCCTCACTATTTACTCACTGTTTCCCTACTCACTAATTACGTACTCAGTTATTTCGTATATTGATTACAGTAGTACCCCGCCACTAAGAAACTGACTTGTAAAAAACTGACTTATAAGAAACTGCAGCCTGCCAGATGGCACCATATCCTCCCTGATATAAGAAACCAGTCACCCTGAATTTTTAAATCAGTTTTTCTTGAAAATAACTTTGATTGGAAAAAATTGCGTGTTCCAAACACTTGTTAACACAAACTTTGAATTCAAATAGCCATTGTTTTAGCATTTGGTTTAATGTAACCCAAATAAAGGCCAATTTCATGGTTTCTGTTGAAATACACATGCACATTTGGTGAGTTTCTTGTTGTACTTATAGGAAACTATTAAGCCTGTTTTATTTTCTCTGACCATTTATAAGAAACCACTCTGCCTTGTTTTACAAAATGAGTTTCTTAGTGGCGGGGTAGTACTGTAGCTCGCATACACTTTTTTTGTAAGAACAACTTCATAGGAAGACGAGCCTGAAATTTGGTGGAAAATTAAGAACAAGGTTGAGCCTGAATCCTTGTCGTAAAGTGTATTTTTGGGAAACGATGCAGAAGCTATCCACTAACAAATGGACACGAAATGTCCTTTCCTTGTTTACCTGAGGAGAATTGACAGCCTTGGCACTTTTTGTCTTTGATTTTCGCTATTTAGTTGCTCTTAGCGAAACTAAATACTATTCTATCATAGTCAATTTACCATTTTTTATAAACTCTTTTCAATAGAAATCGTAAATATGCAAGAGATATCATCTTGGTTGTAATATTTCGCTTGCAATCCATCAAAACGTCCAATGTTGTCTCGTACATGGTCTTTCTATGTATTTCAAAGTGGCCTACACACCACTAATTTGGGAACTAATTAAGAACATTTCAACCTCAAAACTTGGAGACAATTAAGGCCAGCCAGGCTGAACCTCAATTTTACTGGTTTTTGTAAAAGTAGAGTGCATTCACTCACATATAACATGCTTATTGCATGCTTATTCTCTAACCCATTACTTACTGAACTACTTAACCCGTTGCTGACTTGATCACACAATCTTTATGTTTGTTATTTCTTTCCCAATTTTTATTGTCTGTGGCTTATTACATTCGCAATCTTCAATTCACACATTGCATCATTCAAAATGCTCCGCTACTTTTTTAAGGTAATTCGTAAAGAGGCTACTACCAAGAGCCAGGCAGAGGCCAGTGAAGTTCGTTTAGAATGCGAAGAACAAGTAACCGAAGATTCTGATAATTCGGACAACGAGAACTTGAATCGTAATAGTGTGGCTTGGGGTAACGCAGATAGATCTGGAAGCAACATGAAATCTCCCCCGTATTCGCCCGTTAAGATGGTTGGCANAGGAGTGGATTTTTGGAACCACACCAACGTGAACACTTTCAGAAGCCAACGAACTTGTCGAAGAATATGAAACTATCGTTCAACGAAGATCCTTTCAGCCATGGAAAAGATGCGTCGCCGGAAAGACCTTCAACTTCTGTCAGATGGGAATCTGAAAAGGTTGGTAGGTTTTTGCCAATTGAAGTCATTTTGAAGTGTGCCATTAATTCTTTGGCATCGAATAGTAGGGATAATAAAGAGGGGGTTATCATTTTTTCTAAAAGTAGCATAGATTTGAGGGCTGTTTATAGGTGGCGATTCAATGTTCAATAGACAGTATGGGAGCCCAAACATTTCAAAATTATTGTAAGTCGTTTTTACATTGTATAATTGTAAGGTAGTTTGTTTTGATTTCCTTCCTTGTTAATATCGATTTACATTCACAAAGCCATTGTATTTTATTTGTTTATCCTTTTTATAACTTTAAAACCTTCTTCAAAATTGCTTAATGGGGAGATGGTCAATAAATGAGAATGGGTGGTAAAGTTGTAGAAAACCTGCAATCGGTGCCCCCCTATTATTTGGTTTAAGAGTGTATGGAACTCATTTTGAAGCTCAGTGCGTACATGAATTCAGGTTTTAAATATTTGCCATTAAAAGTCATCTGATTCAACGGTTTATCATAACTGGAGGACATTCGCTATGTAGTGGATGGGATTGAAGATCAGGCATTTCTTGTTTCGTATCAAAATTAAGCCATTATGTTGTAGTTTATTGAAAATTTTGTCCTAATTTTTGTCTGAAGAAGACTAAGAAGCGAAGTGAACACTAGTTGGCAAGACACTTTTGAAGGATGAGTTTTTCTATTTTTTTGCGGTGGCCTGGCATCAAATCATGGCATTGTGCTCTCCTTTCGTCTTCTCCTGTCTCTTACGATCTGGCCAAACATCTTTCAATCTCTTACATTCTATTTCATCCTCACTCAGTCGATTATCTTAATTTTTGTCTTCCTTTCGCTCTTTTTCTCGCCCTCTCGGCACCCAGAATTCTCTTCGCGATTTCTCCTTCACTTTTGAACCCGCACCAAATGAGAGTAGTCTTCGATACACTAATGTTTTTATTAACATAGCTCTTGTTCAGCCTAACTGTTGCTATCTGTCACTTGTTTAACATATTCCATAAACTTTTGGTTANATTTCTATTCCCATTTTTCTTTTTAATTAGGTTAAATTACAAGCTTTTACGCCTCTAGTCTCGTCATTTATGTGATTGTTTGGTTGCAACAATTGTTTATTTTTGTATCTCAACAGCCTACTCTCCAGCCCGGAATAGACGCCCCCTTCGATTAATTTTGTTTTGAAAAATTGCATACCAGGGCACCTTATTGCAACCCCCGCCCGTTTGTTCTGATTTAAGAGGGCAGTCAAAACGATACCTAGCCTTTGTATTGCAGATAAGCGTATAAAAAGAGAAAAATTGCGTTCAAAAGCACTGGCAACGTAGCTGCAAGTCCTACCAATGATGGCGGCATTGAGAGAAGATGCTGGAAATGTTTTAGTCTGTTAGGAGCTGTGTTTCTACGACATGTTACCAGCCCCCCATTTATGGCAACCGTCCGGCTATTTAGTATTAAACACTTTCAACCCCCCAACTATTGCCACTACCCCCTTCTATTCCTGACTGGGGAGTAATAGGTCTTAGAACTCAGATGGAGCATCAATTTTAGGTAGTTATAAAGTTTGAACGCTTAGCATTAAATTATGGTTAGTAGTATGCCTAATGTTTCTCTCATTTTGCCCTTAATATGCTTATATCATTATGATAATAAAATATTAACTCCATGACTTTGTTTTCATTGCGGTTTTCAATTCATTGATGTTTGGTTTGAAGGTAGGATAATTTCTTTATTGTTAGGCCTGCGAATCAACAGTGAACGGACACCACAGCATGACCGCCAGCGAAAGACATGACGGCAGCAAGCAAGTATCAAACCATTCGATTACAAAACTGCTCAAGAAAGACCATCATGTGGCCGGAGAAAAGCCAGCTCCATATACCGTTACTAATATTTTTATGGTGGGCAATAACTCAGTGAATAAGCCACAGCCTTTCCATGATATGGATAGGGGAAGACGACATGAAAGTTTTTGTGATGAGGCAATCATGACGCGCAGCAGCTCCCTTGATGGAGTCAGCATATACCAAACCCCGGAAGCTTCTTTCCACGCCATGCATCGGCATGGAGATGAATACAATAGGCGTGCTGTTACACCGAGCCTTCCCCCGAATGCCCTGGTGTACCCAACGTTACATATGTCAATGGCACCTCATGGTGATATCAGGCAGCGAAACAAGTTCACGTGCCGTTCAGCTGGTTCGACCCCACTATCTAGTCCAGGCCCGATTTTGGAAAATTCTACCCTCTTTCAGGAAAGATTTGCGTATAGAGGGCACGACCATGAGAATGGAGCACTCTCAAATTCCTCTGAATTTGCCCATGAGCGCAAAGTTGCTTTCGAAGATGCAGGTTATGTTCTTTCGCCGTCAGCGAGTTCGTCGAAATCATTTTTGAAAAAGCAAAGAGATGATGGCATGGAGAGGTGATTAAAACATTACTCCTATATTACTGGTTTCTTCCCTAGAGTAAAGATTCTTTAAATTCACGTTTTATTTTTTATATGAAAAACTTTCACAACAACATGAGGCTCCAATGGCCAACGTCGTAAGAAAATTTAAAGAAAATCACAAGCCTCAGTTTCGAAAATTAAGTGTTTTTATTGGCCAAAAGTCGATATTATGTCGTTATTACATTCAAAATGTTTAAGATGGAATTCAAATTCGAGTATACAAGATACACAAAGAAAGTGTAACCCATTTCAGCCAGCTTATTTCAGTAAAAGTTAAGAAGATCTTAGGCTTACTTGCGAGAAAGTTAAGAAAATTGAGGCTCAGGCAAAATGATGGTTTTCTTATAAAAAAAACGTGTAGGCATTTAGGATGAGAACTAGGCCGAAAACTAAGAAACTGTAATTGCCACACCTCTGAGCTCGATTTTGTTATAATTACTATTATCGTTTAAAATATCTTTGGCCTTCAGTCATGGCTGGTTTTCAAGAGCCCTTCCTTCTAGCTATAGTAATTAATACGTATTGCGATAAAAATCATACAACATTTTGAGAATGTTTATTATGAGCACGTTTTCATAAGAAACTGGTATATAAGAAACATGAGGCTGAAATTAGGAAAAATTATGAAACATTTAAGAAACACAGGCAGGCTGGGTTTCAAATAATAACTTGCAAAAACTGTTTTTACTGGTAAATTTTTGATCATCCTACCAAGAAAGTAGAATGAACATTACCACAGCACGAAAAAACGGCAACATTATTTTGACATACTGAAAGCTTTTTTTCTCCTATACTCATCAGAGTATGAAAACGTCGGACGGATAATGACCTAAAGGTAAACCGAAATATATATCCAGATGGAGTTAATGTGTTAGGATGCGTCTAATTCGCCCCAAGTGTTAGACGCATCCTAACACATTAACTGCATCTTGATATATATTTCGGTTTACCTTTAGGTCATTGTCCGACGTTTTCATACTCTGATGAGTGTCGGACGAAAAAAAGCTTTCAGTATGTCAAAATAATGTTGCTGTTTTTTCGTGCTGTGGTAAAGTTCTGTAGTATCAACAGACTATTTAGAATGAACATCCATTACATGCCTCGCAAAACCTGAACACCCTTTTTCTTGCATCATCCCCAGACTAGGTTGTTATTGTCATTGGAAGTCTTTAAATTTAAGAAGCATTTAGGGCTGGATTTGACGAAATATTAAGAAACTCCCAGGCTGAAGTTAGAAAGTTTATTTCTTATAAAAAAAACCGTATAGAGTTTCTTGTAAGAAATATCTTTGATAGAGGAAAATGTGAAATGTTATTGCATGTCTTACTGCTGTTAAATATGTATTTGCATTGTTCTCCTTGTCTATCTCAGAATTCTTGCCAACGTAAATTTCAAGGAGAATTTAGAAAAGCTGCCGAAATTCCGTCCCGACATGATCAGATCAGGAAATATGGAGCCGAGACTACTCGAAATGGCATATGAGGACGGAAGCGGCCATTTCAAGGGATTGGATATGCAGTCGCGGACTGTTTATGGCGGCCAGGCTCAGGCAAACGTCAGTACGTGTTCCACCGCTCATCATAACGTCACTACCAGCCCTGTTTCTCCAGTGACGTCGAATCGGAAAGTTCTAGATGACAGGCGGAATTTGGTGCTTCACTTGTTTGAGAAGCATGGGTACTACCCATCAGAGTCTGTGACGCAAGATTTTCAAATGGAACACGCAGATATCTTCCCTTCAAAGTGGATGCTGCAGATGAAGATCAGGGAAGTGAGGCAAAAGCTCAAACAAGGAAGGTTAGTTAGCTTGTCTTGTACAGTTCATATATAGATTGTGTCTTGTCAGGGCTCGTGCAGGTCCTTCAACTCCTTGAAATGCTGGAATTTGAAATGTCATTTCGAGGGCACTTGAAATCTTTGAAAATGAGAATGTTATTGATGAGGATCCTTACAAATTGTGAATTCTTTCTGTTTATTTCGTTCACTACAATAGACAACAGAAAAATATGTTAAAGAAATACAAAACTGTAAGTTTGAAGAAAATCTTGCTTGCAAACTCGTGACATGCCAAGAAATGACTCATTTTCGGTATTTTGGGCTTCCTGTGTATTCACGCATGCGCTGTGAATGTTCATTTAGAGCTCTATGAAAATTTTTATTTTATTCCTTGAAAATTCCTTAAATTTGCATATAAAATTCCTTTCGAATCCTGTCTCGTGTTATACATACATTTTTGTAAAACTACCTAATTGTTCTCTGAGCCTCC
This sequence comes from Cassiopea xamachana, assembly GCA_900291935.2. NCBI lineage: Eukaryota > Metazoa > Cnidaria > Scyphozoa > Rhizostomeae > Cassiopeidae > Cassiopea > Cassiopea xamachana. Next base: position 7,158,382 of record OLMO02000231.1, on the reverse strand, counting down.
TTAACATTCGGAAACATTTTTGGCTTTGAGGCTTGGATTATTTTTAAGCTATTCTTAGGTGCCAAAAGTTTAACTTCGCCTGAAAGTCAAAGGGATTTATTCAAATATCGGTTAATTTTTTTCTTGAATATAAACTATGAATTCTTTCCGCTATGCCTTAACCCACGGGTGGCCAAGCCGCGGCCCGCGAGCCGTATACGGCTCTTTGCCTGTTTTCATGCGGCTCGTTTGCTCATATTGAAGTGTGGGCTACTTATACATGTCTACTTCATGTGAGTTTAAAAAGACATTGCGGTATAAGAGAAACGGATGGGGGTAATGATAATGTGTCCCCATGAGTTTGATGTGACTCTTTGCTTTATCACAACAAAGAATGCGGCTTTTAGCTTCTCACTGGTTGGCCACCCCAGCCGTAACCCATTGTTGTTAACTTCTATGAACTCTGTTTTTTACATTATATTTTGTATGGTTCCCTTGTTATTTTTACACATAGTTCTTTTCCTTTACTCCGCAGCACCGTTAAAGCTGGAACTCCTGTGAAGGATAATTGATTGATTTTGGTTACTCTAGAGCCATGTTGTTGCTGTTCGTAAGATTATCTTAATCTGAATCCAAAATCAAATTATGTAGATGTACCTTTTATTTGCTTTGTTTGTATTAAAGCTATCCTAATTTGTTTTATTTGAGAATCGCATTTCACTTGTTCTTTCGCTGCAGGTGATTTTGAGTCGTTCTATGTTCGTTGCTTATTTTGCCTTGAAAAGGCGTTTGTTACTGCCCAGAAAAACTCCCCTCGTTTTTTCAAATTTGATGTTCTGTCTAGCGATCACACTGATCAAGGCCCAACATCATCTCTACTGATCTCTAGAGAGAGCAAATGCAGTGCTGTTGTGTCTTCTTGGTAACATTTTGAATATCTAGTCTCAGTAGAATTTAGGCCCATTATGTAAAGTTGAAAATGTCGTATTCTGTTGGCATGCTTGACATCTCCCGTTTTATTCCACACTTCCTGGGTGGCCACTGCTCCTGAAATGCATTTTATCTCGTGGCAATTCTGGAGAATATAAAAAATCCAGGAAGTTATCTTTGGAAATACAATTAACATTTAATAGCTCAACTACCCTCCCCATTTGAGCACAATTTCCGTTCTGTTCTTTAAAGGGGCTCCTTCCTGCATTTTATAGAGTGTTCTCTTAAAATTTTTATAGGGACAGGCCGCCAGATGCCGTTTTTCCACTGTAATTTCTTATATACCAAATTGCTTGACTGCTAAATGGTTTGCACCACTGCTCTGCTATATTCATTCCATATTATATTAAAATCGGCAATTTTGTTTCCAAAAACAAAGTTTGCAAGTATGATTAGAATGGGAAAGTGATTAGGCTCTCCTTGAAAATTCCAGCAAGACATCTAGGAAACTCCTGGAAAACTCTTGTAATTTCATTGCAGAATATGAGTGGCCACCCTCAGTTCCATTTTTACATCGCTTTAAAATGAAATGAAATCTTCAGCACCATTTCATCCGATGATGAGTAGGCATTTAGCTTGCTTTAACTGTGTCTTTGCAGCTCTTCTTACTTCAGTTTGTGTCAGAGGCCCCTTGGTTTTGAGCATTGTCAAGCATGCAAGCTGATGGGCCTTAGTCAGTGAAATAATAACAGATTCAATTGAGATTCCAGTAAATCTGCATTTGGCTCATTAGCAATTGTGTATGAATCCGCAGTAGTCACTCAAGCACTAGATCCAACTTAATTTCAGCCAGTGAGGCAAGTTGCATACCGTTGCAATTTTGTTCTGCGCATTAGCAGTGAGCAACGAAGAACTGACTCTATCTAAAGCCAGCTTTTTCTGTAGGCTGAGCTTCATTCGCCAGCAATGTGAGGACAGAGATATTACTAGCACATATAATCAAGATCGCAGATGCTACGCTTTGTTTAGGGGGCTTTGGGCAATTAGCGGCAGCAACTTGGAAACCAGCCCTGAGGATCTCTTGATCTAGCAAAACATTGTACACTCAAAAGCCATTTCTATATCAGAGCTGAGTTCCAATATCTGTATGGCTATACTGTCATATAGTCTCATTGTAAAGGACCCATCCTTCCCAGTCTTTTTCCTATGTCCTGATTATTGGCTTGAGGCTTAGCATCTGTGATCACAATAGCATTGTTAATTTATTTACATTTGTTGTGCATATGTAGCTTAGGACTTGTTCGTTTAATCGATTTTATGTTAAGTATATTTTTACATTGGTGTAAAGTCTTTTACCTAAGGTTGTCTTAGGAGTCTAAGGGTTTATCATACGGGATTGCTATAGGGTACATAGTTTGTCTTGCAACACGCGTTTGGTGCAACATATCTTGCCAGCGTTAGTATAGTAGTACAGGTATTCGCTCAGCTTATTTTGCCATTGCTGTTAAGAAGGACCCATTAATCCTCACTAAAAGATCATAATTGCGCTATTTTCTTTTGGTGATGATTACTTGCTACAGACTGAGAGAAATCGCTACTTAAAGTACCTAGAGATGTGGAACCGTTTATACTTCCCAGATTAGAGCATTTCTTGTAGTTAATCCACATCTTTACTGCATCATACTCGTGATTTAGCACAATTCTCGTGGCTTGCATTTGACGGGTTTCAAATAGATCATCCACTTCTCAGATTAGCAGCACAGTTGCAAGATAGAAGCTTTATATTTTCCCACTCTAGCTCATTTGTATTGTCTTAGATGCGAAATTGGACGCTTATTGAGGTCACTACCAACATCTCAACGCATACACGTGCCAATAGGCGTGGACCATCATTCCGCAAACATCTTCACCCAATGGAGTGTGTTAGTGTGACGTCACGAATAGTCTATTTTTAGATTACTTTGATTTTGGCGTTAATTTCTGAAAAAGCACTTTGAAATAGCCAATATTGACACAGTTCAGCTCGTCTCACAAACAATGATTGAGATGAAAGCAATGGAATTCTAATATGGCTCCTATCAAATCACTGTATTTTAAGGTTGGTTCTAAACGTTTAGAAACAGGAGGGAAATACAGAGCTTTGTATGGTAAGTTTCTTGTCTCTAAGTGGTCATATTTCAGCCCATTTTGACAATATTCAGCTAAAATTATCAACACGTGCTTATTTTGAGACCAGCTTTCACAGGTAGTGTCAAAGTTTGAAAATTTTAAAAAGTGATTTTATGACGTCATCACTAATGAACTCTATTGACATTACTTATGTAGTGTGTTGAATTTCTGACTAGGCCAGCCCCTGCGTCTTTCATTTAATGTCCCCAACAGGCCAGCCCGTGGGTGCAGCTCTTTGTAGAAATAATCGCCAGAGCTCGCAATGTATTCCCTTGTGGCTGTTATCCGGAAGGTGGAACAACGTGAAAAACCTCAAAGTTGTTTTTAGTATGTTTTGTGGAGTCTTTTACACGAGGTATTTCGTTTTCAAACTCAATCCTTTTATTGTAATAGTTTCGTTCCGGATAAGTATACACATAAATGCATTTGCAAACGGTGAGCACTCACCTTTTGCATCATATCACGTTTTATTCAAAGGTTTTCGTTTCTTTGTTGACACGAATTTGGACGGCTGTTTTCCACTACCATTCGACCAAATCCGATCCATTCACCTTAAATCGTCTTTAGTCGTGTTCATTCGGGCTCGCTCGTTTTTGCAGCCATGCCAGCAAAATTTTTGTATTGTTCAAGGGAAAAATAGGAAAATATGGCATTCTTTTTTGGGTGTATAATGTGACAGACATTTGAGCTTGTGGTTGTTTTGTACAGTTGAGCCTTGCACCCTTTGTTGACAACAACTGTCAATATATCGTCTTTGTTGTATACATTTGAAAGTCCCACGAATTACATATTCCCATAGCAAATGTTATGCAGTGTACACCTAAAAAGAGCTTCATTAGTTCAAATTTTATGCACCCAGAATGTTGTTAACTGCGTTGAGTGGTTTCTGTTACCAAAGCCCTCAAATAGGAATCCCTCTTGAATATGAAATGTTATTAAAAAAGTTTAGATATACTATAGAATTTTTGTACTGTAATTTGTTCTGTTTCACTCTTTTAACTTCGATCTACAATATATTTTTACGTTTTACTACCAGTTGCCGCCTACCTTAAATTTGGTTTTGTTCTGTTTGTTTTGTACTTGACAGCCTTCGTTTATAGCAGGTTAAAGATATTCAATTTAATGTATTGGGCTTTTCTGCATTCGCATACAGCGCGATTGCACCGAAGCTTAAAGCTCTAAGGGATTCGTCCCTAACATTAGCATATTATAATGTCCGATTCCTAACATTAGCTCTTCCTCTTCCCAAATCATTCACTTGCAATATATCTCCTAATTTATATTCAGATACTCTCAGCTAGTATCACGGGGAATTGCACAAGCCATTAGCATGTCGGAGAAATCACTCTTCCCAAATAGTTTACTTTCAATATGTCTTCTAATTTAGGTTCAGCCCTTATTGGTTAATATTAGAAAGAACTATACTGGCTACTGCATATCGGAGAGATTTCTCTTAATAGCCATACTCATCTTTCTTATTCATTGAAAGCAAAGGTTAATGTTAATTTTTCTCTTTACGGACATACCCATACTCCTTTCCCAGTCTTACTCAGAGATTGCACCTTCCTCAGACCTTTGCTAGGAAGCAGCCCTCGACATTTCATTCGCTATGCTCCCGGTTATTGATCATAACGTTTTGTTCGTGTTTTTGTCACTTTAGTTGAGATTTATTTTAATTATATTGTGACTTAATTACAAGATTTTGACTTGATAATTGCCCAAATTATATTTAATTAAACCATACTGTTACGTATGTATTCTTTAATTTAACTATCTAACGCTCTTTCAGAGATCTATTGAATGGTTTAATCACGTTCGTTTATTACTAATCTACTTGATTAATTTGATATGAGCAATGTATTTTGAACATCATCGTTTTGATCGTCTTATAACATCTATGTGATCGTCTCATAGCACCTATTTGCCGCGTTGACTCACTCAAACAGGGCGGCTTTGCATAGCACCATTATCACGTAGAATTAATTTATTCATCCAAGCTCCAGGCATTACCAGGGTGTTTAGATTTCGCTAGTAGCAGAGAGTTGCCATTGTTGTATTTCAATTAGGTCCAAATATCAAGTTATGTTTGAAAGTGAAACCCCGTAGGGAATCCATGTGTCCATTTAGGCCTATAACATTTTATCTGCTAATGGTGGCCTAAGTTTTGTAGCCGCCTTTTTGGGTGTGTAAAATGTGCATATCAAATTGCTTTTTGGGTGTGGTTAGTTTACTGTTTCCATTATATTAAGAGACCAATGATCTGTCTTTGTAGGTAACTCTTTAAGCCAATAGAAGACCATAGGAAGTCTTTCTCCATGTGGTGCGATACCATCATCTATCTCAGAATTTAGCTGAATTCATTACGCCGAATAGAAGTCACACTCCAATGTAGTTGTGGGTAATATTTTATTTATAAAATATCATATAGCTCCCATAGACCCAATTGTATCCAGATGATAGTCTATCTGCCTGCTTTTTGTGACAACGTTGGCAGTTCTCTTGCCCTCCTCTTTGATATAATCAAAGTTGCCTTGATCATCCGTAAACATCGTGTCGGTAGGAGTAGTTTCTTAAATTGCCTGGGTGGTCAGTCGTTTGCTACTTTAAACCTCTTTGGTTGCATGCAGTAACGGGTATTTGCCAAAGGCTGGTTTTCATAGGGATGGCCTTGGCTTGAACTGCTATACTTACAGAATCCCTTGTTAACAACCCCTTACGTTTATCCAAATAGATCTCGTTTTAGCTTTTCCCCAGATCCCATCCCATGCTCCAATTGGAACTAGAGGTGGTCTAACAAACCTCTAGTTTTTAACACGGCATTGATTTGTTTGTAAAGCGTTTTTGACAAAAATAGCAGGAACGCATGGCTTGTAGCCACTTCTCTTTCTCGATACAATTATAATAGCTACTTACTAAACAGTCAATTTCCTTCTTGTTGGAACAACAACGAGCTTGTCCCTTTTGAGTATGGCCAAAGAATTATTTGGTACATTTGATGTCCTTTTTAAGCTTTAGTCACTCACTCCAGCTAACTACTTAACCCTTTGCACTAGCCAGCCAAGTAGATACCGTTATTGGTCAAGAAAGCGACTGACATTAGCTAATCTCGTGATTTTATTGTAAAAGAAAATTTTACCATAGATAATTCAATGTCCTGTTCGTTGATGATAAGTTTGCCATTGTATACAGTATTGCATAAATCACCATCCACTAAAATCTGTCGTTTGTTTTCGTCTTTCTCTTTGGACAGATACCGTCGTTTTGTCTATTCGGGGTTAGGCCGCCCTACGTTTCCTCTCTAAAATACTTTTTACTGGTTATGAAGGCATCTTGCAACTAAATGTTCTCCAAAATCGATTTTTCAGGCCAGGTTCCACTTTTTTACGTAACGAAAGTCAGGCCTTTACTGTAGATTTTAACAACAATATAACATGCGAACACTGCCCTGGTACGCTCAAGTTTGTAGCTAGTAATATACAGAATAAATGGATATCCAAAGACCCACACATTTATCAGTAGTTGTAAATGCTGCAAAGGCCGTTTAATTAGAGTGTAAAACATTTTTAAAGGAAAAAGGTCTACAAAAAAGTGAGGCTCAAATGGCTAAAATCTGAAGAAAATCACAAATCGATATTACGTGATCATCAACTTCAATATGCTAAGAAAAATTCATATTCTAGTATTTAAGATTAGCGAGAAAAGGCAACCCACTTTAGCCAGTTTATTTCGGTAAAAAATGAGAAAATTTTAAAACATCTCAGGGTTATTTTGTGGAGAAGTTAAGAAAATTGAGACTCAGGCAAATTGATGGTTGTCATATGAAGAAAAACGTTCTTGAGCGTGATTCTCAATTCACAAGAATGAGTGTAGCATGCGGATACAAATCATAGTAATATTTGATTTCACTGTAACAACGACACCTCAGCCGGTGAGACTGTTTTTAAAAGCTTTTCATTGAGTTCTAGGGCCTACACTTTGCTAAAAAAATGTTCGTGGCTCTCATCTGTTGCACACTACAATATTAAAAGCGAACAGAAGTCAAACTCATTAAAATTAAAAACACATTTTTATGCTGTCTAGAGTCAAAGTGAATAGGCCAACTTTGGCATTCAAATCTGAAGCAAGTTTTGCGCAACATCCATTCAAAATATGACCTTGACAAAATCTTTTGCAAAGGACTTTTGACATAAGGTGGGGGTGTAGTTCCTCAATTAAATCTGGTCAATGCATGATTCATCATCAATTTCAGGGCCTTCCAGACTGGAAACCCAAGAATACAGTATCGTTGGCCAATAATTTCAGATTGCAATGGCCCTCCCACGTTACACGGCTATAAGCTGCTGTTGTTGTGTAAAGGCTGAAGAAAGAGACCCATGAAAGCATGCTTTTGGAGCACAGTCGAACATTTTGAAGCAATAAGAAAATTTCACTTCACTGCGCCTTTAAGTCCATTTATTGGGTTTCTAGAGTAGAAGAAATGGAAAAGTTTGCCGACAGGAATGGTAATGTCGGTAATTTTCCGATGGACTCTGTATCTTGGCTCTCGACACCCCATTCCCATTGTAGGGTGAGTGGCCAAACGGTCCAACCAGTTCCATTAGCTTAACTGAAGCTAAGAATGGCTGTGTACGGTCAGAAGCTGGATGGGCAACTTCCAGATGAACGATCAAAACAGCTCACTCTGCCGTCCTTCAGAAGGGACATTAAACTAGAGTCCCATGCCTGGATGCGGCATGCATAGTAGGCCTAAATTAGCTGAATAAGCTTAGGTATAACAGCCTACTCAAAATAAAGTAAACAACAACAACGGTAGGAGCGGATCTGCCAGTATAGACAGGTTTACAGGAGGGCGTATGGGGTGCGAAAAACCCCAAATATTGTTGCACTATTCGGAATATTCTGCAATATTTTTATACACCTCTGTAAACTTGAAACTGTTCACTGCATTTTTTAGTAAGAGGATTTAGGCTTTAGGTTTCTATAACAGAGGTAACTTCTTACGATTGGACAATACTGAAAGAGAAAATGGACATGAATTTATTATCCAGGCAACTGAAGGGAGTGGTGACCCTACAGGCTTCACAGAATTCCAAGCAATTTGAAGTGCTACACGATCTTTTTTTATAAGAAAGTGGTTTATAAGAAAGCGGTACTCTGCTGTTGAAAAAGTTAAGAAAGTTCAGTAATGAGCTTTTGCCAATTAAGAAAGTTGTTTTTGAGTTTATGTATTTACAATTCGATTTATCAGTGTACAAAATGCTATGCATGTGATGTTGGCTACCCTCTAACAGTTTAAATTCTGTACTTTAATAAGATTTATCATTATTTCAAGTATACATGGAGCTTTTTCACTTTGCATTAATGTACACGCGCAAAGCATTGGAGCTCAAAATTATTGCTCAAAATTATTTTGATAGTGGAATTGCGACAAAGTTTAGAAAGTTTCTGTACTAGGCGGAAAAAATTTATTGTAAAACAGCGTGTACGCAGAAAACTACATTAGCATCGAAATGAGAAGGGGACAGGACCCAAACACTTTGGCATTACTTTGCTTATTTTTACACTTGCGAGATAAGGTACTATATCAGACCATTCTCCGTTTGCTCACATTCAAAAGCTTTGAATGCAGTTGAGGGCTAACACGGTATAACACCGATATGCTTCCTAAAATGTTTCGTCTTCACCGCTATGATATCTAATCATCATTACCGTAACTTCTCGAATCCTTATTCTGGAGAGACTTTTCTTGGTACTTAGTCATATTCCAGTTGAAATCTTTCTACTAGTAAACTGATTCTATATATACAAGCAATATGGTGTTTTATAAAGGACCGATAAATTGTCGTTAAGTAATGGCTGCTTTTTCTTTCCTAGCTC
>OLMO02000231.1:7129099-7145317 GCA_900291935.2 Cassiopea xamachana | reverse complement strand
CTATAACGCACTAACAGATTCTCAAATAGGCACAGTCACGTGCTTGGGTGCGGGCTTATTAACAATTTGTAGCTCTAGGATGGGGGCTTATTCCAAGGGGTAACTAATTCGAGGAGCTATAGGATTTATTCTTTACAATTGGTACCATATAAATATACACGTTTTTTATAAGAAAATCATTATTTTGCCTGAGCCTCAATTTTCTTAACATTTCCCGAAATTGAGCCTGAGAACTTCTTAAATTTTTCTTAACTTTTACTGAAGTAAACTGGCTAGAATGGTATACACTTTCGTTAATAAAATTGTATACTGGAATTTGAATTCCATCTTTAATATTTTGAATGCAATAACGACGAAATACCGCTTTTTGGCCTATAAAAACACTTAATTTTGGAAATTGAGCCTCGTGATTTTCTTACGATTTTCTTAAGATTTTGACGATTTGAGCCTCATTTTCTTATAAACTTTTTTCTTATAAAAAAACGTGTATAGTTACAAAGGAATCAGCCAAAAGCAACTGCATAAGACCAATTACAACCAAAATAGTAATGCGATAAAAAAGATAAAAAAACAACAATTTAACTTCATAATTTACAGTTATAACTTTCCCCCTTCTAGGTTATTACTTTCTTCTTGAATGCTACCACCTTATCACAAGCTTTTATGTCATCAGTAAGTGCATCCCAGTGGATGCTAAATCTAAATGTAATCGAGCTTTTTAATCCATAAGTTTGCGTCCATATTTGACTTAATATCATTAGAATTTTTATTCTAAGATTGTATTCAAGTTGTTTCAATTTAAACAGGCTCGAAAGGTACGTGGGGCTTAAGTAGCTCAGAGTTCTGAATACCTCTAACATCAGCTAAGATTCTTTACATGGTTTGTAATACTTTTCTATTTCATTAGGCACTTATCAAATGATAAATTATTGTTCTTATACAGCACCCAGAGCGCTCGTTTATGTATTCTGTTTACCTCCCTATAAACATCTTTGGGAAAAAAATATCAAAATTATATTAAAATAGTTTGAATTTGCCAACACTGTTATTTTGCATGATATATCTTGTAAATATTGTGTTATCATCTTCAAAATTGCATTTTTCGGATTCCAGGTCAATTAGGAGCAAATCATTGATGAAAATATTAAACGTCATTGGTCCAAGAGCTGATCCTTGGGGAACACCTATTTATTATATTGCCAAAAGAACTGTTGCAAAGGCCAAATTTAAACCTGTACACAATAGTGTAGAGCTACATTAATAACTAGGAGGTCATGCAAAATTCATTAATTTCAAAACGAGATTATGTATTGTACTCCAAAACAAGGCTATATAGCAATGAATGTCACTCAAACAAAAAAGAGGCCAGCTTCCAGTTTGAAAGCCTTGCTCAATGACTTATGTTGAATGAAAGCATACAGAATGGTTGAAAAGTGTCCCTTGGAAAGAAGATGGTTTAGTGTTATGTCAAAGTTGAACATAAAGGAAACCGTTGGAAAAGCTTCTCTGTAGAAAAAGTGTCAGGGTGATGTTGTCTATTCTAGGATCATGCTATTAGAGTCTCTTCAGCAATAACCTTTTCATTGTTTGCTCGGAATCGGTATTTGCTTGGCATAACTAGGGGGCTCGAGTCCCCCAAAATAGGAAAAATAGCTAGGGACTGAGCCTGTACATATATTTGAAGCTAACTCTATCAAAACCATAAGCTTCTAATTTACCAATCAATAAACGTGTGATACAGTTACATACCTTAACAATACCCATTAATGTTAGCTCAACATATCCTAGGCATCAGGGCGCCAATTGCCAATCACTTTGAGTAGTGCATCTTACGTAATATGATCTTTTTCTAAAAGTAGCTAGAGGATTAGACCATTTGTTGTCAAGTAAGTGATTTGTAAGCCTATCAGTATTTCACATAATTGTAATATTGCTTGAAGGACACTTACTGGTCTATAACTTGACTTCTCAGTTTTCATTCTTTTCTTAATACATCAGCAACTTTAAGCTCGTTAGGAAAGCAGCATTTATTGCTACATTGATACAGTTTGTTTAATGTGAGACCACAATGTTTTTGTTATCTTCTATAATTGTTAAAGGTATGTTTCCAATAGTAGACTTATTTCGGATCAAGCACTCCATATTCGTCTTTCACATTCCAGAGGTAAACATGAGAAAATCCAAACTTCTTACTTTTTCGTGTTGGGGTTTTGATAGCATTGCTGCTTTGGCGATTCTTTTACTTTCTATTGCGTTGGTGACCATTTCATCAAGATTAAATCTGTCATTGTTCCCAACGATTCAGTGAAATTTGAAACGTCTTAAACGCTGTGAAATTTTGGTGTCATCTGCCATAATGTTTCACCATCGATAAGCAGGAACGTAATGTCAATATATTTTGGAGAAGAGTTAGAGATTTGCCCTGTGAAAATTATCTTTGATTTTTTATTCTAGTAACAGTAGTTGGTCACATTCTACTGGATCCAGTAAGCTGCACTGCAAAACTACATTTTAATGCCAATTTTAACCTGCAAAATGGTAAAATTTCCAAGGCTAGAGGTGATTCATCTGCTTGCACACTTATTTTTCGTCTTTGTCGATGAGGATTATTTTGTCACTCATTGGATGTGGCCGAAGTTGTCTATCAGTGGCGATCGATATCGGTAAGGAAATTTTGCAGTAATCTTTTTTCAGCTTTTTATTCATATTTTCAATCAAATTTCTTTGTTCCTTATAGCCTGTAATGTCCTCCTATTCTTGGTTTTTTGGTTTTCTTTTCAACGAAGAACGTAGCAGTACTTCTTTACATAGTTACTTATAAATATTTTGTTCACTATTGCTTCTAGCCATTTAAATTTTTATTGGAGTATGTTGGCCCAGTGTCATAACAATTACCCTTTCCAGTTCACTGTGTTCACTGGGACTATTGCAGCGTAGATTATTTACAATCTCTCTGAAATTGTTTGAAATTAATCTTACGTCTTGTGTTCTGTGTGTTCTCTGATTCCTTGCTGTTTGCCATCTTGCCTTATACTATTTTCAACACTATTTTCTTTCTCTAGGCCCTCTTTTCTCTTTAGTCTTCTTCGCTATTATCACGGGGACATTTGCTGTTGGAAAGATCCGATTGGGAGAGACTTAATGGCTATCTTATCTAAGCGATTGATTGTCCAAAAGTTGGACAATAATGTCCAGTTTTTGCTAGAGCTGCCCTTCAAGGGCACAAGTTCTGTCCTGCAGGCTCCTTGTTAGTGCTATAACATAAGAATACCCCCTTCGTTAGCATTAAGTTTTTCTAAACGGGTATTTTCCACCTCTTTAATCGTTCTGATGTTAAAATATCTCTTTAAATCATGAAAATCAGTGACCAAATTGTCCAAGGCTTCATAATCGACAGGTTTCACTTCTTGAGTTATACAAACCTGTTTTATAGGAATACCTCCTTTTTTCCGAGCCCCAGTATTCTTTAATTTTTCTGATTTTAAGCCATAAGATTATTCTTACATTATGCTGAAGTGTCGATGGTGTAGCTTGGTCTGGAAATGAAAGGGATGTATTCAAATCTTTGTCGATGTCATGATTAGTCACAAATCTAATCAAAAGAGGACTGGAAATAATATTGTATTGATTGTCCAAACGTAGATCTAAAAGCGCCATTCTAGCTCGAATTCACCAACATTTTGATGTCTTGACGAAGCTTGAGCTTTGCGTTGTTCTCAAACTATTCTTAAATTTTAGCGAATCTAAGCCTTAATATTGTTGTATGAGACCCTCCTGTTGTACGAGATTTTTTTTTATAACATTGGCTTTCTTTGCATCGTTGATGGCCGACAGCAGGGGTGAAGCTAAAGAAAATTATTGGTGGTGTGCACAGTAGAGGCCTTTGTTCGTCAGGAAAACCAGAAAACAAAGGATCAATGGCACTAGAAATCCCTTGCTTAGTGACTGTGAAGGTATCGGGACATATTTTCTCAAAAGTAGAGTATAGTATTTAATTCTTGTGTTTTTATTTATGCTTAGATCACATTATTTATGTTGCTCCTCACTACCAATAAAGAAGTCTTATATTTCTTTCATAATATAAGCGATCTATGCATCGCTTTATAAGCGGTGGCGCTTCGAGAATATAAGCGCCGCCGCTTTTATATGAGCGGCGTCTATATGCCAGATTATAGGGTAGGTGCATGCACAAGATTTTTAAAAGCAGATACTTGTGTTTTTATTGTCATTGAGAGTCTTCACATTTAAGAAACATTCAAGATTGATTTTGATGAAAAATTAAGAAGCACCCAGGCTGAAGCCAGAGAGTGTGTTTCTTGTAAACAAACATGTATTGACGGCTGCGCAGAAATGTATTGACTGTGAATAAAGTTATACTATAGCATGTCGCTATAATGCAAGCATTTCAATGGGACGCATGCAATCGCTCGCGATCGCACAAGCACGAGCCCAACATGTCTCAGGCGCTCGATTTGCTACGCATGCAAAGTTTTCCTTTTCATTGTTAGAGAGCGATTTCACATCAACTTATCATGATATTTCATTCATTTCACCTTTGTGCATGGTAGCACCTCAGATCCAGATTAGGCAATTGTGATGCAAGAAAAATGATGATCGGGCTTTTTGAGGCATGTAATGGACTTCAATATGTTCTTCTCTTTTTCTTATAACTTAACTGTTTGAATTCCATTAATTGCATCGTGGTATGCATTGATTAAAAGTATTTATTCTATATGCAATTGTTTTTTTAAACTTCATATATATAATTCATGCACTAACATACAATATCACACCTCACTATCAACGGTAGTTGGAATTGGCTAGCCTACTTACAAGTGAGAAGAGCAACAACAGAACAAAGAAATGCGAGTGAATAGATCTGACTAAAAGGAAATCAAATCGGGATTGGTCAAAAGGTTTGTTTCTCCAGCAAAAACTAAAATATTTTAACTAAATGATAATGTTAGAAGTCTTTCTACTGATAATGTTAGAGGTAGTTTTAGAGATTACCGGTATAAGAACATTGATTGTTAGAGGTATTTAATGATAAAACGAAGGTGATTTTTGTCTAAATTAAAACCATTACACATATCATTGAATGAATCAAGAAAGCGACCAAAGATCTCAATGCAGCTAACAAGCAAGTGTAAAAACTTATCAAGAGATCATTGAGGGTTCAATTCTTGCAGAAGTTGTTGGTATTTCGTTTCCTTTGTACATTGACATTCAGATTAGTGTCAAAGTTTCAAGCAATATAATTATCTTTATGTTTACTCAATGCCTCTTCAGATTTAAAGTTTTTCAATGCAGTTTACACAGAAGTTCTCTCTTTATGTCTAAATGATTATAAATGAATCTATTAAAATCTTTAGTCACAACAAAGTGTCTTTCTTTATCATTCAGTCCTCCAGTTATCAAAACTAGATTACTTTCAACTTTGTTCTTTTCTTTAGAAACATGTATAGGATATACTTCTTTTTTTTCATAACCAAATATGCTAATGCTCGTTTTTTTACTTTTCAATCCTATTTTATTGCTTTAGGGAGTGATCATTAAATGTCTGTCATGGGGGGTTGAGGCTTTTTCTGAATTTTCAAATAAATGTTGATGCCCCACCCCAAAAGTCGAAAAATTACTTGATACCCCTCAAAAAGATCTGAACTTTATTTCATGCCCCCCACAGAACAAAATGCATAGCATACAGAACTATCTGCAGTTCACACCCCTGGTCAACTCTCACTATCAGATGTAAGCACCCCCAACGGAGGCTCCGGAAAACTGACAATTTTTGCATATTTTTAACTTAAATTTTACCGCTCTTTTTCTGAAACACCCAAGAATACATAGAGGTACCTCCATTCAACAATATAAAACAGCAACAACAGCAACAATGGCAATCAAAGACCTCATTCAATGTCCTTCGTAGAGTTGTAGAAAGTGGAAATGAGAGGGCCTTTGTTTGATCCACAAATTTGTGTAAAAACGGTTTCGAAGTCATTCGTAAATTTATAGATTACATGGAACGACCAAGAAAATATTGTCGTTTTGAAGATAGAAGAATTGTTGTTGAGTGTAGTGTATGTGAACCCGAGTTGGAAGCCTCCATTCATTTATAGGCCTAATCATTTATTACAAGTTGATGAGACTTCAAATTGGATACTCACAATATCGCAGTTTCTAGTACAAGGGAAAAGAAAGGGATGTATTTTTTTCTATGTTTACGAGCAAAACCTCAAGGATAAAATTATCCATTATTCTCTCCTTTCCTTACTTTCACATGATAATGATAGAGGATCTGCTTTCAAGTATTTTCTTACTAATATCAGGAGATAATATCCCCAAATAGTACATGTGAATATTCATTTTTATCACAATAATGACACTTTTATCACATATTAGCAATAATTTTTTTGCTACTTCATATTCTACAATAGCTATATAGGCCATGTAAAATATCCACCAAGTCTCATGGTTTATACTCAAATTTAAGCTGCATGATTTTGCACAAAAATGAACTGTTTTCATCTCACTAAGATTAGAAAAGAACAGATGTATATCAGGGTTTTTCTCACTGTCAAATACATGTATTGTAAATTATATATATTTCGTAGCGTGAAAAACCCTGATGTACATCTGCTTATGGGTATTTCTAACTTGAGACTTATTTACCGGCAAGTGTCTTCATGCATAATTGTACATATGCCTTTCTTGATGAACATATTATGCAAATGTAGAAGCAGATAGTTGGAGACATATTATTTTTGATGAACTGAGTTGATAGTAAAACTGTCCTTTTCCTAGTTTTATTTGCATTTTTGCAAAACACCCCATCTTCTAGTTTATATACCCTTGGGTTTAGGGTGCCATTAAGCCTCTTTTTCAGAAATTTTGCAGACACAAGTGGATACATTTGACAATAGGAGTTGGTCCGCCACGCTCATATGTATTTGCTTTGCTTCCAATTTATAGTGAGATTAGATGAAGTTACAGCAAAACCATAGGAGATAGGCAATATACGCTCAAATCTGTTTCATAAAAATTTGACCGTCAAGCAATGGCAAGTAAATGAGCTAAGAGTTGTTGATTCAAAAGATCATTTGTTGGAAGAACTAAGGAGTGCATTGCAGAATGCACAGAGAGCTATTATCACAACACCAGCCTTGTAAAGAGGAGAACAAATTAAATAGTAGAGCATGATTCCAGAAGCAAAGAGACAGAAAGATCTTCAACCACAAATGCAAGCAAATCAATTAAAGAATAGGGAGGAAGTCTTCAAAACAAAGTAAAAGTTGTTGTGCATTTACTCATAAGTGGTATTCCTTCATTGGATGAAGTCAACAAAAGAGAAGACAGCTCAGTTTATTTAACAGATATTGACAAATATAGCCAGCTGATTCCTAGATGAGAATTACTACTTTTTCTCAGATTCTTTAGAATTTGCAAATCCCACTACAGAAAAGTTTAGCATCTAGCTTCAAAAAGCAAAGGAAATGACCAAAGCAAGAAAAGAAAAATTTGCAGCTAAAAGATGTTAGAAAAGCTTGTTTGACTGCTTTCATACTGGAGAAAACTTGCTACAGGTGTTAGCACTGAAGTAGAATCATTAGATTATGACTGACACTTTAAACTATTTGACCGGGTAGATTATTTATAAAATTTTGAAAAATATAATTATCTTTGGTTTTATACCCCCTCCATTTTTCAGCAATTTGTGTGAAACTCCTCCTTAATGTTGCATTTTTGTTACATACCCCTCTCAAAAAGCCTCAGCCCCCTATGACAGATACTTAATGACCACTCTCTTATCGTTACAGGAAATTCAATTTCTTTATAATCTAATGCTTTGATTGATGCCTTATTTGCCTTTTTAACTTTATTGGCATCTTTATTTCATTCATTCATATTAATATGACACCGCTTATTGCAGCACTGTTTACTTGTATGAGAACATTGATTGTAGCAAAATCAACATCACCATAATTTTGGACCTAAAATAGGATGTCAATAACGTAGATCATACCATACGTATACCAAACTGCAAAAGCATGAGGTAAAAGACCGAGCAGGAGAATGATTGAATCTCACCTATCAAATAGAGAGCAATTTTGCTCTTACAATGGTGTAGAAACCAAGCCTAGAAAAGTCCCATGCGGGATTCTTCAAGGATCTTGTCTAGGTCCTCTCCTTTTTATTATATGAATAAATAACTTCGAAAAATGCTTGCAATCCTCTCATGTTAACATCTATGCTGGCGACACAGCTATCACAATCGCCTCAAATAATGTTGTGCAGATGACTGACTGTGCACGTAAAGAACTAGCAAATGTCGCGGAATGGATGAGGGCTAATAAACTCAGTCCTAATCCCAAAAAGACCGCATTTCTGATCATAGGGCACCCATTTAGCACAAGAAAACCGGAGCTGCCAGCAACACATGAGTTAACGGCTTAACGGCTTAACGGCTTAACGGCTCAGAGATAAAAAAGATGGAAACAACTAAATATCTAGAAATTATCAATGATGAAAGCTTGGATTGGGATGAGCAGTTAAAGCGAAGTAGAAGTAAAATAAATACTGATCTCATGAGCCTAAAGCGGCTTAAAAACATTCTGCCGCAAAGTGAGCTCTGCTGTGTTTATTATGGTCTTGTTGAAAGTCATTTGCGATACGGTGATGTTGTTTGGGGTAGCTTGAACAGAACAAAGATAATAGCTCTCCAACGCCTTGAAATTCGAGCTTGCTACATAATTGAGAACGCACGGATTAAAGATAATTGGTCTCGTTCCTGGTTAAATGTAGAAAATAGTATACCTTACAATAGGAACATAATGACCTATAAAATTACGAACAAGCTTTGCCCAGAATTCAATAAATTCCTCCCAAGATGTTCGGTTTCGAAATATAATGCACGGCACTGTCGAGATCCGCAGATGCCGAAATATTGGATATATAAATAAATAAATAAATAAATATATATATATATATATGTATGTATATATTTTTTAAATATATATATAATTATATTGAGATTATTATTGTGTAGATTTAAATGTCTAATATGACACCATCTGAAGCTTTCATCAGCATTATTGATTGTTAATGATTGTTAACCCTTTCATATGATTTTGCATTTCAATTAGAAGTAGGATACACGTATTTTTTTATAAGAAACAAACTCTCTCGCTTCAGCCTGGATGTTTCTTAAGATTTCATCAAATCCAGCTTTAAATGTTTCTTAATTGTAAAGACTTCAATGATAGGCAACTCAGAATAGGCAATTGTAATACAAGAAAAGGATGCTTAGATTTTGTGAGGCATAACAATAAAAATTTACTAGTAAAACAATTTTTGCAAGATATTATTTGAAACTCAGCCTGCCTATGTTTCTCACATATTTCTTAATTTTTGCCTAATGTCAACTTCATGTTTCTTATAGACATGAAAACCCAACCGCTTCCTTCGCTTTTCAACATTTCTATTAATTTCAATATCTCTTGCACAAACCTCGACATACTACCTTTCAATCTCATTATGAAGTACTCAGTTATAAAGCACCGTACTGACTGCTTCCGGTTAAAGTTTCATACAAACCCTTACAAAAATACTCCGGTTACAACATACTCAGTTATTGCGCACTTATGGCTATGACGTACTAGTTTTGTGGTCTCCATGCCAAATTCCTCTGCCTTTAACATGCTTTTTGGATCTTTGGCTTTTCTCTTTGCGGGTCTGTCATAAATATCTAATAATCTGATGTTCTGATATTGTTTGCTGACTGATGATGGCCTAAGAATGGGTCGAAACTTTTCTTTTAACATTTGCTTGTCAAACAGGATATTGTGAGGCCCTCTGCAGTGGTCCCCAGAAAAATAGAAAGAGAAGCAAGAGTCATGAGGTAGAGGAGAAGTCAGATGGAATGAGAAGGCCGTTAATTAACAGAGAGCATTTATTCGTTCGTTTTGTTTTGATCGTTGATGTAAATGTGTCTTCTAACATAATGGATTTGGCTCAAGGGAGCAAAGACTAGTTTGTTTGTATTCTTCAAATTTTCGGATTACTGGAGCTTCGCTGGATATGAATAACAATATAGTCAATTGATATTGAAAAAGAGTATATATGTGTATATATATATATATATATATATATATATATATATATATATATATATGTAATTATACGGATATATGAATATATATGTATATGTATATATATTTATACAGAAAGATAAAATGAGCCTTAATAGTGATTCCAATGCTGGTATACTATGGAAAGAGTGATGCAATAAAAATCTTCAATAAAGAGTCATACTGGAATTGTTTTGACAACCATTGTTGATACAAAGGTGATTACACCTCTTTGAATACTAACTGTCCTTCATTTGTACCGTCTTTACAATGGATAATTCTCTTTCCATCCTCAATTACAATGTCATCATGGTTTAACACTCTCAATACTGTAAAACCAGCTTTGCTGAAAAGGTTTTGCGAAGCGATAGAGGTGGCAGATGCAGTCACTCCATTACAGCCTGTTTCTTTCGCGTTGCGTAGGATTCTTCGGGTCAACTCCATGCCAATCCCTCGTCTTCCATAGCAAGATCTATCGACACACAGAATTTCTATATGCATTATCTTATCCATAGCTCCGGGTGCTGTGTAAGAATAATTTATCATTTGATAAGTGCCTAATGAAAGAGGCAGGAATAACAATCCATGTAAAGAATCTTCATAAGCTAATGTTAGAGGTATTCAAGACTCTTAACCTCTTAAACCCCTAGGTGTTTACGTGAAACAAGTTAAATACAATCTGAGAACAAAAATTGTAATAATGTTACCTCAAATAAAAATGCAAACACATGGAGTAAAAAACTCGATAAGATTTAGAGGTAGCATGCTCTGGAATGCACTTACCGACGATACAAAAGCTTGTAAAAATATGTCAGCATTTAAAAACAAAAGTGATAGGCTGGAAGGGGGATGTTGCTACTGTAAATTATGTAGATGAAGTTTTGCTTTTTTGCTATCCTTCCTTTTTATTGCATGAGTATTTTAGTATTTGAAGTTGGATTTAATTAGTTACTGTTGGCTGATTAACTGGTAGTAAAAGTGTATATTGCGCCAACTGTAAAGAATTTGTCAATAATGATAAAAATGATAATCTTCTCACTATGGCCTTGAATCAAATCTTTGTAGTTGCATTCCAAGATCTGAACAAATTGTCGATAAATGTCCATAGGTTTGGAATGACTTGGAAAGGCTATCTTTGCACCTGAAACTGCTACAAGTGTATCCAATGGTTTGATTTCAGCCCATTCGCGTGATCCTTGCATTCTACAAAGGACAATTCCAACGATTTGTCCTTCGCTAACTGCAACAAAACTCAGCGAACTGTTCAAGCACTTATTGGTTATGCTTTTATTAAAATCTCTGAGTTCTTTCTCATTGATTCCGAGTGCTACACCAACAGGCTCCGTCTGATCAAAGCATTCAAATTCAAATTTATGAATTGCATCCAAGTCGTCGGTGGTTGCAAGCCGAATAGTAACATCGGAGTAAGACATGTTCGACATGTTCGCACGGCACAAAGGAGTTTCCCGAATGGCAGTTTAATAGCATAGCAGTGGCGTAAAAGCCATAGTAATAGGAGGACTAGAATGAGCGGTCTATTGTTTCACTTTTGTTCTGTGCATGATACACATGCAGATCGAAGATAGTACCAACACGTTGCAAAAGATGTTCGTAAACAAAGGACTCACAGTGAAAAGACTGTCACCGGTCCTCTTTTTTTCGCTCCTGAATTGCAGAGAAGCAACAAAATATCGGGAAGAAGTCATATTTAAGTAAGTAGTACCATAAGTATTTGAAATTATTTTATTTTCAACCATTGTTAGTTCATTTATTTACTGGTATCGACTTCAAAGCGTAGCGATGTAGGTCGAAGTTTATCGTGTCATCCGATTTGGCATTAGTTTTGACGAGCTCTAAAGGCAAAACCTCTACCAATATTTATGCTTTATGATATTTTGCTTATTCCTTTTGCTCTGGTATTTGCATCGTGTAAAAGAAGTTTTGTAACGTGGACGAAGAGTTAATTGTAAGAAACTCCAGCGTTATTTGTGCCATGACCTAGGATATCAATTCTAGTGCTTAGTGACTTGGTAGACTCAAAATAAACTTACTTTGGACCTTTGATGGTAGGGGTACCTGCAGTGTCTTTCAAGAATTTAGGGGTGTAATTTGCACCCATCAAGTACTCTTCAGTATCATTGAATTTTCCAAGTCAAAAGGCTTCTTTGTGCATTTCCAAAAATTGCTCCTCTCTACTATGTCAAACACATCTGTCATCAAAAGGATGAACTCACTTGCTGCCTTGTTGTTTTTAGACCATGCTACCTGAATATTTTGTAAAAATTTTCTTGCTAGCGGGACAGAATTGCTCAGAGTTTATCAAGTCTATCAGCTGAAGCAATCCTTGTAAGGTGGTAGATTTTATCTTACTTTCATGGATACTAGAGGGATGTTTCCAGCTGCTTGATGTTATGCCCAAGTTTTTCAATTCTGCAAATGCGCTATTGAGGCCTCTTGAAAATAACTGTAGACATCTGGCCCTTCTCAGAAAACAGGTTAATAGTTTTTTACATCAACTATTTTAAAATGTCTTGATTTGAATTAGTTGTTAAGATGTATGCAATGGAGACATGGTCTTTAGAACCTCAATACCATGACAGGAAAAATGTTAGTGACAACTTTGTCAAGCACCTTACCCTTAAAAGTGCTACAGTCAGCAATTCCAACAATTTTGGACAGCCTTTGTCCCTCTGAGTTGATTTTGAGTTGACACTTCATCAAGAAACTAAGCTAACTTTTTTAAGGATCCTGATTCACATATAATCGTATCATTAGTGGGTACAGCAAATTTAAGGACTTTCTAGCAATTTCTGAACCCTTGAGCTGTAGAAATGGAATGAAATGGCAAATGCTTTGCTTTCCTGAAATCACTTGAAGCAAGATAATTTATTGCCATTGTCTTTCTCATTCTGAAATAGCTCATTAGCAATGTGATCAAAGTTTTTATGATTGATTTATCGTTTTATTTAGACAATAGTTTCAGTTTCCCAGCATCAAATTGAGTTTCATAATGGGTTGCTCCTTTTTGAAGTTTCTTTTTCTTATAACTGACTTTAATTAACTATTCTATGTGAAAAATTGGAGGCATATTTGTGGTTTATTTGTACTTGTTTTGGATGCAAAGCAGCATTTTTTGGATGGATTAAATTAGACTTTGTGATTGGAATTGTTTCTTTGGAATTTTTTGAGAAGTTGTGGCAAACTGAATACAGACTGGACAGAATTTTCTTCAGTTGTTTTTACCAAGAGATTCAGAATTTGGCAAGGACTAAGGGCAGTTATATTCATTAGAAATGAAGCAGCTTTCACAAACTCATTGTGCTGCAGATGGATGCAATTTTTTGAGATTCATTGTAATAAGAGACTTGGCCTTCAATTGCCATGTGTGGACTGGAAACCTTTTATATAAACATTGACTCAAAGTTCATTGTAGTTACATTACTACCTTTTAAGTAGAAGAGTGTTAATTTATTTTGGAATTCTTGTAAGCCTGTTATGCAAACATTGACTCAAATATTCATTTCAATTTCATTACTGCCTTCTAAGCAGGTGTTTCATGGAGGAGGCTCAGCCCCCACGCACAATATGGACCATTTTCTACGACCCAATGTTACTTTTCTCCTTCTATTTAATACAGCGTAGTATGCAAATTGTTCCCAGACCACTGCTTTTAAGCGTAAGAGTGTTCTTTTATTTTGGAATTCCTGTTATTAGTGAAAATCTTTGTTTGAAAAGCATAAATTGTTGGCTTTGTTTACATTTGCAAGGATAAAGTTCTTTCAGGAGATTTGTTAGCTTGGCGAAGATCTTGTTGAACCTCTGACTAAAACAGTATGTATTAAGAAGCCAATCAATGATGCAACTAGCAATATTGATTTCACTTTGGAGAATATGAGAAAATGCATGGGCCACATGCAGTTACATTCGAGGGATCTTCTAAGTGACTTTGACGGGCCTAGAAATCTTTCCACCAAACGTGGGCCAGGGCGACTCCTTTTGACAAACAGTTTAAGGCTTAAAATCATGTAAATTTGTGCATACTTTAAAATAGCACTTCAGAAATGAAAGTTTTATCTCTTATTTTACATAGGTGGGTTATACTCTGCTCCATGACAGGCCCACTTACTGGGGAAATGAGTTGTTTTTCTGTAGAGAACGCAACTCTCTCTTTGAAATTCAACTAATTTCACAGCTAAATCCATCATAAAATACTTCAAGTTTGAAGCTGTCACACAATCTCCTAAACAAATGCACGAAATGTGTGAAGACACTTCGAGAAAGCAAGAAAGACTACTACGAAGCACTCTCGACTGTGACTTCTTGTGGTTTTCTTACCAACTTGTTGGTACCATCTTGATTCCCCAAAGTCATTACGCGTCAAGTAACTTACCACGCATTCTTGTCCTTCTATTTCAATGGTAACAGCCTTGTGCTCAAAGGATGATTGGCACGATTAATCACGATTATCAAGATGACCACGATTATGCAAAGTCAAAGAACTTTGACGGACGGCGCCTATAAAAATGGTTATAAACTAAAGAAGTCATGGAAGTTATTAAATTGCCGACAGTGCATAGAAATTTAGGTGTCCACGGGGGGACTCAGTAAAATCAGGGGGTCTACAGCCCCCAAGCCCTCCGATAGCGTCATTCTTGAGTGTAATGTGTGTGGTATTCAGTATTTAGGACTAACACGTCCTTCAGACTTAGATTTAGCATACTAGCGTAAGTCAGTACTTCAGATAGACCAGGTAAACCGTTTTACCCTAGCTAATCACAGGGGTTTTCGGCAGGATATTGGGAATAAGATCGTTGATAAGCTATTGGGGGTGATCGAATGCGCAAGAGTTTTTGGCAACGTCTGCTGGATTATTTTTCTCCAATGGGCTTTAACAAGAGGCAGGTGGGTCTTTAATTTTTTTCTTATATATTTTTATTTGGCTACCCCGTGTATTTTGCTATTTTGCATGCTTTCTATTTTTTCTCATCTTCTGTCCTACTCACATCATTAGTTTCACTTACATGACACGTTTTCTTTATCAGAAAACCGTATTTTTCCTGAGTCTCAATTTTCTTACTTTTCCCGAAATTGAGCCTGCGATTGTCTTCAATTTTTCTTAACTTTTACTGAAAGAAACTGGCTAAAATGGATTACACTTTCGTTCTTAATATTGCATACTTGAACCTGAATTCCACCTTTGACATTTTGAATGCGATAACGACGAAATATCGATTTTTGCTAATAAAAACACTAAATTTTGGAAATTGAGCCTCATGATTTTCTCAAGATTTTCTTAAGATTTCGACCATTTGAGCCTCATTTTCTTATAAACTTTTTCTTATAAAAAAGCGTGTATCTCATTACTATCTGCTCTACTGGCTGCTCAGGATATTCTATTGTAATTGAACATCCTGAGTAGCCGTAGAGAATTGAGGCAGATAATTACCTGCCCCTTCTCTTTACCTTTCTGCTCTTTCCCATCCTGATAACTACCTACAATGGTCGTCAAAAGTGTTAGAACGAATAGCAAATTTCTAGCACTTTTCAACCCTTTGCCTCCCCCCAAAACAATATTGATTTATTTCGAGATAGGAGTTCAATCACTTAGCTTTGGGGTACGATTCGTTTTACCCAATGTTTTACCTTAAAAACCCAACATTGTTCCGGGGGGAGGGGGCTATCGTTTTCATCTACGGGGTGATTTACTAAGTAGACGTCTGGAGGGAAAACAGAGTACATTCGCAGCTATTTTCCGCTGCGTCCCAACTACTTGGCAATGATTGTAGCACCGTTTACCTGATAATCTTACTCGCCTTATCTGTAAATCGTTTACCTCCGTAGCGCTTTTATGTTGTTGGGAAACACAAGCTCGCATCTATTAAGTAAATTTCCACACGTATAATTGTAGCATTCAGGCCCGTCGGAACGAAATTGATAGTGGGGGGGCTGCGAGCGAAGCGAGCTAAAATGGGGAAGACCACGCCCTTTTTATCGCTGGAAACGCCCTATCTGTACAAATTACACAATTCAAATGATGTTGAAATGACGTTATTTAGATGTTTAATTGACAACGAACACTATTTACAAAATTTTT
>OLMO02000231.1:7105297-7122335 GCA_900291935.2 Cassiopea xamachana | reverse complement strand
ATATATATATATATATATATATATATATATATATATATATATATATATATATATATATTTATATATATATATATGATTATATTGGGATTATTATTTTGTAGATATAAATGTCTAATATGACACCATATGAAGCTTTCATCAACATTATTTTAAATGATTATTAATCCTATCATATGATTTTGTATTTCAATTGGAAGTAGGATACACGTATTTTTTAAAAGAAACAAACTCTCTCACTTCAGCCTGGATGTTTTTTAATATTTCATCAAATCCAGCTTTAAATGTTTCTTAAATTTAAAGACTTCAATGATAATAGCAACTCAGATTAGGCAATTGTAATGCAAGAAAAGGATGCTTAGATTTTGTGAGGCATAAAAATAAAAATTTTGCTAGTAAAACAATTTTTGCAAGATATTATTTGAAACTCAGCCTGCCTATGTTTCTCAAATATTTCTTAATTTTTGCCTAATGTTAACTTCATGTTTCTTATAGACATGAAAATCCAACCGCTTCCTTCGCTTGTCAAAATTTCTATTAATTTCAATATGTCTTCCACAAACCCCGACATACTACCTTACAAACTCATTATAAAGTACTCAGTTATAACGCACTTTCGGATATAACGTACCGTACTGACTGCTTCTGGTTAAAGTTTCATACAAACCCTTACAAAAATACTCCGGTTACAACATACTCAGTTATTACGCACTTATGGTTATGACGTACTAGTTTTGTGGTCTCCAGGCCAACTTCCTCTGCCTTTAACATGCTTTTTGGATCTTTGGTTTTTCTCTTTGCGGGTCCGTCATAAATATCTAATAATCTGATGTTCTGATTTTTTTTGCTGACTGATGATGGCCT
Source organism: Cassiopea xamachana (assembly GCA_900291935.2). NCBI lineage: Eukaryota > Metazoa > Cnidaria > Scyphozoa > Rhizostomeae > Cassiopeidae > Cassiopea > Cassiopea xamachana. Next base: position 7,121,474 of record OLMO02000231.1, on the reverse strand, counting down.
AAGAATGGGTCGAAACTTTTCTTATAACATTTGCTTGTCAAATAGGATATTGTGAGGCCCCCTGCGGAGGTCCCCAGAAAAATAGAAAGAGAGAAAAGAGTCACGAGGTAGAGGAGAAGACAGATGGAGTGAAATGGACGTTAATTAACAGAGAGCATTTCTTCGTTTATTTTGTTTTTATCGTTGATGTAAATGCGTCTAACATAATGGATTTGGCTCAAGAGAGCAAATACTAGTTGGTTTGTATTCTTCGTGTTTTCGGATTACTGGAACTTCGCTGGATATGCATAACAATATAGTCAATTGATATTGAAAAAGAATATATATATATATATATATATATATATATATATATATATATATATATATATATATATATATATATATATATATATATATATATATATATATATATATATATATATATATATATATATATATATATATAATTATACGGATATATGAATATATGTATCTGTATATATATTTATACAGAAAGATAAAATGAGCCTTAATAGTGATTCCAATGTTGGTATACTATGAAAAGAGTGATGCAATAAAAATCTTCAATAAAGAGTCATACTGGAATTGTTTTGACAACCATTGTTGGTACAAAGATGATTACACCTCTTTGAATACTAACTGCTCTTCATTTGTACCGTCTTTACAATGAATAATTCTCCTTCCATCCTCACGTACAATGTCATCATGTTTTAACACTCTCAATACTGTAAAACCAGCTTTGCTGAAAAGGTTTTGCAAAGCGATGGAGGTGGCAGATGCAGTCACTCCATTACAGCCTGTTATTTTCGCGTTGCGTAGGATCCTTCGGGTCAACTCCATGCCAATTCCTCGTCTTCCATAGCGAGATCTATCGACACACAGAATTTCTATATGCATTATCTTATCCATAGCTCCGGGCGCTGTGTAAGAATAATATATCATTTGATAAGTGCCTAATGAAAGAGGCATGAATAACAATCCATGTAAAGAATCTTTATAAGCTAATGCTAGAGGTATTCAAGACTCTTAACCATTTAAACCATTCGTACCTTTGGGACCTGTTTATGTGAAACAAGTTGAATACAATCTGAGAACGATTATTCTAATGATGTTACCTCAAATAAAAACGCAAACACATGGAGTAAAAAGCTCGATTAGATTTAGAGGTAGCATGCTCTGGAATGCACTTACCGATGATATAAATGCTTGTACAAATATGGTAGCATTTAAAAGAAAAATAATAGGCTGGAAGGGGGAAGTTATAACTGTAAATTATGTAGATGAAGTTTTGCTTTTTTGCTATCCTTTCATTTTTATTGCATGAGTATTTTAGTAATTGAAGTTGAATTTAATTAGTTACTGTTGGCTGATTAACTGGTAGTGAAAGTATATATTAGGCCAATTGTAAAGAATTTGTCAATAATGATAAAAATAATAATCTTCTCACTATGGCCGTGAATCAAATCTTTGTAGTTGCATTCCAAGATTTGAACAAATTGTCGATAAATGTCCATAGGTTTGGAATGAATTGGAAAGGCTATTTTTGCGCCTGAAACTCCTCCTACAAGTGTATCAAATGGTTTGATTTCAGCCCATTCGCGTGATCCTTGCATTCTACAAAGGACAATTCCAACGATTTGTCCTTCGCTAACTGCAACAAAACTCAGCGAACTGTTCAAGCACTTATTGGTTATGCTTTTATTAAAATCTCTGAGCTCTTTCTCATTGATTCCAAGTGCTACACCAACAGGTTCCGTCTGATCAAAGTATTCAAATTCAAATTTATGAATTGCACCCAAGTCGTCGGTGGTTGCAAGCCGAATAGTAACATCGGAGTAAGACATGTTCGCACGGCACAAAGGAGTTTCCCGAATGGCAGTTTAATAGCATAGCAGTGGTGTAAAAGCCATAGAAATAGGAGGACTAGAATGAGCGGTCTATTGTTTCACTTTTGTTCTGTGCATGATACACATGCAGATCGAAGATGGTACCAACACGTTGACAAAAGATGTGCGTAAACAAAGGACTCACAATGAAAATACCGACACCGGCCCTCTTCTTTTCGCTGCTGGATTGCAGAGAAGCAACAAGATATCGAGAAAAAGTCATATTTTAAGAAAGTAGTGCCATAAGTATTTGCAATTAGTTTATTTTCAACCATTTTTAGTTGATTTATTTACTGGCATCGATTTCAGAGCATAGCAATGTAGGTCGAAGTTTATCGCATCATCCGACTTGGCATTAGTTTTGACGTGCTCTAAAGGCAAAACCTCTACCACAATTTAGGCTTTATGATATTTTGCTTTTTCCTTTTGCTCTGGTACTTGCATCGTGTAAAAGAAGTTTTGGAACGTGGACGAAGTGTTAATTGTAAGAAACTCCAGCGTTATTTGTGCCATGACCTAGGCTATGAATTCTAGTGCTTAGTGACGTGGTAGACTCAAAATAAACTTTCTTTGGGCCATTGATGGTGGGGATACCTGCAGTGTCTTTCAAGAATTTAGGGGTGTCAATTGCACCCATCAAGTACTCTTCAATATTATTGAATTTTCCAAGTCAAAAGGCCTCTGTGTGTTTCCCAAAAATGCTCCTTGACTTCATTATGTCAACTAAATCTGTCATCAAAAGGATGAACTCACTTGCTGCCTTGTTGCTTTTTGACCCTGCTACCTGAATATTTTGTAAAAATTTTATTGCTAGTGGAACAGAATTGCTCAGAGTTTTTCAAATCTATCAGCTGCAGCAATCCTTGCAAGGTAACAGATTTAATGTTACTTTCATGGATACTAGAGGGATGTTTCTAGCTGCTTGATGTTATGCCCAAGTTTTTCAATTCTGCAAATGCGCTATTGAGGCCTCTTAAAAATAACTGTAGACATCTGGCCCTTCTCAGAAAGCAGGTTAATAGTTTTTTACATCAACTATATTAAAATGTCTTGATTTGAATTAGTTGTTAAGATGCATGCAATGGAGCATGGTCTTTAGAACCTCAATACCATGACGGGAAAAATGTTAGTGACAACTTTGTCATGCACCTTACCCATAAAAGTGCTGCAGTCAGCAATTCCAACAATTTTGGACTGCCTTTGTCCCATCTGAGTTGTTTTTGAGTTGACATTTCATCAACAAACTAAGCTAACTTTTTCAAGGTTCCTGATTCACATACGATATTTACTGACTATAATCTTATCATTAGTGGGTACAGCAAAGTTAAGGACTTTCTAGCAATTTCTGAACCCTTGGACTGTAGAAATGGAATGAGATGGCAAATGCGTTGCTTTTCTGAAATCACTTGAAGCAAGATAATTTATTGCCATTGTCTTTCTCATTCTGAAATAGCTCATTAGCAATGTGATCAAAATTTTTATGATTGATTTATCGTTTTATTTAGACAATAGTTTCAGTTTTCATGAATGAAAATGAGTTTCTTAATAGCTTGCTCCTTTTTGAAGTTTCCTTTTCTTATAACTGCCGTTAATTAATTATTCTAGGTGAAATATTGGAGGCATATTTGTGACCTAATTTTAGATGTTTTGGATGCAAAGCAGCATTTTTTGGAAGAATTGAATTAGATTTTGTGATTGGACATGTTTCTTTGGATTTCTTGGGAAGTTGTGGCAAACTAAATACAGACAGGACAGAATTTTCTTCAGTTGTTTTTACCAAGACATTCAGAATTTGGCAAGGACTAAGGGCAGTTATATTCATTAGAAATGAAGCAGCTTTCACAAACTCATTGTGCTGCAGATGGATGCAATTTTTTGAGATGCATTGCAATAAGTGACTTGGCCTTCAATTGCCATTTGTGGACTAGAAACCTGTTATATAAACATTGATTCAAAGTTCATTGTAATTACATTACTACCCTTTAAGTAGGAGAGTGTTCATTTAGTTTGGAATTCTTGTAAGCCAGTTATGCAAACATTGACTCAAATATTCATTTCAATTTCATTACTGCCTTCTAAACAGGTGTTTCATGGAGGGGGGCTCAGCCCCCCTCACACTGTGAACCATTTTCTACGACTTAATGTTACTTTTCTCCTTCTTTTTAATACAGCATAACATGCAAATTGTTCCCAGACCACTGTTTTTAGGTGTAAGAGTGTTTTTTTATTTTGGAATTCCTGTTATTAGTGAAAATCTTTGTTTGAAGAGCATAAATTGTTGGCTTTGTTTACATTTGCAAGGATAAAGTTCTTTCAGGTGATTTGTTAGCTTGGTGAAGATCTTGTTGAACGTCTGACTAAAACAGTATGTATTAAGAAGCCAATCAATGATGCAACTAGCAATGATTATTTCACTTTGGAGAAAATGTATAGGCCACATGCAGTTACATTCGAGGGATCTTCTAAGTGACTTTACTGGCCTAGAACTCTTTCCACCAAACGTGGGCCGTGGCGACTCCTTTTGACAAACACCTTAAGGTTTAATATCATATAAATTTGTGCATACTTTAAAATAGCACTTTAGAAATGAAAGCTTTATCTCTTATTATACATAGGTGGGTTGTGCTCTGCTCCATGACAGGCCCATTTGCTGGGGGAAATGTATTGTTTTTCTGTAGAGAACGCAACTTTCTCTTTGAAATTCAGCAATTATCACTGCTAAATCCATCATAAAAGACTTCAAGTTTGAAGGTGTCTCACGATCTCCTAAATAAATGCACGAAATTTGTGAAGACATTTCGAGAGAGCAAGAAAGAGTACTACGAAGCACTCTCAACTGTGCCTTCGTGCAGTTTTCTTGCCAACGTGTTGGTACCATTTTGATTCCCCTTAGTCATTACGCGTCAAGTAACTTACCACGCACTCTTGTCCTTCTATTTCAATGGTAAAAGCCTTGTGCTCAAAGAATGATTGGCACGATTAATCACGATTATCAAGATGATCACGATTATGCGATGTCAAAGAACTTTGACCGACGGCGCCTATCACAATGGTTATAAACTAAAAAAGTCATTGAAGTTATTTAAGTGCCCACAGTGCATAGAAATGTAGGTGTTCTCGGGGAGCTCCGTAAAATCAGTAGGGGGGGCTCGATAGCCCCAAGCCTTCCGATAGCGCCATTTTTGAGTGTAATGTGTGTGGTATTTAGTATTTAGGACTAACACATCCTTCGAGCTTAGACTTAGCATACTAGCGTAAGTTAGTACTTCAGACAGACACTGTTAACCGTTTTACCCTAGCTAACCACAGGGGTTTTCTGCAGGATATTGGGGATAAGATCGTTGATAAGCTATTGGGTGTGATAGAATGCACAAGAGTTTTTGGCAATGTCGGCGAGACCATTTTTCTCCTAAGGGCTTTAACAAGAGGCAGGTGGATCTTTAATTTTTCTTATATATTGTTATTTGGCTTCCTCATGTATTTTGATATTTTGCATACTTTTTATTTTTTCTCTTAACATCTGTCCTACTCACATTATTATTTTCACTTACATTTCACGTTTTTTTATAAGAAATCCGTATTTTGCCTGAACCTCAATTTTCTTAGCTTTTCCCGAAATTGAGTCTGAGATTGTCTTCAATTTTTCTTAACTTTTACTGAAATAAATTGGCTGGAATGGTTTACACTTTCGCCCTTAATATTGTATACTTGAACCCGAATTCCACCTTTGACATTTTGAATGCAATAACGACGTAATATCGATTTTTGTCAAATAAAAACACTAAATTTTGGAAATTGACCCTCGTGATATTCTTAAGATTTTCTTAAGATTTCGACCATTCGAGCCTCATTTTCTTATAAACTTTTTGCTATAAAAATGAGTGTATCTCATTGCTATCTGCTCTACTGGCTGCTCAGGATATTTTACTGAAATAGAATATCCTGAGTAGTCGTAGAGAAATGAGGCAGATAATTATCTGCCCCTTCTCTTTGCCTTTTTGCTCTTTCCCATCCTGCTAACTACCTACAATGGTCGCCAAAAGTGTTAGAATGAATAGCAAAATTCTAGCACTATTCATTTTGAGATATGGGTTCAATCATTTAACATTGGGGTACGATTCGTTCTACCCAATGTCTTACCTTAAAAACCCAACATTGTTCCGGGGGGAGGGGCTATCGTTTTCATCTACGGGGTGATTTACTAAGTAGACCTCTGAAGGGAAAACAGAGTACATTTGCAGCTTTTTTCCGCTGCCTCCCAACTACTTTTGGCAATGATTGTAGCACCGTTTACCTGATAATCTTACTCGCCTTATCTGTAAATCGTTTACCTCCGTAGCACTTTTATGTTGTTGGGAAACACAAGCTCGCATCTATTAAGTAAATTTCCACACGTATAATTGTAGCATTTCATTCATTAACAATTTTAAATTGTTTGAGTAACCTTGTTCTTTCTCTCTCATAGTCGCATGGAGAGAGAGCTTAGAAAATGATCTACATTTAATGCTGTTTACAATATTATACATTAATGCAGTACTTAGGTACATCTTTCCTGTTTACTTATTTTTTATTGGTTCATATCTTCATGAGACATTGAGAAGTAATTTTTAGTTAGTTATATTAATTGGTAATTAAGTGGAGAAATTAGACAGAGAGAGCGCATAAAGTGCCGTAGTGAAGTTTTAGAATGGAATAAAGCATATCAGCTAAAATCAGAGTGTTTTCTTCATGGAGTCTTCTTGGACTTCATAATTCAATCAGCGTTGTAGTGTAGATGCAATTTATACAACATGCGCACTTTTGTAAAGCTATTTGTCGTAAAATTCTATTGCTTTTTTGTATGATAAGCATGCCCACATGTATTTAGAAAAGTCATTACTGATGAAGGCTTATGCCGTTTAGTGTACAGTATTTTCTTGGTATCTATTCTGGCACAATTGTGCGGTAAAGTGAACCAGAAATACCGTATTTCATCTATACAGCTCACACTCTCGAAAACGCGCTCTAGTCTCAGGTTTAGTTATCAGTAGCAGAATAAAAGTGATGACTATGATCAATAGCAAGTTATTAGCACGAAGTAATAACTTAAATTGTAAATTTGAAAATTCATTCGTAAACTGAAAAGCACAGGCCAACCATGTGAGAATGCAGCTGATAAATTGAAATCACGACAAGGAATGTTGCTTGTGCCTATTGAAGTTGAATGAATGTACTATCAATGTTCTAAGGACATACAGTTAGTTTAGGTCTAAGTTTGATTTGTACCTGTTCAATAAGCTTTGAGAATTAATTTTGTTTAACCGGACTTCTGCTTAGAAGGTTACTGAGTGAAATGAGTCTAAATGAAGATGCTTTTATACACTTATTTCCGGGGGTTGCTGTTAATGACATGCACAGCTATTGCAAACCGTTGATTGACAAGACACCAAATACCATCATGCTTCACTGTGGAACCAATAATCTAAGATCGAAAAAATCAGACATTACGATATCTACCAATATTATCAATTTGCTAAATCAATAGCCTAAAACAACATCAGAGTTCTCGTCTTACAGTTGATACTACGAGGAGATAATTTAGAAGATAGAAGAAAGAAGACTAATTGTATCCTACGGGACATATGCTAAGAAGAACATATAACGTTTTTAGAACATGAAAATATCGACGCTCAGAAACACTGGAACAACAGCAAATTGCATTTACACATGTATGGTGACAGTATTCTTGCAAATAAGTTTTTAGACTTTCTGTGTGTGTGACAATGACTTGTTTTAAGGCATTGCCTTGCACATAAACAAACAAAAAGCAGTAAGGAATTGTATAGCGTGTGACTTGAGGGCTAACAATTTAAGTCTGCGATCGAATTTCTTTTATTTTTTAAGTAGCCGTCACCCTACGCCAGGGGTTGCCAACCTGCGGCACTTTGCTTGCCTCGTGCGGGTCTTACACTCGTTTTGAAGTGTGTCTGTTTCTTATATGTGTTTACATCACTTGAGTTCAACAAGACTCTGTCTTGTGTAGGGGAACGATTGGGGTGATGCTCATGAGTCCTCATAAGTTTGATGTGGCTCTTTGTGATTTCACAGTATAGAATGTGGCCCTTAGCTTCTATATGGTTCCCTAACTTATTCTGTCAACGGCATATCAGCACTAGGACACAAGAAGGGAATTTCAATTGCATCTTTTAGTGTGAATAGCCTGTTGTTCCATATTGATGAGGTCTGTATTCTTATACGGGATCATGGGTTGCATTAATGAAATAAAACTTGACGATAACATGATGCCATCGTCAAGCGAGTCGTTGATGCTGTGATCAATAATGATGGCTATTCCACTCGAAGATGTGATAAAAATTGTAAATGAGGAGGAGTTGCTCTATATATCAAAGATACCATTCTTGACAAGTGTTCTCTTCGCAATGACTAGCCTGAATCGTCCTTAGAAGCTTTGTGCTTGGAGATCAAATCTGTTCGAGCTGCCAATTTTCTTATTTTTGCTTGGTACTGTCCTCCTACTTGATGCGGGGATATTTCTCTTCAGTTAGGGGAGAGCATGCAATTTTTAGATGGAGAGAACTTATTCTGTTAGGAGATGCTAACTGTGATATTTTGCCGAGCTACTAGGACTGTGATATCTTGAACAATAACCTTCCTGCTCATTCGCTGTCTATTCTAGAATTCTATGATCCATTTGGATTTAAGCAACTGATTGAAATAGATTCCAGGGAAAAATTGCTATCGTCAACCCTGCTTGATCAGCTTGCTTGCCACGATTAACAAGTTAAATATTGTAACATTTGAGATGTACGAAACAAGCATCAGTGATCACTACTTGGTGTACTGTGTAAGACAACTTCGTAGTTCTTCTAAAACATAGCATAAATATATAACTACAAAGCAATTAAAGCATTTTGATCAAGCGGAATTTATTAATGATTTACTTCTTGCTGATTGGAAGGGCATTATCTTGAATGGTGATAATATTAATTTCATTGTGGAACAATGGACAAAAATGTTGTTATTGATACTTGAAAAACATGCTCCAGTTCGTAATAGGTGGGTTTCCGAAAATTTCTTTCCCTGGGTTACCAAAGAGCTAAAACAACTGTCTTTTACACGAGACAGATTAGAAAGCAAACTGTGCATTTTAGATCTAATATCCTGATGGAAGCTTATAGGCAGACTCGTAACGAAGTCAATAAGTTGAACATATAACTAAAGCGAGTTTTTTACAAGCAAAATTTTCTCGCAAAATGATGACTTTAAGAGTGCGTGGAATGCTATAAATATGGTTCTTAATAAGAAGTCTAGAACCACTCAGATTACTGCACTTAAAGTTGATGGGAGTCTAATTAGGTACTGCTAAATTTCAGCTATTTAAATAAATATGTACAAAAATGCAAAAAGTTATTTGACATAATCAACTCGTGTTCTTCGTGTTTTTGGTTCCTATGTCTTTCCCACCTTCCTTTCCTTTATACCAACATTGAGTTGTTAGCATTGACTATTTTAGCATCCGTTTTTGGTACCTTGTCGTTCAATTTGGATCTAAAGTTTGAGGCTCAAATCTTAGATCCAAATTGAATGACATAAGTTACGATATTGTTGGGGTAGGAAATTTGTTCTGCATTTCAAAGTGGGGTTTAAATTCAATTGAACATAGTGAAATAGTGAATGGGGTAAGTAAATTTTTCCACTTGTCTCAAAAATTCTTCCATACCAGTACCCAGTATTCAAAATTAAATCTCCCTAAAGTGCATGACACTTTGTGCAAAGATAAATTAAAATTTAAATACATATGCATACAACATTCTTAGGCCTGAAAACTGAACTTTCGTATCTTTTTGAGCAATCAAGGGCTACTTTTATTATCAGCTTCTTTCTAATAAAAACAAAACGTGTATTTACTTTTTATAACACTTTTTATTTAGATATCTCTTGCGTGTAATGAATGAATGAATGAATGAATGAATGAATGAATGAATGAATGAATGAATGAATGAACAATGAATGTCCTTATCCCCCAAAACAATGTTGTTTCTTGAAGGTAAGACACTGCTGTGGTGTATTATGGAAAAATTGCAAGTGATTCATCAGAAACGTCGAAGTAACCCAACATTGTTCTGGGGAGGGGAGGTAGAGAAGGGAAAATGCTGACATTTGGAAAAGTGGTCCAACGATTTTGGCATGCAGTGTAGAAATCATTTCTACAATGAACATTGAGACTCATTTTGCTAGGTGTTGCTTCTCTTTTGATTTGGAAGAAATAACAAATACCAAAGAATCTGTCTTGATTTAGTGTCTTAAAATATGAAATGTATGACTTACAAACTTGCTGCAGTTAATATATAAAATCAAGTTACTTTTCAAATACAAAATACCAGAAATGACAAATACCAAAGAATCCATCTTGATTTAGTGTCTTAAAATATGAAATGTATAGCTTACAAACTTGCTGCAATTAACATATAAAATCAAGTTACTTATTAAATACAAAATGCTAGAAATAACACATACCAAAGAATCATCCATCTTGCTTTAGTGTCTTAAAATATGAAATGTATAGCTTACAAATTTGCTACAATTAATATATAAAATCAAGTTACTTATCAAATACAAAATGCTAGAAATGACAAATACCAAAGAATCCATCTTGTTTTAGTGCCACAAACTCGCTACAATTAATATGCTAACTTAAAATGCTAAAGCAGTCCTTTTACAATTTACGTACAACGCTCTATTTTCTACAGTCTTAAAACAAATGTCATTCCTATGCGCAATAGTATAGGGGGCCAAGTGAAAATTAAGTTTTAACTTTGGGATCCCTTTTCAATTGAAATTGGAAGTGTAAAAAGTAAAGGGCACTCATTGGACGTGTAAAGCAAATTGGAATAAAGATTAGTCAACTAGAAGTTGAAAAATTCAAAATTTTTTTACGCTTAGGGCTCGAAATCAGCATCGTTCTGATATATGACTGTAACTCAAAAAAGCACAGAATGTGACATATAATTCAATAAACAATTGCGGTATAAAACTCTAAGCAACAAACTTCAATAAATCTAATTCAAGTTTTGAGATGGCGTTATCTGCCACAAAACTCATAATTTTTGGACGTACTAGGCATAACAAATATGTAATTTAGGGATATTTGTATAATGCTTTTTGAACGGATCATATTAGTAACTTTTTATTAATGCACTGATTAGGTCAATTATTAATTGCGGAAAAAATATGTTAGGTATGAACCAATTTTTTCTATCAAGCTTGCCGGAGGTTTATTGTACTGTTATAGTTTCATTTCTATTATATTACATCACACTAGCATAAAATATCAATGACTTATTCACCAATCATGTCCATAAAACGAATAGTCACAAACAATAGTAAGCAGTAATGTATTTATCATCTTACAAACAGTGGTCTTAGTCAACTTCTTCAATAGTGGGTCCAGCTCCATGGCTTTGTTTCGCTTGTTCTGCATTCTTGCTATCTCCTCCAGTACTCCTGTACATGTTCGTTATAATTGGTTTTGCAACTTTCTCCAGCTCATTCTTTTGATGGTCAAATTCCTCCTTCTCAGCTGTTTGATTAACATCTAGCCATGAAAGAACCTCTTTGCATTTTGATAATACTGTGTCTCTATCTTGCTCCGACGTTTTGCTGCTTACATTGTGGTCTTCCATCGTGTTTTTTACACTGTAAGCATAAGCCTCCAATTCATTCTTTGACTGCACCCTTTCACGTTGTCTATCATCGTCTTGCTTGTACTTTTCCGCGTCTTGCACCATTTTCTCAACCTCGTCAGCTGACAGCCTTCCATTATCATTCGTGATAGTAATTTTGCTGTTTTTACCGGTCCCTTTCTCCAATGCAGTCACGTTTAGTATTCCATTTGCATCTATATCGAAGGTGACTTCTATCTGGGGTACTCCACGTGGTGCTGGGGGGATTCCAGTCAGATCGAACTGTCCAAGCAAATGATTGTCCTTTGTCATCGCTCGTTCTCCTTCATAAACTTGGATAGTTACTGCTGGCTGGTTATCGGAATATGTAGTGAATGTCTGCGATTGCTTAGTTGGAATAGTAGTGCTCCGTTTTATCAATGTTGACATCACACCACCAGCAGTCTCAATTCCAAGCGATAATGGTGCAACATCAATAACAAGAAGGTCCTTCACATCGTCGCCTTTTTCACCATTCAATATGGCTGCTTGCACGGCTGCACCATAAGCAACTGCTTCGTCTGGATTAATACCTCTGCAGATCTCTTTTCCATTGAAAAATTCCATCAGCATTTTCTGTATTTTTGGGATCCTTGTTGAGCCTCCAACCAAGACAATTTCATCAATATCCTTTTTGTCCAATTTGGCATCTTTCAGGGCTTTCACAACCGGCTCTAATGTGTTTCGGAACAGATCTGCATTAATTTCCTCAAATCGTGCCCTTGTCAGAGAAGAGTAGAAGTCAATGCCTTCATATAGTGAATCAACTTCTATGTTTGCTTGCGTTGCTGACGACAGAGTCCTTTTCGCTCTTTCACATGCTGTCCGCAGCCTTCGCAGCGATCTCTTGTTTGTGCTGATATCCTTTTTATACTTTCTTTTGAACTCTTTTACAAAATGATCTACAAGGCGGTTGTCAAAGTCTTCTCCACCAAGATGAGTATCACCGCCGGTTGCCTTGACTTCAAACACACCATTGTCAATGCTGAGAATGGATACATCAAATGTTCCACCACCCAAGTCAAAGATAAGCACATTTCTCTCCCTATCTGCTCCCTTGTCCAAGCCATAAGCAATTGCTGCTGCAGTCGGCTCGTTGATTATGCGTAGAACATTTAGGCCTGCTATGACGCCAGCGTCTTTTGTTGCCTGTCTTTGTGCATCATTAAAGTAAGCTGGAACTGTGATGACGGCATTGCTGACTTTCTCGCCCAAGTAGGCCTCTGCAGTTTCCTTCATTTTCATCAAAACCATTGATGATACTTCCTCTGGGTAAAACGCTTTCGTCTCTCCTTTGTACAGCGCTTGGATTTTAGGCTTTCCAGAGTCATTTACCACTGCAAAGGGCCAAAGCTTCCTGTCATCCTCGACCACTGAGTCATTGAAGCGTCTTCCTATTAGCCTCTTGGCATCGAAAATTGTGTTCTCTGGATTCATTGCACTTTGATTTTTTGCAGCATCTCCAATCAGTCTTTCAGTATCCGTAAATGCAACATAACTTGGAGTTGTCCTGTTTCCTTGGTCATTTGCAATAATTTCAACTTTACCATGTTGGTATACTCCAACACAGGAGTAAGTTGTACCAAGGTCGATTCCAATTGCTTTCGGCATTGTAAATGAATTTAATCCTTGCTTGTTGTAAAACTTCTTCTAAAATCGTTATAAATTTCTTGTAAACTTCAAGTGACTCTTTACTTCCTTATCTTCGTGAGAGGAGTTCCTTTATCTTTCTCTTTGCCTTTGCTAGTGCTCGTAGCTCTACTTTGAACGATTTTGATCGCCTTATGTCCTCTGCCTGCCTTTTATACTTACTCGTTTCCTGAGAAGAAGCTTCAGGAATATTCTTGATATTTTATTTATAGATCCTTGCGCATTGTTTCATAGCACATATTTCTGTGTATGATTGGTTACTGACTGAGGGAATCACCATTTGGCCATGAAATGGAAAGGCCTAGAAGATTCGAGTGACTCCTAGCAACAAGAATGCATAACTTTTTAGTTCTCGGACATTCGAGAATAAAGATTTGACTTAGAAAGCTCAAAAAATGTTGTGGCATAAGTAAAGAAGAGGTCTTTTTATTTCTACTGACGCTCAGTGCTAACTTACCGGCCTGCATATGGCTACCACTGACTCCCCTCTTCACGAACATAGCCCAGAACAGACTTTTAGTAAATTCAGAAGATGATATTTTACTTAATAATGAAGCACAAAATTGCCAAAAGTTATGTATGTTAAGCTGCTGCGAAAAGCGATGTTATATTATCTGTGTATACTTATTTACGGGAATGAGGAACTGACAGGAGGGGAGGAAGTTGTATAGGGGATGAGGTACAATACACAAGTATAAGAAACTGCAGCTATAGATGAAGATAGTTTTATCAGGGCTGTAGAGACAAAGTTGGTGGAATTTGGGGGGAGGCTTGTATAGTGCAGTGCTAGTGCCAACTATTATGAAAAATAAGTAAGGACGTATGACTGTCAGGGACCTTATTGATCTTTTCACAAAGCTAGTTAGAAATGCCAATTTGATAAATCCTGTAGGATATGAAAATTGGCTTATCCTATGTTGATGCTTCATCCTTCCTGAAAATCAGCAGGAAGTTTTTAACACCATTTCTTGGAAAATTAATAAATTACCTGAGTACTCATGCTTGTTTAGAAAATTCTAGAATTATCTTACTCAGCATAATACAGGAAGATCTAAACACCACCCACGGAGATATTCATATTCAACTTCTGCTCTGTTAGCAGAAGATTTATCATGGTTATTTAGCATATTCTAGAATCTTCTATCTCAGTGTTCATATTTGTATTTTACCAAATTCTAGAAAGATGTCTTGGAAAACAATAATAAACTTTGTATGGCGATTCCCTTTTGCGAACAAGGTGAGGCTGTAGCGAGAATGAGACACCTACTATCCTGTTTTATGGCGGATGACTTTTAGAGCTGTGAGAAAGCACCTACGAACTTCATTTACAAAAGTTGGTATTATAGAACTGTCATGCATAAAGTACCAAGCCTTTTTATTATTCATGGAAGCTTCTCAATAGTAGCTAAAAAGAGAGACTCAATTTAATTTGAAATGGCTCTTGTACTTGGCCTAGGTTCGGGACTTTTCTCTCTGATTGTTTTATGGATCGTCGGTGTTTTTGGCGTCTTCCTACTTTCAAGAATGAGTGGTGCATTGAGGTAGTTCAACCAACTATACTTGTAATGTAGATGTAAGTTGTAGAATTTAGACGTAGAATTCTTCTGCCAAGTTGAGCATTTGTGTTATTATTGCAAAGTATAATCCTCGCAGTTTACGCTACAGATAACATCCTTCGGTGGGACGTGAGATATGTGGCATAGAGAAATCCTGATTTTGTTGTAAGGCAGTGTATATAAGCTGCCAGGCCCCTATTTTCTCACAGTTTGACTACCGAAAAAATAATTTGGTGCAAGATTGTAACCCATTGGCACAAATGTATGTACGAAAGTTTCCACTTCCACATTTGTATCCATAAATTTATGAGGAAATCTGTCAGCATGGAGTGATTTACTCAATAAAAGTGACTGATGGAGGACAATAGTTAATGACTGTAGATAGATTTTGGTGCACTAGTGTTTTAAGTTGAATGAGAATTGCTCTCATTTAAAGGTAAAACGGGACGTTTTCTTCCTTGTTTGCTAATCATATCTGAATGAACTCTATGTAGTGCTCATACCAGAAATGTATTTACTGACTTAAAGTTTTACACCAAGGTAGCACAAGTAAGTTTGAATTTGATCAAGAATATTACCAGATTTTGCTATAGAGAGACATGAGGGAGTGCAAGACACTACTTTTTGTATGAATGGGGAACAGTCCTTTTGTACCCCCTCCATGTCTACCATGTTGGCGATTACTAAACATGGAGTGTGTGTGGGTATAATCGCACCATGTTTGGTCAATTTCATAATGGCAGACATGGAGGCGGATGCAGGCGGTACAAAACTGCATTAGCGCCCTTGATGCCTTCATGAATTTTTGAGAGGGAAACAGCTGTTGGTATACTAACTATGAAATAGTGCTGGACACAAGAAAGGAGAGTAGAGGAAAGTTAGGATCTGGGATAATGCTCTCTAGTACATTTGAAACATTCTTTTGCAAAATATAATATAGGAGAATGTTAGAATAGAATATTTTTCAGAATATGTGTTTTCACTGATTTTTGTGTAGAGAAAGAAATACTGATCCCTAGACTTGGTTTCATTGAGTTTTGAAGACTTAGAATCAGAAAAGTAAAAGCTCCATGAACATATCCTTTTTGGTTTTGAATGCTTGTGCACCAGCACTAAGATTAAAGCAATTTCAGACCTGTACACCAAAGAAGAAGCANATATTTTACTCTGTATATATCCAGTGTGAGCTGCACGGACTGCATTCAGGGACTGCACTTAGAAAGCAATATGAAATGGTTTCAAGAAATTAGGAAGCTATATACTTATTTCGTTGATGAGGTTGCCATTGCAAGACTTTCATACACTAGCTTTCAAAGAAGTTTATCTTAAATAATGTTTATGACTCACAATTTTTTGCCCT
>OLMO02000231.1:7094119-7105130 GCA_900291935.2 Cassiopea xamachana | reverse complement strand
ACGAAAGACGTTACAAGAGGAGCTTCAAACTCAAAAGCAGAGTCAAGTAAGTGACAGGTGTATTTTATTTCTTATAGCAAAAGTAGGTTTTTGACCAGGGATGCTGGAGCATGGGAGCAAAGGGGAGTAAAAGTGTCCTTCTTCTGCTGTCTACTGATATAATTTTTAACATGTTCTTTTTGCATTCAATCTTTCTCTCAGGCTCAATGTCCTATTCTTAGGAATTCATGACTTGCCACAAAGTATAACAATGGTTGGGAACATATGTTTGTGAAAAGTAACCCTTAAGTTTAAATTCTGACCTCATTATGATGTCATAATCAATGCAAGTGCCCCTTCTCCACACTTCTTTCCCCCATTCCCCACTCTACTTTTGCTCTGGCATCCCTTGTTTTGATATTTCATGTTTGATTTTGTTAGTTTATATGCAGTAATTAGCACATATCTAGTGTTATGAAATAGTGTATAAGTTGAAAAATTCCCCTTAGGCATGTAACTTGACCATGAGTAGGATGACTGGAAGCTTCATGTTGAGGAGAAAGAAGCTGAATATTTCACATTTCTTTAAGGCTGTATATTGGATTTCAATAGCCAGCTGTTATTATCAGAGTCTGATTATGATTGCTTCTTAGTGTCATCAAAAGCCATACTAATAGGGTCATTCTGTTTCAACTGATCCAGGCCATGTCACCCAAAATCTTAGACTTTGCTTAAAATCAATGTACAGAGATAGCATTTCATCCTAATTCCTGTAAACTTTATGTTTTTAAAAATTGGACTAAGTTTCATGAAGATATAGACCATACAAAATGGCATGTCTTTATGGTCAGCAAAGTGGAACAAATGACATACATTTATTGCCAAACTTCATATTTACAGTATTTTAATTTTACTTATATGATTGTAAAGAAATTTTGAAAATAGTCTGCCTCACATAATCTTGAATAATTTGTTGGGAGAAAAGAATATTTAGTAATTGCTATACAAATACTAATAAAAGCACTAATAGTGATTGTAATGCTAATAATAATATTGATTAGTGTGGTCAAAAATATGTGGTCTTTGTTGAAAATGGACACTCTTACCGTAAAGAACTATCTAGAAGCTTAAAGAACAATCTAGAATTCTGTAGAAAAACCTAGAACTATCATACTATATATATTGCGTAATATGACGAAACAAAATAGTGGACTAAAATTAGAACTATGAACTTTTATCATCTGGAACATTCTAGTATATCAGTTGCTTTTGTATAAATAGGACAGGCTTTTGTAAAGAGAGAACACTTGTAATTTATATGTTGGAGCAGACAGAGCTACTCTGCAAAGATAACTCAAAATATTTTTAACAGTCTTATGATGCTTGCTTGTTAGTATGATTAGATGTACCGTGATCCCTTGCTATAATGTAGTTCACCTGTTGTGGCCTCATTGTTTCATAGATTTTTTGTTGCAGCTTTGCATGGTTGAACATAGATCAATCTTTAACATGAATTTTGTTAGGTACTTATGTTTCTTTTAAATCTACAAAAGTTTTAACTTTGAGAGTGTTTCAAAAGCAAATCATTAATGGGTTAGGATTTGGCTATGCTACTAGATGAAGTTCTAATGCAGTTTAAATGGTTTAGCCAATTTTCTCATCTTCTGGAAAATATGTTAAATTATCTTCTGAAATATAGTACATGACAAAATGCATGGCAATGTTATGTTGAAAAAACATCTCAATCAAATACAAAATTATCAATTTCAAAAAACATTTGACAACTGTGGTTTAAACTGTCACAACATTGTATTTTCATCAATATTATGCTGATTTCACCTACTTTATGTCCTTAGCTAAAGAGTTGTTTTACACTCCTGGCTGACATGTCATGAGAATGGCCCTTGTGTCATTCCAGCTCAACTGTTCCAGATTTCAGAACAGTCCACAGGTCATGACAACAGAACAACTTAGAAAAATTAGGGCAAGTAGAGAATAAGGAAATATGTAAATCCTGAAAGTTTCAAGTCTCCACCATTATTGTTCACAAAGATATGGCACATCAAATATGATATATGAAGCATGAACTTCAAACAAAATGGGCAAAATTATACCAACTTCATAGCAATGAGACATACTGTAGAGACTGAGGAAAAGCTACAATATTTAGTGTATAACCAGGGCCACTCTCATTCGTCCTGCAGAGAAGGTTTCAAGGGTGTTACTCTTGTGCTTCATGCAAAATTGTTTTTTTGAATTACTGGGATTTGGTAGTAAGCAAAAATAGCGTGAATGAATGTGTGCACACTGTAGTCTAGTTACCTCAAAACAACATCTTAGCAGCTGTTGAACATTGACAATTTTTTAATATTAAATGTGCTCCACATTAAAATTTCATTTCTGCAAGGAAAAAAGGGCCTGGATATTTTGAGAATCATGTTCAGAGAGGAAATATTGATAGCCTCCATGGTCAGTAGATTGAGGTGCATCTATGCAGCACAGGACATGGTGGAATGGTACCCAGCAGAGATCTTGCCTTCCAGGCCACTTAAATGGATTTTTTGTCATGAAATTGACCAGCACGTCCTGGTTCTCTTCTGACTTTTCCACAATGTTACCAGGAAACCAATCATCATCATATACACATGCAACATATATCCTGTGCAAATAGTTATTTTGCTCATCTTCCACATTTGCAGTCAAAGAAATGTCTGAAAATGCTGTGTCTGAAGAGTCTGAAGAGATGCAAAACATTCTGAAATTACTAGGAATTGTTGGATGGAAACAATGATGAGATCTAATGCCAGGAACTTTTTTGGCACTTGCATATCTATCTTCTAATTTGTGGTTTGTGGAATGCAGCATGATTTCCTCATCAGTGACATAAAAAGTCTTTATTCCATTGATACTAGTTGTAGTCCACATGAAAGGTTCACTGGGGGTAAGCATCTGATTGTCACTACTGCTGATAAGATCTTGCAACTGCTGAAAAACTGTGGTAACCAAGGTATGAAGTTGGCATAATGTTGCACATTTTGTTTGAAGTTCATGTTTTAGGTACCATGAGTGAGATGAGTGAGGTGGCATATTTCCATGATTTTCCATTTACTGTGTCTCTAGCATGCCAGCTTTACATGAATGTATCTAATTATCTGTTGCATTTTATGTTCAATGATCTATGGCATCATGAAATTCAAAAAGAATTATTGTAATTCTGATTTTTTCCATGTTTTCTTTAATCCCGGAGAAGAAAAGGTGAAATATGCATTTAATTACTCCTCTTTCACAGTTTTAACAGCCTGAAGAGTTTCATTGGTGTATGAACAACCAAAGTTATGATAGCAATGCCTTAAAAAATGCTAATATTGGGATAAACATTGTTTCCAGAAGTAAAGGCAGATATTTGGTATGCCATATCTTTGTGAAAAATACTGATGGAAACCTGAAACTTTAAGGATTTACATATTTCCTCATTCTCTACTCGCCCTAAGTTTTGTGAATTTTTCTGTTGTCCTAACCTGTGGGCCATTGGTCCACTTGGCATGGAATGACCCCCTATAGTGTCCAATGATCATTGCTTGCTAGTGTGATGGTGTGATCAATGATAATTGCTTGCTACCTTTTCACTTGTACTCTCATTGTAGCATTGAATGTGCATGACATATTGTTTGTTTTTTGCAAGCCCATATAACTTTTTATGACCATTACGTTCTTAACTTGCAAGGTTCTTCACTGCCATATCACATTTCCTTTTACAACAATTTTTTTAGAATGTGGATACCCTTTCCACCCCACGGATTGTCATTTTCACAATTATATGTGTCTTTGTATTGATTGGCATGTTCTTCCTGATTCAACACTGGTTTGAGCCTATATATGCACCAGCTGTTACAGCAAAAAGGACATATGCATTTTAAAGACATATCAATGCAGCAAGTTGAATGGTAAGTTTGGTTCTTCCAACCATTTTGCTATCCAGCTGTGAAGGTTTCTCTTCACTTGCTGTATTAATGACTTTGTGTTTGAGGCCTCAGTTACACTACAGGGTGTCCACTCCAGCTAGAATAGCTGGAAAAGCTGGGAAATGAGTCTTTTTCAGAATTTGGCTGGAAAAGCTGGAAAACCATAGGTTTTCTCCTACTCTGGCTGGAAAAGCTAGAATTTTGTTTTTAGAGCTAATAGTAATTAACAACAATCTTATTGAGACACAAGATTGAAGAAGAGAAGATTTTTCAATGTCACATGGGACATGCCTTTTTTCACCATGTCAGCCCAGGATTGGAATCTTTCCCTATATTTTTGTCAGGGTGTTTGGTAGATCCTTATCCCCTGGGGGTGGTTTAATGTAAGACATTGAATTTATGTAAGGAATTCCAATTTATTGGAAAGTTTAATATGACTCAATACTTAGTGACAATGGTTGGATCGCATTTTTCAATGGCTGGATTTCATATCAAAATTCATGGTATGGCTGGAAAACAATGTGCCTTTTTCTGCCCAAAAGGCTACAAAATGGTCACTCTTTTCTGAAAGTTTGGCTTGAATTTCAACTTTATGCAGTGGAAACCCTGTACTATACTGGATGGCTGTTAGAGTGATGTAGTGTTCATCTCATATTGAGCTAGTAGTTACACTAGAACACTTTTATCTGGTAAACAATGATCTGGTAATCATATTGAAGATCACTCTGCTTTGAAGGTGATGTGAAACCCACTGATAGGTAGGTACATCTAGGGCCTGAGTCATAGATAGGCTGCCCAAGAAATCTCAAATCATGTCATCTATGGGGAATTTTAGACACTTTCTATTTAAGGTTGTCTGAGAACCATACTTCACCACATAACCTTCCTGGGGCACAGGGGCAATACCCCAAATATAGAAAGTTTTACATGGTATTTCCCCCAACAGAATTATTGACCTGGAGATTTATATAGTAAAATAAGGGTTTTGCCCCTCCAAAGTGCTTGTACAGGCAGTTTTTGCCCCCAAAGCATATCTTGTAGTTATGTGGTTGCTACGTCCTTTAAAGTAACACTCAATGCCCCAATTAACCTTCAGCAAATTTAGTGGATGGTAGAAGTAGGAAACAGGCTCAGACTATATTTCTCATGAATGTGAAAAACTTGCATTGAACATTTAAATGTTACTTTTTCTGTATGAGGATAGAGTTACCTGTTAAATGTAAATTGGCTTGAAAACTGTACCCTGAAGGATTACCATCCTTCCTGAATTCCTTTAAGTCTGTCAAAGGGAGCTGTAGACAGGGACACTAAACCAGGGAGCTGGGAAACTGGCCCAAAATTTTTGCATACATTAGCATTTTTCACTTTTGCACTGTTTTCCAGTAAAAGTGCTATTTAAGACCATTATACATCAGTTCATATTCCAGAAGGTTTACAAGTAATATAAGCAGAGTCCTGAGCTTATTCTTGATATTTGTGACCAGGCCCCTCCACTGTGAAAACCATATTGGCACCCCCTGGCAGAGCAGCATGTATCATAAATATCCTTTACTTGTACCAAATAGAAAGACAATATCACTCGTTAAAAGTAACTGGAACATTATTTACAATAGTTTGTGGATGTACTAAAGTTGCCTACTTTATAGTTGTATTTCTTGGAACTTCTCATCAGTCACTGGGATTCATCTTTCCTGGGGTCACACCATAGGGTGACCATGGCCAGTGGCAGTTTTAGGGGGCCAAAGGGGCCATGGCCCCAGCCTCTGCGCTTTCATAACCCAGAAGGGGCCCCGTGTCTGAGAAAAAATTGAAAAGAAATCACAGGAAAATGTGTAAATACTTCAAACAAGGGCCCTACAGATGATATTGGCCCTGGGCCCTGCAATCCCTAAAACTGCCACTGGCCATGGGCACCCCCACTTTTATCAGAAAAAAACTACTTTAGTATGCAGGAAATATAACCTAAATCCAAAAACTGATGTGACTTTGGCATGGCCTCCCCTCCTACTTTCAAAGTCAATGCATGGCCCTTGCTTACTCAAAATACCTCTCAGAACAGTAGAGACTTGACAAGAATATAAATTTGTAAATGCTTTTCTTTCATTACAAAAATTGTCAATACATGAAAAAATGCATAAGAAAAGAAAAAGGCTATGTATTGAGCTCTGTAATTTACTCTAAGTAAATTAACTAATTAGTCTATTGCTCACTTGTTTGTGAAAAGTATTTTCAATAGCAGAGATGATTCCTCTCCACATTTACATGCTTCTCTATGAGAAGTAAAGTCAGTTCGTTTGTCCAAATGATTTGCCCAATCTACATTAGTTCTGATATACATGATATGGTGAGAGAGGTTGGAACAAAGCTGTCTCCAATAATGTTCACATCAAGAATTAGTATGATGTACACATTTTATGGGAGAATGTTATCCCAGCTAGTACTATGGAAAGAGGTGAGTTGACTCTGTTGAACTAGAACATCCAATTACACTGCTCACAGTAAATTGTTGCAACTGTTCATCACTATAAATATGACCATCTTTTGCAGATTAGAAGCATGTTAATTATTGTAAGCAAATCTGCTCCCTGTTGATTTCCAATTTAATAAACCTAGAAAATGTGATAAACATCATCAAATATGGTTAGATATTTTCTAATCCAGGGATACCACAAAGATATTCAAGACAAGCAAAGAAGTTGATGAAGCCAATGCGAATGAAGTGAAAGCCGATTGGACAATCAAAGCAATGCTCCATTTTCCATACAATAGGTTGAAGCATGAGTTTGTCGATGACTAGTCCAGTCCATGCCCGGAGACACTTGCGATCGCACGTGCACCTGTAAAATCTTTAACACCAGCAGAATATCGCACGTGCCAATACAACTATCAACCGTGTTATCTCATATACCAAATAGGAACTTCATTGTGACAACTGTACACTAGTAACAGTCACCTTTTGCTTTCATAGCTCTGCTTTATCGTGTTTTTTTTGTTAAATGAGACATTTGACATGCCTCAGCAACAAGCGCATGCGAATGGCCGCTCTTACAATAATTTCTTCCGGGCATGGAATGCTACTCTTGTGGAAGAATTCGCTTTGACAAATTTTCAACTCATGAACATGTATCAAACCATTTGTTTGAGTCAACTCCTTTCATTTAAACAACAGCAGGTCTTAATGCATAAAACTAAAGTATATACAGAAGCACGCTATTTTGCCTTGAAAAGTAGGCGTAGATAGTATTAACAAAGAAAAGGAATAGAATCAAGAGCTCGTAGAGACAGCGTATTTCTTTAAAATTAATAAACAGGGGTACTACTAAAACCCGGAGGGGGTTGGAAAAAACTGAAATATTAATAAGCGGTGGAGGGAACACTTATTATGCACTTGAGAGTAGTTATTAGAAGTTATTAGATGAAAATGGACTCTTGTACTGTTCACAAATAGGAACCAACCTATGGGGAATCTCAATTTTGATTTCTTACTTTTGGCTGCTTTAGTAGCTCGCTTTCCTCCTCCTCCTCCTCATCTCCTGGTCTGGTGCTTGAATATCTGTGGTGTTCAAAATTAGCACTGTTTATAGAGCATGCATTCAATATTTCATAATGTACAACGTTGTACATTGGTGGATCCAGGGGGGCTAGGGATCATTCATTGTTTACAAAGGGGTTGGTACCGGAGAGAAATTTGTTGAGTGGTAGAAATTTTCTGAAAGAATGAGGTTGTGTAGATACGTTGCAATACAGTCTCAAGGTTGGGTAAGACGATTTCTCTTTGTTATCAACCCCTTTGTAAATAATGCGCAGTCCGTTATGGGCCATGACCCCCAATTGGTAGTGTTTCCTACAGCAAGCAATTGTGTTAAAAGAAACTTCCCACATGAAAAAGACAATGAAATGACAATCAAATGGCCCCCAGTTCCCCAGCCAGCTCTGAATCCGCCCCTAGTTATGTAGCACAAATTTTACCTTGTTTGAAGCCCGCCTTTTCTCGTAACACTCCGTAGCGTAGTCCCCGTATGAGTTAAAAAGCACCGTAAAAGTGAAGGTACACTACCTGCCTGTTATAGGCGTTCACCAAACGAGTGAGTGATCCCAGTTTTTTAATGTTGGAGGTTACTATCATGTTAGTTAGAGCAATTGCAGATACTATCACGTTAGTTAGAGCAATTGCAGATACACACTTTTTTATAAGAATAAAGTTTATAAAAATATTCAGGCTCAGAATCGCTGAAATTTGATTCGTCAAGATTCGTCTAGACTTAGAATTTTTGTATATTTGAGCTATAGTACCCCTTTAAGATGAACTTTCTCACCATGGATAATATATTTCTTATTTTGTTTCACTGTTACTCTTCTTATGATAAAGTAAGACATCAATGGAGATTTGCATATAATCCTTTGATTTTCAGACGCAGTTACACCTTCGATACTCAAGAGTAGTTTAAGAATAATCTAAAGATCCGTTTACACAATAAAGGATCATCACGCAAAAAATCATCAAATCTGTGCATGATGATGTTGAAGGTGCACAAAACATTATCAAACCGCGTCCAATGCCCTTAAAAATTTCTATTGTAAGCACCTACTAGCATGCTGGGCAAGCGCTAATCCAACAAACTTGATTAGTCAATGAATAGAGCATTGTTAAACATCAAAAGATGTTTACTGCATGTTGCAGAATTCTCGAACACCACCCAACACGTTTGACAATGCTCAAGATTGCATGATGAAGTAGTCTACACGATGAAACATTTATATTTGAACATTATCAAATTCATGGTCAATGATGTTTGACGTTGTTCTGTATGATGAGGTTGTATCAAGTAGACGGCTAATACATCATCGACCAACATCATCCTCAAGGCTCAAAATCGAAAAAGTTTTTAGAATATTGAGGCTCAGCGAAAAAACAAGGTATTCTTATAACGTAGTGTGAATTATCCTTTGGTACCAAAGTTGTATATATCCTATATAAATTAGTTGTATATAGTGTTTATGTACATTTTTGCTATAATTCAAAGTAAGTTTAGTCAGAACTGGTAATTCTTGTTCGCATACCTTTTATAGAATACGAAAACTGCCCAAACTGTCCCAGACAGGGCGGCACCAAATGCGCAAACAACAACAACCAGGTAAGCTGTGACGTAAACTACAAAAGAGGAAGTTATGAACGAAAATTAAAATCAGTGCGGGCAATCAGACAGAATTTTCCTAGTCCATTCCCCCCCACTGTCTATCAATTTTTCATCTCGCCCCTCTAGTGAAGCAGCTCGATATGTTACTGAGTTAAGGCAAGCTTTGGTTTGGTAGTCTGGTACTGCAACTAGAGACTGTGTTTGATTGGCTCTGTGGTATGCCAAGGCAGGCGCACTTTGAATTCTGTTGTGCAGATTCATAAACGGAGGAAATGGTGTGGGAAGTTAACGGCATGGTAATTTCTGAAGTCCAATGATCCTCATTGCAATCTATTTTCACGGTAGGGAAGGGAACAAGAGAGCTGGGGGCGAAGCCCCAAGAGAAGTTTTGAAAACACGCTTTCTCGATCTAAGGAAAATGCCCTTTTTCACACAAAGAGGGCACTGCAAAAAGGAAACTTTTCGTCTTTTGCTGAAAAGGGAAGGTTTCCAGACCCCCAGGACCCCCTAGTTGCTCACCTAGGCAA
Source organism: Cassiopea xamachana (assembly GCA_900291935.2). Taxonomy (NCBI): domain Eukaryota; kingdom Metazoa; phylum Cnidaria; class Scyphozoa; order Rhizostomeae; family Cassiopeidae; genus Cassiopea; species Cassiopea xamachana. The sequence continues at coordinate 7,095,524 of OLMO02000231.1, read as the reverse complement.
AGGTCTAGTTGAAGTATAATTTATCAGATTGCTATATTTCATGTCATTTTCTTTATGACATCAGCGAAAGCTAGAAAATGCGCACGACAACTCAAGCTCGAACCATGCACTAACTCTTATTACACATTCTTCCATTTATAATGCTCTAATCATCCCACTTAGTGCCTACCAGTAAACGTGCAACGTTCAGAGCCGAGGATTGTAAGGACTTCTAGAGCAAAGTCATAGTTTATGCTACACAGTACATAGGCATGAATTGTCAATTTTTTGCATGCATTTTACTGCAATGGATTTTGGTAAATTTTGTGCGCCTTCTCAGTAGAAAGTACTAAGATTTTACGTTTTAAAAGCCACCTTTTCTTCCATTTTATTCTTTTTTCTCTTAAAGAGTTTCTGTAATAGTTTTTCGTTTTTCCGTAGTGGGCGATAATTAGTTCGTTTGCTATATTGTCTATTTTAGCAAACATTAAAGAAATTTTTAATGATTTTTTACAGGTTCTGTTATTGATGTAATATTTGAGAATATAAATATGAATCTTGCTGTAATTACGTAACTTGCATTAGACAGATCTGAGATGGAAAGACAAAATTTACACTGTAGTAAAGAAAAATACAGTGTAGGTAATATAAATTTTGGTATAAAAGTTTTTTGCAACTGATTTGTATATTAGAAGGTCAGAGTTAGTCCAGGGATAGTTACGCATACAGAATATATAATAGATTGAACGCTTAATGATTGTAGATAGCTTTCGCACTATGAAAATGATTAATCTAGTTATTCAACCCTTTCTTCTTATAGTTGAAACACCTTAGTAACTAAATGAGAGTATGATTTAATCCAGCAGGTTCATTGGCACATCCATATTTTGGAAGAATACTAATAGTAATCAGTTTTTAATATGGTCTCAAATATCACTACGAGTTCTGGCAATTTAAGGAGGATGTTAATGATATTAAAGCAAACTTATTGATATAAACATACGTCTTCTGCCCATTTCATTTCTGATCATAAGTGCCAACTTTGTCCCACTCTCGATTGTATTATTCTTGACTTTGCACTTCTCTTGGTCGTAGCACGTGACGCCGAAACAACTCGTATTTTTCATGTACGCAATGTTGCATTGTCGCTTGCTACAACACATGGCCATACAATCATTCATTGTAGGCACATTGCCGAGAAACGTAATGTTTTTTGGATTGATGTTGCCCAGTCCTCTGTCTTTGACGATGTCACTATGTTGTACGTCACTTTGTTTACATACTGGGTGCTGTTTTGTTGCAGCTGTGCTTGGCTTGGATTGTGTCGTTTTCGCACTCTTTTTATCTGCAAATCAGTGTACAATGTGTAACATAGTGCAATATAAAATGTGCTATATACATATATATGCATATATATATATATATA
>OLMO02000231.1:7073338-7086440 GCA_900291935.2 Cassiopea xamachana | reverse complement strand
CCCCCCCCCCCAACAGAAGGTGTCTCGGCATATCACTGTTGTTATCAATGCATGAAAAAAGAAAACATAAATAAGCTATTAGGCTATAAATAGTGTACGCACTGCTTTAAAAGCAAGAGATATAAAAGAAGCTAAAATCCAAAGATAGGCCCAAGATAATTGACTTTATTTTCCTATAGTAGTCTCTTAATTTATTTTTAAAACGTACAAAAGAGTAATGTATTAAAGATTTCCTAAACACTTCACACTTGACTTTCGGAAGGCATAATAAGGATTTACTACCACGGGCATGTATGATATGATTTATCCAGTTATACTTGTTTGGTGTTAAATGTCCAAGCTTGCGCAACGATTTCAATACATCAATAACAATAAGCTGATTTCTTTGATTCACAATTAAAGAATGATTAAGGTATTGTAGCATTCAAATTCGATAAGATTTAAACTCTTTGTTTGTTTGAATATTTTTTAGAAATACTCATCAGAATGTGAACAAGTAGAACTATTGCACTTCATTTTTGGCATTACGTAACGAAAGTAGTTTACATCTCCATACCCTATCTTTTCTGAAACAGTTTGTTATGAAAAATAGTGCATACCCACCCACCCTCTACATACTTTGTGAATAATCCCTAATAACTAAAATACACTCCTTTTTTTATTGGAAAATCTCAATTTTCGCTGAGCCGTAATATTCTTAAAATTGTTAGCATTTTGAACCTAAAATTATTGGTAAATCTGCGCTGTGAACCATATTTTAGCCCCCCCGTCAGAAATTTCCTTGTGCCACCCCTGAGGGAGAGTGGAATAAAACGATAAATGTTGTATTTATTGTGGAAAAGTTAATCTAAAAGTAGTAGTACAATACTCAAATATACAAAAGTTGAAAGTCTTGATGAAGCTTAAGCTTTGCATTATTCTTAAACTTTCTTGAATTTCAGCGCTTTTGAGCCTCCATATTCATATAAACTTTATGGTTAAGCATTATTCTCATTATACGCAGCCCTGCCTATCTTTCTGTCTCCATCTTTAATAACTGGTGATTCTCTTTGACCAGACCTGGTGCTAGTGCTCACCAATGCTTCTGTGTGCGTACAGAACTCACTGATGGCTTTGAATCCAATATAAAACTAAATAGCGATCGCAAGGCTAATAATTACCATCCTGTTATTGGTAGCCTCCAGAAATCATATTCAACGGTAAAATTGTCAACCTTTTTATGAGTGCCCTCGGAATATTTGGAACTTCTTCTGAATCTCTCTTGTGAATGCTCACAGACATGCATTTTGACGAAAAGACTAAGCAAAACGTGACACTGAAAACAATGAACATAGCAGTTAGATGCAGCTTCTACATCTTTTGTAGAAGAAATAAAAGTTGGGCCAACTCTGATTTGATTGACTTTTAAAGACATGGCTATATTAACTCAAATGCATTTTCGTAATTGATTTTCTTTGTGTGTATGCGTATTCTTTTTATAAATATATAGCAGACTTGTCAATTATGCACTGCTTTAATGTAGTGAGGTGTAGTATTGTAGACTTGAAATAAATCATTATAGTCATGAAGTTTCAAAAAATAGAATGAAATGAGAATCCTATGGCAAAAAGGCTGTCTCCTATCACTGACTTAACGCGATTCATTCCATAAAACTCCTTTTTCATTCATAGCTAAGACTGACATGATCCTGTTTTGCTTGAGCACCATTAAGCTCTAACATATTACAGGAATTTGTGGGTAGAAATTCAAATGGCATTTTATCAGGACAATATATATTAAATCCCAATAACCATAAGTTTTTCAAAATCCATCCCTTCTCGTCGTCTCGTCTTTAAAATCAGACAGATTGATGCATAAAGGTCGTGCCTAATGGAAATTAAACGGAATAAAAGAGGGTATTATCTGAGATTGTTTCAAGGTAAGCGAGGCAGGAATGTTTCAATGAATTGAAGTAAATAGACAGAGTTCAACTTTCCAACTGCCTCTTCTTCCTTCAAAACTATCTGAAGATATGTTTGTTTCATTAAACATATTTTGATAAGATAATGAAGAACTTTGGATATAAAGCGTGGTAGTTATACAAACAATAAGGAATATTATCATTGTATTCTGGTCTTAGATATTGTATTCCATTTTTATTGGAATGTGATGCCTATAGGCAGCAGTTGTGCTTTTTTTCGTTGTTAGAAAAATAGATCACTCCCCATACCTACAATCTTTTCTTTAATAAGAATGCCAAGCCTTAATATTACTAAAATCTTCTGATTTTAAGTCTAGAATTATTCTTAAATACCAAAGGTGTAACTTCACCTAAAAATTTAAAAAATATATTCCAATCGTTGTTGATGTTTTACTACGTCATAAAACTAAGCAAAAGTCTATATTTTGTATCGATAATGCAAAAGTACACTTGAAAGCTATATCATAACTAGGATACAAGAGAATTATCATTTCTTGATGAAGCTTGAGTTTTGCAATATTCTTAAACTTCAACAATTTTGAGCCACAATATTCCCATAAACTTTATTCTTATAAAAAAGAGCGTAGTTGGAAAACCGCGGGCTTATGGCCATTGGCAGTCTCTGTTCAGTTATGTCAATCCACTGTAGTCATTAGATGTTGAATGCAGAGTAGTACCAGGCCAGTCTTAGTCATTTACAGCATTCAATAGCACGCGCACGTTTCCACACGTACCAAACAAAGTGCGCGCGCTTTTCATCATACGAGCAAACGGTTGTATTGTAGCGAAGTTCAACAATGTTGGTAGGTCTGGCAGGCTAGAAATAGAATTTCTCACAGTGACGCGAGTCTTGGAAAAAACGAAAAGTCATTACTTTTACATGCAGGGCTGCCGAGAGACTTCTGAAGTCCCGGGGCAAAAGAAATATCCGAGGCCCCCCGAGAGCAAAGCGTGCATCTAGAGAAAATCATTGGGGAGGGCTATATGAGTAAAAGTATAAATTGGCTTCAAAAGTGGGCGTGGCTCACTGAACATCTCTTTAGGCTACACCCCGCAACTTTGAGAAAGTTTTAGAGGAGATCATATTGTTGGTACAGACCTGATGCTTTTAGGCATCATTCATAAAGACCTGCCTGCTTAGGGGAGAAGGGGTACCTGGGGGCTGAGCCCCCAGAACACTTTTTGAAGCCTCGCCCTTTACTTTTGCTCAGAATTCACTTCCTAGTAAACCAAGCTTGCTACAAGTGACAACGAATTTCCATAACTTGTGGCAGTTTTCTACTAAACAGAGTGCTTGGAGGAAGGTGGCTAGCTCAGACTTCATTCAAATTTTAGCTCTCTTTTGTCGGCATATCTTCCATCCGAAATTAAGTTTTTCTCCTATTAGATGCATCATGCGAATTCCGAATTTGCAGTATGGAATTGCAAACATATGGTAAGAATACGTATAAATATAGCATGATATAGGAGGATGGGTAAAGAAGGCGGACTGTCCTCTTCTATTCAGTGCAAGACAACAGACAGCAACTACAAAAGACCAAACATAGCTGATAAGGTTTGTTGACTGAAATTTGCATTAGCTATGCTGTTCTGTTACATGCATTAAACAGTGAAAGCTCTTTATAGTGCTAGTTATTATATATTGGCTCTTCTTTGTACTGCTGCAAGCGAAGCGAGCAGAAAAATGTCAGGGTCAAGAAATTAAATGTGGAAAATTACTGCTAGTTTCACGTTATTTTAAGTTATGAGGCCTCCAAGTCTTAAAGCATTGGGTGCTAGAGGCCCCTTTCTCCTTAAGGTCCTGGGACAATTTTTCCCTGCCCCCCTCTCGGTGGCTCTGTTTACATGTGACACACTGGTTTGTGATATTTCTGGGCCTACTAAAATATCCTAAGATAATGAGCTGCAATGCAAAAGAGCTTCTTGCTTAAATCGGCGAATAGGAAATTACACAAAGATCTTCAGTTTTGCAGATCTAACAGACAACAATTTGGGAGGGCAAATACTTCTATGGTTTAACCCAAATGCAACTGGTAATCATATTTTTGTCGTAAATCCAATATGGGTAAAGAGGAGATGATCAGCTCTGTGCGGTAAGAATAAAACCTTCCCTTCTACTGCTAGAATGTAGACCATGTATTCTAACTAGGGGTGAAAGCATAGTTTGATGAAGATTGCTAGTACCCAGGGGTGATTTATAGGGGGTATCTGGAGGGCGAAGTCCAGCTGTTGAAATTCTTCTTCGTTTTGGTGAAGTTTAGCCCCCTAAATTTTTGCATTGTCAGTCTGAAACCAGCATTTCGGTAGTTCAATAATAGCATCCTAAAGGATCCCAGCCCCCCCCCCCGGTTCTTCCAATGAAGACCATTGTTCTTTGATGGATGGAAGCAGTCCAGAAGGGGAAACTTAGGAAGTTTAGATTCGTGCAAAACATCGTAAAATCTTTGAGTAGATATTCATATATCACAAAACTTATTTAAAGTTGGTTACATATATAGCTTATTACTAATTAATACCAACTATCTAATTAAAGAAACAAGACTAAGTTATTACAAATAAAACATTTACAGTTAATGTCATCCCGGTTACGTATTTCCTTTTTACATATCACAAGAGAAGGTGACAATTTTATTTGTCTGTGTTCAGTCTGCAATCTCACTTTTCTAGCCACTGTCTATTCAAACTTCTTAGCATTTGCACGCTTTCAGTATCAGAACCTTCTTTTGACTTTCTCAGCAAACAGTACTCGACATCCATATTAGTCGAAAGAAAAAAGGTTACCTTTACACCCGAAATATTGATAAATTTTAGTCAGTTAGAGAAGACAGAATGTTGAAGACGAGCCCAAATGACAAATGCACTCCTTTTTATAAAAAAATTTATAAAAACAAGAGCCTCATATTTGGTGGAAAGTTAAGAACTGATTAAGAGCAAGGCCAAGCCTGAAGCCTTGTCGTAAAATGTGTTGCGTCAGCGAAATCTGTACCTAAAATTGATACATGGGTCAATCCACGTTGACTGGTCACTAATTTATGAGACAAATTATCCGTTAAATTTATGAAATGGTTTTGCAATTGACGGAAGATGATACAAGCATTAAGCTACGTATCATTTTAACATACGAAATTAAAGATAATCCATGGAGCAAAAATTGCCAGCATTCTTTCCCTATAAGGATAACTTTATAAGAGCACGAGTCTTAAATTCGATAGAAAATTAAGAAAAAATTAAAATCAAAGCTGAGCCTGAAGCTTTGTCGCAAGATGTATTTTTGGAAAACGATGCAGAAGCTTTCCACTAACAAATGGAGAAGAAAGTTCTTTGTTAACCTGAGGAGAATTGACAGCCTTGACACATTTTTCTTTGATTTTCTCAAATTAGTTGCTCCTTGCGAAACTAGATGCTGTGTAACCATTGCCTATTTATAATTGTTTATAAACTCTCTCTCCAATAGAAATCTTAAATATGCAAGAGAGATCATCTTGGCTGTAACATTTTGCACTCAATCAATCAAAACATCCAATGTTGTCTTGTACATTTTCTTTCTGTCTATTTCTAAATTACCTAAGCGCTTCCAATTTGAGAAAAAATGAAAATAATTCAGCTTCAAAATTTGGTAAAAATTAAGAATAGCCAGCCTGAACCTCGACTTTACTAGTTCTTGTAAAAAAACGCGCTTGAGCTTCATTTGAACTTTCTCAGGTCTCACAAATACAGCATTGAGCTATTTTAACTTTTTGATCAGATGAGTACTCATAAATATATCGTATCTCTAATTCTATAAACATCGTATCTCTAAAGGTAAAAGGGGGTGTTTCTGAGATCTAACCAGAGTTGGTCTTAACGTGCAGTTCCACACAAAATTTGCAGCCCTAAAAATATTTGTGTTGTAATGAGAGAACTGTGCTATTCAAAAGTCTTTTATTTAGTGGCCCAAAGTAAACATCAGTAAAAATGATAGATTTACGTATGAAATGATAGGCAAAGCAAAACCAGAAGTGGAATATTTAGAGGTAGTAACATTTATCTATCACCCTTTTCCCTAAAAGCAGGGGGTTCAATCCTATCCGCAACCAGCATTTACTTCTTCAGCGCAGCATTGCTGGATTATAAGTGCAGTTCTAAATTTTCCTTAAAAACCCTGGATCTAAGGAAAATTAGTCTTGAACATTTTTCAGGGGCTCTTTAACTTTTCCGAATTTGTCAACTTTCTCCTCTCTGTTCTATTATAACGAATTGAAGCGTTTCAAATGAATGATTTGATGTTCTGTTGTTTACCTAGAAAGGTGCATATTTAAAGTGAAAATGTCATTTTCCTTGACACTGTTGCTATCAAGAAGCCATGTGTGCACAGGGTAAGCAGAAATTGTAGATATTGTGTAACTGTTTTTCAAAAATTGAGCTAGGATATGACTTTAAGATTATATCTTCGGGTGATATACCAACATTCTCATTTCTTTATAGATTGATTGGATGAAAAGAGATGTTTTGGAAATTTGGAAAAGCTTCTAATTCTATACAACTCTCTTAGCTAATATTTTTTGCCAATTCATCGGAATTCTATGCTTCAGAATGGACAACGTTAGAAACATCAGAAAGAAAGATTACACTATATACCAGGCTACTCAACAACCTCCAAAGTTCCTTTGCATATGGCTGAAACATTTTATATTGCAAATTTTCTTTGAAGGGAGGATTACGAAGTTTCGGCTCTTTTCATTAAAATTGATATACAAGAAAATGGGAAGATGAGGATTCAGTGATCCTTCAGTCCAATGTCATTGATTTAAGATATGGTTGCTCTATACACCTAAGAATATCTATTTACATTGGCGACAAGGGCATGCCAAAGGGAGTGTAGGGGGTGCCGCAACCCCAAAATTTAACAAAGTGATAATATCTCTCGGGAAATCTACGTTGTTACAAATGAAACTCAAGGGAAATCTACTTATTAGCCAACTGTGGTAGTGCACCTGGAACAGTTGTCCTAAGCTTCATTGTTGATTGGTAAGAAAAGAAATGTTTTTGTTGCAAGGACCTCCCAAGTGCTTACCTCTCCCGAAATCCCCTATCAATAGCAATGCAACTAGAATAAGTCCCAATTCCCACCCCCCTTAAGTTCAACGGAATATTTATGGTATGTTGTTGCAGGTTAATGGGCGATGTGGAATAGCGGTTAGAGCGCATGACTCCAGTGCGGAAGGCCTATGGTTTGAGTCCGACTCGAGGCCTTGACTGAATGCTCGCTCACTGTTCACCCAGCAGCGAATGGGTACCTGTTTGTAACTGTGAAACTAGAAAAAAAATTAATGTATGAACGCATGTGTGTGAAATGGAATTCGTCCTTCATCATAATCATCATAATGGAATTCTTTTTGGATATATACGTGCTTCTTACAATTTAATGAATAGAAACTAACAATATACACATAAGCTTACATTTCCTGTAAACTATAATGATTCTGTTGGCTCATTTACAGTCGAGCCATCGACGTATCTCACGAACAACCAATGTGAAACGGCCCTCTCAACCTTTCGCAAGCCTTGAGAGTCCAAATACCTAATATAACAAAGCGATACGAAATAGACTCATACAGCCTTTCACAAGTGCTGTGAATCTAAATACCTAATCACGAAATTTGAGAAGTCCTAATAAAATATACAAGTACTTTCTCAAGCTACTTTATATCTGTCCTAATTTTCCATGCATAGTTCCATTCTAATATTTATAGATTAGTAGTATGACACAACACTGGGGAGATGAAGGCGGCGAGGAAAAGAACTGGCCACCTTACCTCACATGCCGATGACTCAGGATAAGTGTCCTCTCTAACAGGCACTACCATACGTACGAAAGTATACGGGACTGCTGTTACCTGTACCTTGCAGGTTAAGCATGACGAGGCAAAATTGAGTAATATACACAAGACCAGAAATGATCAAGCTTCTATCGCATTGCATTGTTGTGTTTGTTGAGGGTGTGTCAGTCATCCCATTGGTCATAGTGTTTTCCATGACTACAGTGGTGGTATTTCAAGAAAAATTCGGGGGGGGGGAGCAGAGACGCTGAATTTGCTTAATGTTTTAGAGGTAGCCGAGTTTTTGTCGAGTAGACGTGTTTTATATAATGCAAAATGTACATTACAATTGAGGTTGTGGCAAAAATGTGGCTTATTTATGGAAAAAGTGTACTTAGCCTTTGGGCAACTACTGTTGCCGAGAATTTGAAGACTCGATGACACCTGGGGGGCACTTTGCCTATTTGCCCCATAATAGCGTCTACTGCATGACAACTTTGCTTTTGTAGTGATAATAAATAATTATAAAATATTTACCAGATTCATCTTAATAAAGCTGTATCAGTCTGGGACATGATAGAAGCCTCATATTTAAAAATGGCTTGCATGGGATGACAAAATCTTCTAATTCGACACCATCTTAGCAATTCTGGATATATAACAACTGAAGATGACACAAGTAGTAACTTTGGAAAGCTATTTTGGAATATTCTCTGCTATGCAATGCTTTGAGGAAAGTCTGCTAAGGCTTTTCTGCAAGCCAGAGAGTCAGATGCAGTCTTGAAAGAGCCACATGTGGCTCGCGAGTCATTGGTTCCCGACCGCTGGTCTAGGCACTTCCCTGCCGCATCGTCATTATTACTCAGCAGAATTTTTAATACCTGCTAAAACAAGGTAATCAAGATGGCTTGTGAGTTTATTGGTGCTGCGAAGGAGCAGGACACACCGACGCCACACAGGTGGCTGCTTTATACAGCAACTGCAACAAGAGCCAGAAGTAGAATTAAATTGAAGGACGTCGAGTAAACATTGTCTCGCAAAGCAGGGGATGTTAAGTCACGTAAGTTGGCGAGTGTTTCACACAAGCCTTATAAATAAATGTTCACTTTAAATTTAGCATTTCTTGTGTAGCGACCAGCATTATTGGTTCTACTCTGTAGATAGCACATGAAATCTAGTCACTACAAACCTCATTATCCGGTCATTCATGTAGATGTGTACTTACCGCTATTCAACCATCAATTTCTGAGCGTAGCACAAAGCTAGCTCATTAGCAGTCTGAAGAGAAAAATAAACGTCTAGACTAGAAAAATATACGTTAAGCATGTCTCCATAATGTTGCAAAAAATATCGGGTGAATGACATGTAGGATGCTTGTCGTAATACGTTGCTGTGTGCAAGTTCGGGCGATTCAATGGGCCATTGCATCACCCAAAGTTTTTCTGCTTACCCAATCTTTGACATTAATGTGTTTTAGGAATACAGCAGTGGGACATCCTCGTGGCCCCAAGATAAAGATTTATTCAAACCATTGAATGGTTGGACTGAATTCTTGTGTTGAGGCCACGATGGAAGTCCAAGTTATGTATTTCCTAAAATACAGCAATTTTCTAGTATCGGCTAAGCAGCTATTTAGTTTCATTGTTTGATAGTTTTGGGTTTTCGATGTTGCTTGTAAAATGCGTTTTCCGATCTCTCTTCTGCCGTGTATGGTTATTTAGCTGAGATTACACTCAGTTTTGTCGACGGATTGTGTTTGGTGGCCGGACTATAGAGTATGATGGCACATGAAGCCGAGATATCGGATGTACTGGCAAAAACGTTAATTGTGTGCAATCAGCTGCAATCGTTCAATTAGAAATTGTGCACTTAAAGTATGCAACTTGAAAAATGGACAAGAGATTTCTGGCGCCGACCCGAGATACGACCCAAATAAACTTTTTTCCGATGTAAAGATCTGTTGTCAGGACGGATGTCAAGAATCCTGTCATGCGTAGTTGCATAAACGGGGAAACTAACCTTACCCCCAACTCTATTTCAAACCCTTTCCAGGACTTTTTCCTAATTCTTTCCCTAACAGAAACCCTTTCTAAGCCCTTCCCAAACCCTTGCTTGCATTCATAACTTCCTCCAAGCTCAAACTCAATTTGCCTGTTCAGTAATCAAAGAAAAGGAATTTTGAACTAAATGTCCCGCGTGTATATTGTGCAGCACCCTTTGTATGCTTGATAAACCTTATTTGCAGGGTGTTAATATGGTCTGCACAAAGGCATCTTGGATGTGCAAGTGCCATGCTTTGCAGTCTGGTTTCAGGAGGAAGTGTAAGAACTCTCAACAAGTTACTGTGTAGTAATCAGGGATGGTACTTCTGGGGGTATTTATGGGCTGGGGCCCATCAATTTCACTCACCTCCCCATAGTTACTTAATGCTTGAAGATTTCAATGGACTGTGACCACTTTTGTAACTTTATCTATAATATATTATGCCAATCTGAAGGTCTTCCAGAATTTTCTTGCTTTATGCACTATCAGCCATCTGGAAGTAACCCCCGGGATTTATTCTCTAGTGTCACCTATGATAGAAACCAAAATGTTGCTGCAGATATTGGTCAGGAAGGGCGAATTCCAGCACCTTGGGGAAAGCATTTGAATATTTGCAGCAACTTTCCAAAATACAGTGTGAGTTCACTGCAATCAGATGCACAGGAGGTGGTCAGAATGATTATTTGAAGGTGCTGTCCCCCTGTGCCTACCAATACCAGTGTGGTTGGTAGAAATGTCAACAATATATCATTTTATCAAGTAATGACAAAGGAATTATTTCTATCCAATAACATGATATTATCTTTTCTCTCCTTGTCTGCTGCATCTAAGTGCATCTTATTTTTTGTCTCTGTCAAAACAGACTACAAATGTGTCACTTTCAGACACCTTTGACAGTACTTGTCTGAAACAGAAGTGCTAATTATTAGACAAATGTGGGTTTACAGCATAAGTAGGCAAAGTTTTAAACTGTTGAATGAGAATCATTACTTTGGCAATGCAGTAGAGATAACTTAATAAATAGGATGCTCATAACATTGTGTATCCTTCTCTGTTTTTTCAGCTTTCCCTCTTGCATTTCCTCTATATTGCTTTTCACATTTTCTTATTTACATGTTATTAATGTTATGGCTTTTCTACCAATCTTTTTTAATTCTTTTATTGATATAAGCTTTTTATTGTATTAGCTGTGCATGATTGAGATTGAATCTGGAATGATTTGAAACCACCTATATGTAGTTAATTGGACAAGAGCTATCAAAATGCAAATCAAACTACAATGATCTCTGTCTTCTTTCTATTGGGCATTTATTTCTTAAGAGAGTTGAAATTCTTTCAAAATAAGTAAGATGTTATGTTTCATTAATGTTACAGGTGAATATGTTCTGGTAAAGATAGCACCCAGCCTTAAAAATGTGCACAAGAGCAAACACAGAAACCAAGTCAACACCTAGTAAGCCACCTCCATATGTACTGGCACTGCAGGATTATGATCCTCACCAAAGTCAGGCTGTGTATGATAAGCAGCCCCCATTCACAGTGCCAGATATTAGTAATCAGTTAAGTTTCAATAGAGGAGAAGTGCTTAGAGTTGTTTCTGATGTATTGGACTGGTGGATACTTTGTGAAAAAGCTGAAACAAAGCAACAAGGTTATGTAGCCACAAAATGCTTTGCCCCCATCTGTTCTTCTCCACCTGAATGGTAAGTTATATTTCATATTTAGCAATATTATGTGTTTTTGTAGCTAGTTACTTCATATATTCTAATGCATATTTGATAACCATATTTCATAATTTGAGATGAGAAATTGTTTTTTTATGTCATGAAAAATATTGTGAATCCTCTCCAAGCACTATTCAAGACTAGTCTTTCTAGTGATGGATTTTTGATTTTCTCATGTTTCATTCTTGCAGTGTAACAGAAGGAATAAGTGATGAGAATGACAAGAAAAAGATGGTTCCCTGTGTAAAAGAGGAGTATGTGGATTTAAGCTACTTTCCTAATACTCCTAACATGGATGGTGTTAATACTAACAAGGTATATAACAATGTTTCACTTGGTGATTATTTATGTCAAAAAGTGCTTTGGAACTTGATGACATCCATAGTTTTGAAAAATATGTTTCCCACAGAGATTTAAGAGTTAGCCCCCACCCCTTTTCTCCATCAGTTGTGATATAAAAGCATGGAATGGAATGCCTTACAAATTTCCTCTGAACAACACATAGCAGCCTTTCCTTTCCCTTGTGTAATCAAAGTTATGCATATTGACAGAACTCCCTTTACATATTATAAATAATGTATTGCTACCCTGTCACATATGCAGATTATTGCCATTTAATTTCTGTAGGATGAGCTCTATAGCTGTATATGTGTTGTTTCAATTTTTGATGAATTTTACAGAAGCCATCTCCTATGGAGAGTGCAAACATATTTTCAAGGGTAACATTCTGGTGGATGACTGGGTATATTGCATTTGTTTTTCATAATTTATGCTTATTTATACTTCCTTTCTTCAATTCTACTTTTATTTTCACCTACATTGATTACTCTCCATTTCATAAGTTGTAAGAATGATGAATATTACTGGGGATTCTTAGTATATTGGCTTGAACTATGTGCAGAATGTAGGTAAGGGGATACCTGATAAATAGGAAAACTGCTTGAAAGCTATCTAATATAAAAAAGGTGCCTGTTGGATAGGATCCCCTGTGAACCTATCATGTTCTTCAGCAGGGTGACTGTCTCCTTTCTACATTAGCTTTATCTCCCAAGTGCTGCTGTCAAAGTAGTGAGATATGTTTACTGTGCAGGGTCTTCTGCACAATAGCTGAGACCTCAAAGCATTGACATATTCACTCATGGTAGTATATTAGATTTGGGCCAACGATTCCCTGTTATATTTGTCACTGCATTTGTACTGGCTTGTAGTCATGGCTAAAGCATCATTTATAGTTGTTGTCAAAGGTGTGGAATTTCTGATTGTGACAACAGTTAGCATTTCCCTGAATCCCTCACCATGTACTACATCCATCTTTAGATGTTCTTCTAGTATGCATCTCCTGCCTGAACCTCTTATCATGCATCTATTGTACATTCTGCTGTTTCCTTTTGCAGCCTTATATTAACAGGATATCGAAGGCCATTGACTGATAGTGATATATGGGACCTTAGTAGAGACAATGTAGCAAATCATGTGGTTTCAAAGTTCCAGGAGAAGTGGCAAAAGCAGATAAAATCATTTCCAAAGTAAGCTGATGTAAAGCAAGTGAAATAAAAATATTAGCAATATATATATAT
>OLMO02000231.1:6973921-7018076 GCA_900291935.2 Cassiopea xamachana | reverse complement strand
AAACTTCAGCACCAATAAGATGCTAATTAATGCAAAACCAACTACAATGCTGCTGAAAGCCAAAATCTTTGCAATGCGAGAGTTGTAGTGTGCACCAGCCATATCTCCACGTCTTACGGCATCATCAACCTATTATATCAGCGTAAATGATTTATTTAATAAAAGCTGTGCGCGCTAGTTTGGTAAAGTAAGAGCAACAGAGTCAGAGACTAGCATAGAGCTTTGCTGCAAAGAGACCCAGTCCCTCCTAGAGTCATGAGTCAGCGTAATAACATGCAAACAGTTTTAAAGGTATAAGTATTTATAGGCCTTATTTTGCATCATATGCATACATACAAGGACGGTGCCACTGGGAGGGCCAGAGACGCATTTACCCATGGGCCCACTGGGCCCGGGCCCAGGGGCTCCCTAAAATTCTTAGATTTAGGGGGCCCCGAGCAAAATTTCGAAAAGCCAGTGAATTCCAAGTCCCCTTATAAACTTACCTTGCGACCATGTCCATAAAAATTCACGCTAATAGGGTGCTGGGTACTATACACGTGACAAAATTTTTTAGGTGTATTTTTTAAAGGAGCCCAAATCAAGTCTGGGCCCAGGGCCCCATCCGACTTAAATGCGGCCCTGGGGAGGGCTGGAGTATCTGAGGTCCCCACCAGAATTTTCAAACTCCAGTGGAACATTTCTGGTGCCATCCCTATGTATCTAAGTTAAACCGATTGACTATAATCATAAACCCCACTGAATACTCGCAAAAGTTCTTCGATGACTTTCCAATGCATCCAATAACATATCAACTTTATTGCCAATAGGAAAATGAGTACTGAAATATAAGCAAGTGTGTAGTTTAACTGAAACTAACCTGACATGACATAATTAGTGCAGCCAATCCAAGGGGCCAGAAACAAGAAAGACATGAAAACAATGATAGGCCTAAGTAATTTGGAGGAAGTGTATTGTAAATTTCTGCAGGAAAGCATCTTCCGGGCTGTGTCATAGCAATAGTTGTTTGCACTTGTTGTCCCTTTATTGAACAAAGCAAAAAAAGATAATAAAGGGGCATTCCATGCCAAATCATCCAAACCATGACACCTTTAAATATAAGATTTTTTCTAATTTATGTTAGCTGTAGGCATTTGCTGAGATATTATAGCTATGGAATGCTGCAGGTCTCATTCATTACGTTTCTCGATACATGGCACATTTAAGTTTCACCCAATGCACTACACTACATTAGAATTTTCATTTTCGTCCATAGCAAGGGTCTCAAACGTGCGCCCCGTAGAGCGATCTTTTGCAGCCCCCACCTGAAAAGAAAATTTCAAATGGCTATTGATGCCAAAACGTGTCTTACAGCACAACTTTCTGTGTGTATTCAAAATTTTTCTTTTATTAAGTTTGAGCTTGTATATATGGTCAAAACAACATCAATGCTCATAGGCACAAGACATATCACAAATGATAAAATAAATGCAGAACCTTTAAGAGCAAATGTTGTGATATCGGGGAGGGGGGGCCAATTGAGCAAAAGCCTTCTATTAAGTGTCTATGGGTTCACATCGATAATATACTTAAATAGAAAGACCATGTAAAATCAGTTGCATCGAAAGTGACTCGAGCTATAGCAATAATTAGACATACCAAAAAATTAATCCCTAAACATACGCTAAAAATGCTATATCAGGGGCTTGTGGAACCCCACTTTAGATTTTGCTGCTCTGTTTGGGAAATATGTGGAATCACTACCCGCTGTACTCTAGAAAAGTTACAAAACAGAACCATACGAATTATAACGGATAGTCCGTACGATGCACCTGCTAAGCCGCTCCTGATACAATTCAAGTTGCCTAGTATAGCTGAAATGATTCGTCAAGAGTCTTCGAGCATGGTTTATAGAGCAATTAATGGCCAAGCGCCTCCCTACTTGTCCAGACTTTTCAATAGCATATCTGCAGTTACGACCAGAATGCTTCGTTATTCCAAATTATATCTAAGGCACCCAAGAATGACAACAAAATTTGGGAAAAATAGCTTCGCATACAGGGGGGCTACGATGTGGAACTCACCGCCTAACGACTGTAGAACAGGTCATATCTTTCCAACATTTAAAGTGAAGCTAAAAGTTATGCTCGCATAGCAATATTTTTTCTCTGTAAACTTTCTGCTACTTCTATGTTCTTTTTCGTAATATTATAGGATTGTATTTTAGCCTGTATATATGTTTTTATTTTCAAAGTAGGGCCTCTTGAAAACGAGCTATGCTGAAGCGTAACCCTCCTCACAAAAATAAAAATGAAAAATGAAAATGAAATGAGATGCCCTTCTTCCGTGGTGGAGGAGTTTGCGTAATGGGTGAATGATCCAGTTATGTAGTTATGTTATTTTGTTTATTTGTTTTCTTTTAGTTGTTTATGTGTTGAGCTTGGTTTCCATATAGCTTTCTAGTACCGGTGGCCCACCAGTGACTCACCGGCGACATTAAATTCTTTAATGGAAACACTTTATTTCAACTGCCGGCGACCCACCCGTGAGCTACCGCAGACATCGAAGAAAAGTTGAAAGTTGTTCAATTTTTTTCCATTGCGGTGCTGGTGACCTCGAAAAATTTATATGGAAACATGACTGTGTTAGGTCGCCGGTAGGTCGCTAGCAGCGTCGGAAGTTTTATTGGCTTCAATGCTACTAAGAATGACTTTCACTTCAGTTTCACTTTAAAATTCTCTACGGAGGAGAGCTCATCGCCAGTGGGTCGACGGTGAGTGAAAAGTATAGGGAAACATGCTTCAATAGCTATTGTATATATGCTTGTATTTTTATATTTTCTAAATGCTTATACAAATTAAAAAAAGACAATGTAATACCTGTGTGACCTGATGGCGGAGTAGATCTACGAAGGGCATCTCAGTCAGCTCTTATTTGTCTTTTCTCAGCATGTCCCTCTCAGGGCAAGGCTACACTAGTATAGTGCACTCGCCAATTCCTAGACATCAGTTGGCACTTCATGTTGATATGAAAATTTGAGAAAATTTGTTAACGATTTTTGTGGAATCCCTAAAGTGGCCCGGTCTCACCCAGAAACTGCGTCTAGCGGTTCCTAGGTAAATTGAGTTTTAGTCCTCTGGTCCATATTTCATTTCATTTTAAATTATTTAGGAGGGTTGCTCTTCAGTCTTCCTGATATTCAAGAGGGCCTCATTCAAAAACTTATAAACTAAAAGTAACTTCAGAATTAAAGTAAATAAATAGTCTGATTTAAACATCAAATTAAAATACCAGGTCACAAAGTTTTCTTAAATAATAATGTACAATGAATGAAATGAGAAACCCCTAGCGATCTGGAAAATAATGCTGCCAATTTCCTAAGTTGAAAAAGCGTTGACCGTCACAACAGCTGTATAGTCAAACGGATATAAACAGTGCAGCACGGGTCTAACCACTAGGAGGATCCCCAGTCCATTACATATTGTTTTTAAAAGTACAAACGAATGTACTGCTTTGTTTCAGTTGGTGGGCTACTCCAGAGTTTCGTACCTTGATATGAGAACGATTTCTGGTTATTTTTTAATGTTTTCTCTAGAATCTCCAAATCAGTAGCTGTATTTCGAAGACTATAAAAGTTATCAAAAGAGTTTATTGCAAAAATATTATGTAAGTATTGTGGAGCAAGCCCATTGATAGACTTGTAGACAATTAGTTTGGATTCCTCATCTACAAGATCACGAAAAGTCTTCCAACCGAAGCTCTTAATGAGGGCTCAACTAGGGGTATTAAAGCTAGTTTCCGTCAAAATTCTAGCAGCTCTGTTTTGAAGTTTTTGGGGCTGATTAATGGCAGTTGCACCACAGCAGCCCCCATACTGAACAGGAATAACGGAAATGGGGCTCATCAATACTTGTGTACAATATTTTCACAGAAGCAATAGGCAAGATGTTGTTTGCATGTTTTAGAAGTTAAATGGCTTTGGAAACTTTGGAAGATATTACTTTAATGAGTTCGTTCCAATCTGAACTGTTATCAACTTGAACACCAAGATACCTGATTTTGTGACAACGTCAAGTTCAGTGCCTAGGACTTCAATCTTTAAATTCCCTGCAGTATTATTGAGTGCTTTGTGCCGTAGCCGGGTTGCAATCAACACTGATTGTTTTCACTACATTTATACCGATCTAGTGATCGAGTTCAGTATCGCAAAAGGTGTCTTCGTAACTTTGTGACGATATTAAGAGCTATCTAGAGGAGAACCCACCAACATTTTTCATTCTGATGTAGGGTAACGTGCATGAAACATGAGGAAAAGGAATTTTTAGCATATCTGTCCGGCCACATACTAGACTCTGGACAGTGATGACAAAAGACGTTGCATACCTTAAAATTGAATAGTTTTGAGGAGTTATACCGTTAATTTCTAGATTTATCGATACAAACAGAATATCTGTGTAGCTTTTTGGATGAAGAGATTGTCTGGGTAGAAAGCTGTACACGAAAATTTAAATCTCAATCGCAGATTTTCGAATGGAGTGGTAAATTAGGTGAAATTTTATGTGCCATAGCTCCACAAATGCAAGGAATGAGACCTTTAACTTCCTATAGTTATCATATTTCAGCTATGCCTATAATAGGTATAAAAATTGAAAAAATTCTGAGATTTAAGGATGTCATGGGCTGGATGATTTGACATTGCATTGCCTAGTAGTGGATAAATAGTAACGACAAATTTTGCAATAAAAATTGAAAAATAAATGACGCAAAGCGTTATTTGCAGCAAAAAAAATTGCTCTAATCTTGACGTAATTCGGCATGACTTGCAAACTGACCGACACATAAAGTGATATACAATGCAATAACTCAATAGATTTACATGAGGTTTCTCTTCCATAATTGTAGTTTTTGAATTAATTCAACCTACATTTGTAGATGATGGAAGGTGTCCGGTAGGATGCCCTTCATATGCTGATGCTGGAATTTCTTGAGGGTAGATGGTTTGAGGATGCTGAGAGGGAACACAGTTGTAATATGTGGCATACAGAGGTTGTTCATTTTGACAAAGAGATGCTTCAGGTTCTTCTGTACATGGAGGTGGTTCTTGTGAAATAAAATTGCAAAATGTATTAACGGACTAACATTGAAGAAGAGAAACGAGAAAAAATTAGCCTGCCATTGTAAACCTGTACATATAATGGGAACTTGTCCTATTTCGTTGCAGTGACGTAACTAGGAGGGTTAGGGGGAGGGTAGTCGCCCTTAACTGATAGCATTTAAAATAAAATCGATACCTTGAAGGATGATTATCAAATATCAAGGGGAAAACGTCTATTGAAAGTTCTCGCATTAAATTTCATAAAATAAATGAGCCCCCATTTATCAGATCTTTTCAGCTGTATGTTTGAAGTAACACCACCTCAGGTACTGTTTATCATTTATAGAGCTTACAAATTCCGGCTTTCTAAGAACGTGGAAAAATTTGATATGAAAGCATTGCGAGGCAGTACCTCAATATAATTAATTAAAACCCTCTACTGTAGAGGATTTGCGTAAGGTATTCAGTAGCTTCATGGAAAGTCGAGCTAATAGCAATTTCATAGTGTAATTGAAATTTTGAGTATAAATCAATATTTTTAGTCTGAGATTATTATTTATGAAAAGTTGATTTTATTATGTGAATAAAAGCTGTAAGCTATATACCTGGACTCAAGTATTGCTTCGATGGGTCCATTTTACTCTATGGCCAAAACAAAAACATGCTTTATGAGACTACAGCACGAAAAAGTGGCAACATCCTTTTGACACTAGTATGCCAAAAGAATGTTGAAGCAACCATGGTCTAGCGGTAATGCACTCGACTCAGACGAATGTGGTCCTGGGTTCGAGGCCCAATGCAGGTCATTGGTGACGTCTGGAAGAGCATCCCGTCCCAAATCCTCCTGCCACCCCAGGAACTGGGGAAACGGAGGTAAAATTGAGAAAATCGAGAATTCCAAAAGAATGTTGCCGCTTTTTCGTGCTGTAGTAAAGTTCAATAGTACTTACAGACCTTTCACGCTTTATAAAACGCTGAAAAAAGTTGTCAATTTTGACGCTCTGTTACAAGTAATTTAAAGCACGTGCTATTACAACAATGGCAGAAACTAGCTGTTCTATATTTTCTAAGTGAAATTCTTAACTAATTACCTCAAGCAAGCAGTTGATACTTCCAAAGATGGAGGTGTAATCGCAAATAATGTTGATTGTGATTCTGACAATTGCAGTTTATTGCACTCATAGATTTCTATTGTAAAATAGCAAGGAAATTGATTGGAATTTTCTTAGAAGAAAGAAATCACAAGATAATCTCTCTTGGAAATGTAACATTTGTATATGAAATAACTGATTCTTACCTCATAACAGATGCTGTTGACGATGCAACAAGGAAGTTGAATTACCTCTCATAAATTGCACATTCAATGAAGCCTACATATTTGTGTTGAATGTCTCACAATGGCCTATTTGTCTTATTGTTGAACAGCCTTTGTTTATTACTTCCAATAGATCTAGCAGGACGTTAGATGTAGATATCCTAAACAAGGCTGCCTAGATCCTTAGTGCGTGACGTTCTTTTCTTTTTGCTGAACTGGAATGCAGCGGCAAAGTCTTAATTCAGGATATTTAGTCAGAAGACAAAGATTTATCGAGACTAACTCGTCAAGAGTAATGGAATAATGCTATGATTATACTAATAAATATTAAATGATATTGAAAGTGAAGTATGAAAGAGTAGAAAAATTAAAGAAAGATAGGTGATTGGCATTTGAAGTATGTAGCTCCCCTTAGCTAAAGCAGTAGTTAAAGATCCAAATCAACGACTTCAATTCAATTCAATTCATCAAAATAAATCATGATTGAAACCCTAGAGATCAAACTACCGTTATAATTCGATTAAGTCCTCCTCTCGAATAAGCCCCCCTCACGAATAAGCCCCCCAATCCTCCATCACGAAAGATCATGATAGAATGTGTACTATCTGCTTGGAAGAAACTTCCAAAAGAATTGATAGAAACGCCATTTCTCTCTTGTGCTTTAAGTGCAAACTTGGATGAAAGCATCGCCTGCATCAAGCATGGGCCATGCCAGGATTTACTACAGCGTCTTAAAAACTATGATTTGAGTGACGACCAGGTAAATCCCTTTGATGATATTCAGGACGAAGACGTCGAAATGGAGGACCGAACTGAGTTGCAAATTGATGAAGAAGATGTTCTAATAGATATATAGATTGTTATAAGATTGGTTATCTTTATAAAGTATTGAAAAAACAAGATTTTGTTCTCAATGTCCTCAGTTCTGAATAAGCCCCCCTCACGAAAAAGCCCCTCTCACGAAAAAGCCCCCCTCTCGAATAAGTCCCCCTCTTGGGCATCGAGTTTTGAATAAGCCCCCCGGGGCTTAATCGAATTATTATGGTATTCCAAACATTTCACAAAAGTTGGAGCTCGTGCGTTTATGCAATATATGAAAAATATCAAAATGTTGCGAAAGAATGAAGCTTTATAGGTAATGTCTTACTAGGATGTGAGAATATCAGCTGTATGAAGAACTCGTTTTTTACCTTCTCATCTATGGGTGGATAGTCAATTTTCTCAAGGTGGAATACTTCCTCTTGGATGCATTGCGATGTTTCAGTGGGGGTTGTAGGGGAAGCATGGGCCCAGGCCCGACGCCTTTGGTAACCCAAAAGGGGCCCCGCACTTAAATTGAAAAATTGAAGAGAAATCACAGGAAAACATTTGAACACACCTTGTTCTTTTTACTTAAGCGTTCAAGGACGTAGCGTCCGTGGGTGTAGGGGCGTAACAGTCCCCAACTTTTGGAGCTTGAGAGAATTCAAGTAAAAATAGCTCAGTACATCGTGAAAATCAAGAAACTTTTGAAAAGTTGAAGACTGCTTAATTATATGATACTTATGCATGAGAAAGTTAACATAACTTTCGACAAAGGAAACAATCTGACCGCACAGAGAACAAAAGCCATGACCATTCTTCAGGTACTGGACTCTTTTCATGAGGCTAGTTTAACGATTTGTGTTGTGAAAACCCAATTCCACCTATGCTTACCTTTACCTTGCCTTACAACAAAGATAATGATGTAACTTCCAATTTTATATTCCGCAAATTCTCGTCGTCATTTTTCTCAATAAGATAAGGAAATCTAGAGATAACCTTAAAAAAACAGAAATTAAGACTAACTCCAAGATTCTAATGGAATCGTATAGACTTATTGAATAGATTGCTAAAGAAAAAATATTATTCTAATAAAATTCAAGAAAGTTTTGGCAATTTCAAACAAACTTGGAAAATTGCTAATCAAATTTTTAATAAATCATCAAAAACTATGAAAATTGATTCCATTGACTTGACGGTGAATTGATAACTGATAAGAACATTATCCTAGACATTAAGAATGAGTACTTCTGTAATATAGGGAACAGCCTAAAATAAAATGTTCCTTGTGAAAAGAATCCTCTAATGGAAGGTGCATATAATATTAATTCTAGCTCTGGAACTTTCACTTTCTCTGAAATTTTCGAGGAAGAAGTCATCTGTGCTATGCATAGCTTTACAACGTCTTTTGGATCAGGAATAGACAGTATCTCTAGTTTCTTCATAAAACTGCGACCCCCATCATCGCTGAGCATTTAGCTTACATTTTCAACCAATCGCTATACATGGGCCAATGTCCTAATAACTTGAAAATAGCCAGGATCGCACCAATTTATAAGGAAGGCTCACCTGATGAAAGATCAAACTATAGGCCTACTCCGTTCTACCGGTCTTCTAACTTCTATTTGAAAAGTTAGTATACAATCAATTATACAAGTATCTTGATAGACACAAGTTTCTCTACTAACACCAATCTGGCTTCAGGTCTATTCACTCTCTTGTCGCATACCTATTATCCAACACAAATGAATGGTATCTCAATCTAGATGACAAAATATATACAGACATGGTTGTTGTTGACTTACAAAAAGCGTTTGATACCGTGGACCATGATTTTCTAGCTAAGAAGCTCTACCTTTATGGGGCTCGAAATACATTTCATTTACGTAAAGTCTGGTATTTCGTCAATGTAGGAGGCGTTATAGTAGTAGTGAATTATGAATCGGACTGTTTTAACTATTTAGCTCCACGCACTTTTCTAGTATTGTAGGTACATGGAATACTTATTTATTTCTTGTCTTTATTTAGCTGATTGGATAATATTTTTATAACTAGTGTATAAAGTGAATTATTTAAGCGATGTAGATTAATGCAGAAGAGAGTATGAAATGAAGAAATATATTTCGTCAAAACTGTCGCTCTTGAGTTCGACATTTCGGTTTGTCTAATCCTTTGAATTAGCGTAGAAGGGCGTATTAAGTCCCTAACAGGGGTGTTAACATGATAGTTTTTCCCGTTATGTACGTTTTGAATGATCCCAAGCATAACTTTCGTGATTAAGAATGTTTTGTTTGTCCGGCCAACAAGCACAGTCTTTAGGTTTCTTTTAACGTGATGGATGTAGCAACGAAATTTCGTAGTCAGTTTAGGGCGTGGCACCACAAATTCCACCATCAGTCAGTCATGGCTGGCGCAACCCCTGGATGCGAGCTAATAGTCTCTGCATTTTGATAAAGTATGAAAAACATTTTAGTAGAAGCTATTGCATGAACCTGGAAAATCTGAAAAACCTGGAAAACCTGGAAAATAGGCCATATTTACGACAAGGCAAGGGAATCCTGGAATATTCAGGGAATAGTCAAGGAATTTTGATTGTCATATTGGGTATGAACCCTGATATAGCCATTGTGTTTGATATGGAAATGATCAAGTTTGATATCTTGAAGTTTGCCTAAAAAGTAAGTCTTTCTATTTCAATATAAGAAGCTCAAGTTGGATGTTCTTCTTCCCTTTAGTTGTGATGACAAGCTATATACTTGTACGCTGAAAAAAGCATTTATACAAACTAAAGGTATGACTTTTTGCCTATGGCAAATCCTATAATCCTTGTCTATATACCAATATTCAAGTAAATCATATTGTCAGCTTGATGAAATTAGTTTCATTCAGGTCTAGCGCACAATTAGCTCAGTAGAATCAATCTTGAGAAGAGCAACTTTGAGCAATGACTGTAGTCCATGTGCTTGGCATGCTAACATAACGTGAAATTTTGCCCAAACATAATCATTCTCCGCATTTCGCAATTGACTGGCTTTCTTTCATCTGATTAGATGAACACAAACGGCCTCTTTTTCGCGGTGGGGTCAGCACTAGTAAACATGGCGGAACGAGCGAGTGTTCACTAAACAATTAGATTATAAATCGATGAAATGAGCTCAGAAATTTCGAATTGGAAAAATGGTGAGAAAGAATAGGAGCAACTTTGTATGTAGGACGGTTTTGATTTCGAGATAATTGATTCGAGCACAGTAGATGTAGTACTATAAAGTAGAGAGTGCGAAATCCCCAATATTTTCGTACCATTCGTCAGATTCTGTAGCATTTTCGTACCATCGATATAGTGTACAATGTGTTTCTAACATTTGGAAAATCATACGATGTTTTCGTACGAATCCGTAAATCATTCCCTTGGTTTATATATTAGGTATGGGTAGGGACAAGACTCAAGATGGGTGTGGAGGGTGAGGCACCCCGAAACGTTGAAAAATTGCCATTTCTCATGGAAAAAGCTGTAGTAAAATGTACTTCTGCAGGGCAACTTACTAGACCAAGGACCATTTTATCAACTACTGTTACTTAAAAGAAAGTTCACAGACAAAATTTTCACAAGGCAAACCTCTGACACCTCTCCTCCAACAAAATGTGTTGAAGTAATGCCCCCTGGTTATGGGGAGGAATTTAATGAGTAGCTGCTCTCTCTGGAAATAGTCAGAACATCTGGCAGATTTAATTATCCTAAAAAGTCTGTTGACCATCACATAGATAGATCATGTAGATATCAGTCCAATATGTCAGTTGCTATTAATATCGGTTGCCTCAATACTGAGAAGAGGCAATATATACTTTTGCATACCAGTGGTTTTGCTATATTCAAGCATTAGATAGCTTGTACAACAGGAGTACATGTTTGAACAAAGAAGAGAAGTAAAAAACAACGATTTTTCATAGTGAGCATAACAGACAAATAATATATAGAGATGTATATAATATATATGATGGTATAAACCTCATACTAGACCTATTCAAAGAAACAAGTTTTTCTATTTTTGTATCCTCCTGCACGGTTTCCCATGCTTTTTCAAATAAAAAAGCCAAAAATAACAACCATTTTGATCTAAAATGTCAGGAATCCTTGCCTCATTGGAACTCAATATATTAAGATTCCTACAGTAGAAAAGCTCCTAAGTTTGCCTTCCGCTAGACAGTTTTTTGCCTGTAACTTTGTTACAGTTGATATAGAATAACAGATTGGGTATCAAATTGAAGAACTTTTAGAGCTCTTTATGGAATAATCAACTGAAGTGAAAATTCAAAAACGACAGACGCATCCCATCCGGAAAAAGAGCAAAATTACATAAAAATATCATATGACTTTTACAAATATTACAGTCTTGAAAAAGAAAATATATGTGAAAAAGCTCCAAAAGCCATTTTTGAGTGGCTTGGTTTGGTTGGCATTTGTAATTGTGTCAAGGGATGGTTGGAATGTTTCTATAGTGGATCGTAATTGGGCTGGTATTCGCTTAGGATCGATAACATATGCTTTTATACATAATGGCTTTAACATGATATCTAATGCTTTATCCAATTGTTGCAGATAGGTCGAAACATACTAAGAAATCAAAAGATAGTTCATAATATAACTTCACTCTGGTAATGAGCAAGGAACTCCGACGACACAAAGTTGGCATCGCAAAACCTCCACCAGCAATCCAGGGACAAACATCACGCAGAGTTTCTATTACATCTGCTCCAGAAACCTTTATGGACGGCTATCCATCATTCAGCATAAGTAGCTGCTAGTTACCAACCAACAGACAGACCTTCCAGCACTTCCTCCATCTCTAGAGTTTTGCAGACAAAAATAAGGGAATCTTAAACGACAAGACATGGCCACTGACACAATGGTGGCTGTTATCCTATTCTGGTAGATGACCATGATCAAGACCATATCTTCGAGGGCCATGTGCTCAATACCTAGTCTCCTCATCCGTAGGGCCTGCAAATACAGACATGAAGTGTCAAGTGTCAAGTGTCAATTGTCAAGTGTCAAGTGTTCAGTGTTGGTAACGTAATGCCATGTATTAAGTATTAAGGTTTTTAAATTGTAAATGGCGAATATAGTGGGAAATCACTGACTAATAAGTCCTTTCCCGCTGTAATCGGTATGTAGTTTATTAAATGTGTATTTGTTAGTTTTTTATACTAAATAATAAAAACACAAAACAAAAAAGAGCATGGCCAAGTACAATTCAACGCTTTCATCCTCCCCTTCCAAGATCACATGTTCTGACTTCATTCCTTGCTGGATCTTTATGCTTTTGGTGAAGTTTCATGAAAAACTGCGCTGCACTCTTCTTGCCCATGGTCTTGATTATAGCCATCAACCAGAATGGAATGACAGCCTTCACTATTTCACAATTTCAGAGAGGAGGTCTTAAAGTTTAAGATTCCCTGTATTTTTGCATGGCAAACTGTAGAGATGGAGGAAGTACTGGAAGGCCTGTCTGTTGGTTGGTAACTGGCGGCTACTTATGCTGAATGATGGACAGTTGGCCATTAAGGTTTCTGGAGCAGATGTAGTAGCAACTCTGCGTGATGTTTGTCCCTGGATTGCTGGTGGAGGTTTTGCGATGCCAACTTTGTGTCGTCGGAGTTCCTTGCTCATTACCAGAGTGAAGTTATATTATGAACTATCTTTGGATTTCGTAGCATTTTTCAACTGATTTGCAACAAATGTAAAATGCATTAGATATCTTGTTAAAGTCATTATGTATAAAAGCATATGTTATCGATCCTAAGCGAATAGCTGCCAAATTACGATCCACCATAGAAACCTTCCAACCATTCTTGACACTATTACAAATGCCAAGCAAAACAAGCCACTTCAAAAATTGTTTTTTGGAGTGTTTCGCACATATTTTTTTTTCAAGATTGTAATATTCGTAAAAGTCATATGATATTTTCATGTAATTTTGCTCTTTTTCCGGATTGGATGTGTCTGTCATTTTTGAATGTTTACTTGAGGTGATTATTCCATAAAGAGCACTAAACGTGCTTCAATTTGATACCCAATTTGTTGTTCTATCCAGTGGCGAAGGTAGAGGACATGCTTGTCATGCACTGCATGACTAATGCTGTTCTGGAATGTCACTTTTATTTTAAAATTCCATCAACAAATGGTTCTGCAAAAAGAAGTCCTCTGTACAATAATAAGGCTTATAGCAAAAAGCCGTCTAATTTTGTCCTTACTGATGACTTTAGTTGATTCTGGATGCTCGGAGTTAGAACTGAATATGGGTTGCATTCGATTCGTGGTAACATTTGCAAGCCATTATTATTATAATTACGTATGTCACGCACTTTTGAAAACTGCATGACTGAAATGGTGTTATAGCAAAATAGAGTGCTTTTATTGGGCATATCTATAGCTAAACACCAATAAAAGCTCGGAACGGCACCCCTAGTCACGTGGTATCATGCACTTTGCAGAATGCGTGATTTAGTAATTAAACGAAAGCACTGGGTACTAACTTGCAATTTTTGACCTGGCTTAGCTGTAATCGAGAGCCTATACGTTAACTTGTCACAAATGGAGATGTTGTATCAGAATTGATCCTTAAATCGTTCTTGGCGTGTGGTTTTGCTGCACCACAGTTAATTGTTCAACAGAATCGTCCCCAACCGAAGCTTTACATTCAAAGCCATGGAAGAGCGTTTCGTCAACAGTGGTATGAAAGACAGATTGGTTGTGTGGAATTGAAGTAAGCTAAGGTATGTTTTGCTGGCCGTGCTTACTTTTTAATCTGGATTTTCTTTTTCATGGACCATAGTAGGCGATAGAAACATGCAAGGTTTCCTCTCAGATTCCTAGCCTTTTTTGATGTGAGCTCAGACGGATCACCTCCAGCCATCTCTAGTGTTGTGAGGCAAACTTTGAGGAAATATGGAGACACACTGAAGGATAAACTCATCATGCAAACCTATGATGGAGAATCAGTGATGTCTAGCAGTATTTCTGGGCTTCAACGCTTCTTCGTGAGGACACCCTTTTGTTTACTTTCTCCATTGTGCTGCTCATCGATTGAAGTTTGTCTTATGCCAGTCAGTTTCATCTATTCTAGTGAAGGTATTTTTGCAAATTTCTCTGCTTTTAGCCAGGAATGTGCAGGCTGGGGGCGTGGGGGCGCCACGCCCACCAATATTTTCAACTGTGCAAAAAAGTTGATCAAAAGGCAGCCATGCTGGAAGAGAGTTGGCAACAGTAATTTCTGTGATCTTATTTTTTTGAGTGACAATAGTTGGTCAATTGGTCAAAACACCCCCCCCCTCCAACAGGTGTCTTGGCACATCACTGCTTTTAGCTCATTTACAAGAATGAGCTCTAAATGAAAGGAGCTCTTTAGGAAACATGGTATTGAGATACTACTGCCTGAAGAAACACAATGATTCAATCATTCACTTAGAGTAGGTGTGATTTGTGAAAACTGCTTTGCAATCTATAGTTGAAAATCCACAACATTGGGATGATTTTACTCTTTAAATGTCAAGTGGATTATTGCAGCAGCGTAATGGCTCTCTTTCATTTCTTAATTGCCCTTTATACCAAAATTTTGCAGCATAATCTATTCTTGACATGGTTTTGTAGAACAGAAAAACAGATCTTAGCTATGGCATTGCAAAATAGTTAGTTTTCTTGACATACTTGATGAGTTGAGGTCAAATAAGTCCTATAATAAGTTTTTTGCTACAGTAGTTCAAGTAGTTGGTGAGCCAGCCAAAAGCAAGGTTGGGTATGAGACACAATTATAGAAGACTTTTCTTTGAAGTCATTGATAATGTTTCTGGTATGTTACAGGAGCAATTTCTTGATTTTAAAGACTTTGCTTTTCTAGATCTAGTCAATCCCCATTGTTTCATTAATTGGAAGAATAGTGTCCCTCCTGAGAAGTTGGAGCTATTGGAAAAGATATATGGTACTCATATCAAACTTTCTTTGCTTGAACAGCAACTTTTGTTTATTCATAGAGATTCTGATTTCCATAAAGCAAGTTCTCAAGAGCTATTAGATTACAGCAACAATCTCAACTTGCAATCATGTTTTTCAGAGGTTCTCCAACTTCTGTTATTAAATGCAACAATTGCTATATCTTCCTTATCAGTAGAAAGGTCTTTTCATGCTTGAAGAGAATTAAAACCTATTTGAGAAATAGGATGGAGCAAGATCTCCTTGTATGCTTGTGTTCAATATCTGTGCAAAGAAACATATTGCTGAGCTAGAAAATATAAGTCTGCTGCATTCCTTGATTTTAGATAAATTCATAGAAAAACCAATAAGATAAGTCTTAATTTTGTATTCAAATAATCTTACATTTTTCTGATATGCTGTAATCTTTCACAATATGACTTTGATTATCATATTATGTGCCAGATGGATTCTCTTTTCTAGCTTGAATTATCCTGATAGAAGGAATCCAGTAGAATCTTTAGTAGAACATCTTATATTTGCTGATCACATTTTCTTTGTGCTTACCAATCAAGGAAGCTCCAATTACTCCCTTATTTTTTATGCAAATCAGTAGCTCATTTTATATAAATACTATTTGTCATTGGAATTTTATAATATGTAGTTTTGGGGAAAACCCCATAGTCTATGCCAAAGCCCCCAAAAAAGGAATGAATAGAATATTCAATAGAGGGAGATTTGATTATGTTTGTTGATGTTAGATTTGGAGGAGGATAATTTATAGGAATCTTGTAAGAACGAGGCACCCCATGGATTGCTAGTGCTTGGAAGGAATAATTATTTGTGTCAGAAATGTGTCAAGACACTTTTCATTGGAGGGGGGAGGGCATTTTGACCATTTGACCAACTACTGTTACTAAAAAAAGAAAATACTGTGACCATTTCTCTTGAAGCATAGCCAACTTTTTACCAATTTTCTTTCATTTTTGAAAATATTGGGGCATGCAGCCCCCCATGCCTCTCATAAGAACATCACTGGACTGTGTTATAGATTTTGAGGATTAGATAGAGCAAGTTGGGGAGGGTGAGGTAGTAGAAAGCTTCTTGTGTTTCTGGCATGCCTCAATGGATCTGGAACAATACTGCTATTTTCTTGTGAGCTATGTCCTTGGACATACATAAATCAATGGAAAAGTCAGCAAACAGAGGAAATGCCATTACTTGGTTGGAAGCCAAAGAACTTATTCGGGCTGCTTACCCCCAATTCCTTCATTGCCATGAAATTGGTGGGGTTCCCTAAGCCTAAATGGAAACTCAAGCAAGAGGCAAACCCTTGACGTGGGGCTTGAGCTTAACTCAATATCCTACATTGAGAACTAACTGGCCTAGGAATGGTAGTTTGAGCTCCATGCTGCACCTGAGTAGTAGATGGTAATCAGATATACTTGCAGTAATGTAACAAGCGAAAATAGGCTGATTACTCATACTTGTTGAACAGGATTGCACTGCACATGCGGGATCGTATTTGCGCATGCGCGATGTATTTTGCATGACCAACTCGTCAGAGCTAGTTTCGCCACTGGTTCTATCCAAATTGTAACAAAAATTACAGGCGAAAAACTATCTGCCGGAAGGGAAACTTAGGAGCTTTTCTACTGTAGGAGTCTAAATGTATTGAGGTCCAATGAGGCAAGGATTCCTGACATTGTAGATCAAAATGGTTGTTATTTTTGGCTTTTTCATTTGAAAATGCATGGGAAACCGTGCAGGAGGATACAAAATAGAAAAAAATTGATTTTTGGACAGGCCTAACCTCATACCTTTGTTCTAACTACGTAGTTGGAAAAAGAAACCCCTTGTCAAGTAGCTTAATTCTTTACTAGTACATGGTACAATTGACAACGCTCTACACAATAGGATCCTCTTTTGGTTTTTATAAGCCAGAGTGATAACATACAGCCATTTGCACAGGAATTGGGAAGTTTATTACATGCATATACAGCCTCTTGCTTATACACATGTTCTCGCATGGAAATGTGCAGATGTTTCATATTTTGCTAGAAAAGTTAAGTAGCTGTGTCACTTTTGAATTAATTCCCTTAATTTACAAACCATGAATGAGAATAAATGACATCATAATCATTACAAAATTTAGCAGAGAAAAGGAGTCGGGGGAAACCCCCTGGCACTATCACAGTAAGGTGTTAAAAAATGAGGCTTCGTCATTGGAATTGAAATCAGCACTTTCGATTACCTTATTTTTGACTAGTTAGTGGGTTCCTATCTAACTGTTTGAGAAAAGAAATTCAGACAATGTCTGCCAAAAGTCTTGGAACACTTCCTGTGATTTGTGCTGTAAACGAACTACAAAATTGCCTCCCCCGTACAACCAGGGGCGTCGAATCGATTCTTAAAGTGGGGGGGGGGGCTATTTAATCGAATTCACAGGGGTCACGGATACACTCGGAATTCTGCTTATTTGTGTTGTCTAGAGTATCTAGAGTATGCAAATTGGTGACCTTGCCGACAACGAGGGTGACCTTGTCAGACATGCTGGGAGTGGGACCACCCGAAAGTAAGGACTGTACTCTGTCTTGTGAAAAAGGAATCAGTTTGCTTTTTCAATATATTTTAAGATTTCTCTTTGATACTGCACTGCAAAAAAGTGGGGGGGGCAGTGTCCCCCCCGGCCCCCCGGTTTCGACGCCCCTGACAACAATGTTGTTTGAAAGTGATAGGAATAGGACTGGAGGGGGGAATAGTGTCTTTCCAAATAGCTAAGGGCTTCGGCTATCGATTCAACATTGTATGAAGGGAGAAAGGGGCTCACAATTGTGATTTCTGAAGCGAAAATAAGACGGGGGTGAAGAATTCATAACACTGTATGGGTGTAGTTGTTCATACTGGCACGTCAAGGCCCAATAATTCAGTTTGAAAAAAACAGAACGTAGCGTTGATTGACATATTTATTAATAATATAGTTGGAAATTAAATATATTAAGTTTCATAGTCTTGATTCAAATGCGAACCAGAACATCATTGTACTCCAGATATCGAAAGTTTTAGTACCTTCTGCGAGAAATTCTCACCATCGTTCTATTGTTTTGTGGGACGCATCTAATTTGCATATCAATATGATCATCAATTTGTTGTGAAGTATAGTCTCCAATAATATATCACAACGAAGGCCAGTAATTCACAACCAATTCCAATGCCACAGTAAGCCAGAATCTTTGTAATGTGAGATAGTTTGTGTGCAGCAGCCACATCTCCGCGCTTTAAGGCAGCATCAACCTAATGTAGCAACGTAGATAAAAAAGCACTTTAACTTCTGTTGTCTTCAAAAGTTTTGTGTTAACTTGATAAAATAAGAGCGAGAGAATCAAAAACAAGATTGGGATGTTATCGACGAAAAAGGATTCTATTTTTCTATAGAGCAATATACTGTCACAACAACATGCAAGCACTTTTCAAGGTAATAATAGTTATAGACCATTTGTAGTACTTAGTGTATACAAGGAAGCAAAATTGGGACTATAGTATCCTCCTTGGAGTATACTGACCGTGAACTTTTAAAACTATTGTAACAGTTCTACTGCCATACCAAACACAAGTATCTAATTTTAAATGATGTAAATGAGACAAACCCGGCATGACATGATAATTGCAGCCAATCCAAGGGGGAAGAAAATGAACGCTGAAAGCAATGATATGTTTACGTGCTCTTGGGGCAAAATGTTGTTGATTTCTGCAGGAGTGTTTCCTCCAGGCTGTCTCATAATAACAAAAGCTTGTCCTTGTTGTCCTTTTACAGATCAAAACAAAGATGAATAAATAAGAATAATAGTGATTACGACAGCAAAGTAGATGAATAATAAGGACCATAGAAAAAATAAATGAAGCAGAGCATTATTTGAAGCAAAAAAATTTGCTTTGTATAGTAAACGAAAGTATTGTGAGGTAGTACCTCATTGGAATTAATTAAAACCCTCTACTGTAGAGGATTTGCGTAAAGTATTCAGTAACTTCTTGGAAAGTCGAGCTAATAGCAATTTCATAGTGCAATTGAAATTTTGAGTTTATATACATCTTTTCAGTCTGAGATCATCATTTATGAAAAGTTGATTTTATTATGTGAATAAAAGCTGTAAGCTTAATACCTGCGCTCAAGTCTTGCCTCGATGGGTCCATTTTACTCTATGGCCAAAACAAAAACATGCATTATGAAACTACAGCTCGAAAAAGAGGCAACAGTCTTTTGACATTAGTATGTCAAAGGAATGTTGCCGCTTTTTTGTGTTGTAGTAAAGTTTAATAGTACTAACAGACCTTTCACGCTTTATAAAACGTTGAGAAAAGTTGTTACTTTTGAAGCTCTGTTACAAGTAAATTAAAGCACATGCTAGCAAAATAATGGCAGAAACTAGCTGTTCCATGTGTCACGAAAAAGCGGCAACATAATTTTGACATACTGACAGCTTTTTTCGTTCGACACTCATCAGAGTATGAAAACGTCGGATAGTGACCTAAAGGTAAATCGAAATACATATCCAGATGCAGTAAATCTAATTGGCCCCAAGTGTGACCAATTAGGACCTAATAGCATATTTTACGTAAAGAGTTCCAATGAGAATATAAACTCTTTTTGTTTACACAAGACTGGGTTTTGATGTAGATCCAGTCTTGTGTAGACAAAAAGAGTTTATATTCTCATTGGAACTCTTTACGTAAAATATGCTATTAGGTCCTAATTGGTCACACTTGGGGCCAATTAGATTTACTGCATCTGGATATATATTTCGGCTTACCTTTAGGTCATTATCCGACGTTTTCATACTCTGATGAGTGTCGAACGAAAAAAGCTTTCAGTATGTGAAATTTATGTTGCCGCTTTTTCGTGCTGTAGTAAATTTCTGTAGTATCAACAGACTATTTACATGTTCCATATTTCCTAAGTGAAACACGTAACCAGGGCCGTAATTTCCACAAAAACTTTGAGGGGGGCTAATGTGTAGCGTAATTTAGTGAACCTTGGGTATCGCAATGACCGTAGGTCAATGCCTAAAACAGCTGGGGGTTTGGGGAGCGCCGTAAGCCACCCAGCGGGTCCAGGGGGCAGAGCCCCCGGAAGCTCCAGAGATTTTGCTATCTCTGAGGCCTTAAAATGACTTAGGATCACGAAAGTTCTCTTTCTGCACGATAAGAGAAAAACACCAGAAATAATTACTGTATAGCCTTTGTCTGCAAGTGCACAGGTATGGCAAATCACAGAATCAATATCTCCCCGGTAATGCAAAAATGTAAATTGATCAAACCATTTGGGGTTGAACGCTCGCTTCTGCTTCCCTGTGTCTCTCATAGGAAACTTTATTGATCTCGGATGGTGTGGCTTTTCCGGCAAATCGCCAGTAGATGAAGAGCTCTTCCCAGAATCTGCAGATGCCATGTTGAAAAATGATCTGCTTTCTTTCTCCGCTTGTATTTTGTAGAAGGAGGAATCCAATTTGTTTTTTCTTTGTATGATGATTCAATCCATACTCAGATTCGAAATTGAGATTCGAAATGTGTAATTTTAATAACAATTTTAATAAAAAGTTTCTTTTGTGAATTGAAATGTACATTTTTTATAGTTTTAAATCAATGCCGTTATTAAAAAATTTCTGCAATATAGAAAAAGTCTGGCCTAAGTGTGGCCAAATTACAAAGAAAAAGTTTAGAATATGAAGTGAATACAATGTAGTGCCCCCCTAGTAATCTACCATGTGGTTATTGATGTTGATACATTCTTTGACCTACTAAAGTAGTATAATTTACATAAAAAAATTTTTGTATCATCAAAATTATTGGGGGGGGCTTCAGCCAACTAGCCCCCCGGAAATTACGTCCCTGGTAACTAATTACTTCAAGCAAGCAGTTGATACTTCCAAAGATGGAGGTGTGATCGCACATAATGTTGATTGTTATTCTGACAATTGCAGTTTATTGCACTCATAGATTTCTATTGTAAAATAGCAAGGAAATTGATGGGGGTTTTCTTAGAAGAAAGAAATCACAAGAGAATCTCTCTTGGAAATGTAAAATTTGTATATGAAATGACTGATTCTTACCTCACAACTGATGCTGTCGACGATGCAACAAGGAAGTTGAATTACCTCTCATAAATTGCACATTCAATGAAGCCTACATATTTGTGTTGAATGTCTCACAATGGCCTATTTGTCTTATGGTTGAACAGCCTTTGTTGATTACTCCCAATAGATCTAGCAGGACGTTAAATGTTGATATCCTAAACAAGGTTGCTCAAATCCTTAGTGCGTGACGTTCTTTTATTTTTGCTGAACTGGAATGCAGCGGCAAAGTCTTAATTCAGGAGATTTAGTCAGAAGACAAAGATTTATCGAAACTACTCCGTCATTAGTAATGGAATAATGCTATGATTATACTAATAAATATTAAATGATATTGAAAATGAAGTATGAAAGAGTAGAAAGATGAAAGAAAGATAGATAATTGGCATTTGAAAAATGATATCTATCTTTCTTTAGCTAAAGCAGTAGTTCAGGCTTCAATTAAATGGTCTGCATTCAATTCAATTCATAAATCATGATTGAACCTCTAGAGATCAAACTATTCCAAACATTTCACAAAAGTTGGAGCTCTTGCTTTTATGCAATATATGAAAAATACCAAAATGTTGCGAAAGAATAAAGCATTATAGGTAATTCCTTACTGGGATGTGAGAATATCAGCTGCATCAAGAAATCGCTTTTTACCTTCTCATCCATGGGTGGATAGTCAATCTTCTCAAGGTGGAACAATTCCTCTTGGATGCATTGCAATGTATTTCAAGTGGCGTTTTAGGGGAAGCATGGCCCCGGACCCCGTGTGTTTCGTAACCCAAAAGGGGTCCCGCACCTAAATTGAAAAGTTGAAAGGAGATCACGGAAAAAATTTGAATACACCTTGTTCTTTTTACTTAAGTAACAGTCCCCAACTTTTGGAGCTTGAGAGAATTCAAGTAAAGATAGCTCAGTACATCGTGAAAATCAAGAAACTTTTGAAAAGTTGAAGACTGCTTAATTATACGAAACTTGTTCATGATAAAGTCAACACAACTTTCGACAAAAGAAGAAGTCTGATCGCACAGAGAACAAACGCCATGGTCGTTCTTAAAGCACTTGACTCTTTTCATGAGGCTAGTTTAACGATTTGTGTTGTGAAAAACCAATTCCACCTATGCTTGCCTTTACCTTGCCTTACAACAAAGATAATGATGTAACTTCCAATTTTATATTCCGCAAATTCTTGTCGTCATTTTTCTCAATAAGATAAGGAAATCTAGAGATAACCTTAAAAAAACAGAAATTAAGACTAAATCCAAGATTCTAATGGAATCGTATAGACTTATTGAATAGATTGCTAAAGAAAAAATATTATTCTAATAAAATTCAAGAAAGTTTTGGCAATTTCAAACAAACTTGGAAAATTGCTAATCAAATTTTCAATAAATCATCAAAAACTATGAAAATTGATTCCATTAGACTTGACGGTGAATTGATAACTGATAAGAACATTATCCTAGACATTATGAATGAGTACTTCTGTAATATAGGGAACAGCCTAAAATAAAATGTTCCTTGTGAAAAGAATCCTCTAATGGAAGGTGCATATAATATTAATTCTAGCTCTGGAACTTTCACTTTCTCTGAAATTTTCGAGGAAGAAGTCATCTGTGCTATGCATAGCTTTACAACGTCTTTTGGATCAGGAATAGACAATATCTCTAGTTTCTTCATAAAACTGCGACCCTCATCATCGCTAAGCATTTAGCTTACATTTTCAACCAATCGCTATACATGGGCCAATGTCCTAATAACTTGAAAATAGCCAGGATCGCACCAATTTATAAGGAAGGCTCACCTGATGAAAGATCAAACTATAGGCCTACTCCGTTCTACCGGTCCTCTAACTTCTATTTGAAAAGTTAGTATACAATCAATTCTACAAGTATCTTGATAGACATAAGTTTCTCTACTAACACCAATCTGGCTTCAGGTCTATTCACTCTCTTGTCACATACCTATTATCCAACACAAATGAATGGCATCTCAATCTAGATGACAAAATATATGCAGACATGGTTGTTGTTGACTTAAAAAAAGCGTTTGATACGGTGGACCATGATTTTCTAGCTAAGAAGCTCTACCTTTATGGGGTTCGAAATACATTTCATTTGCGTAAAAACTGGCATTTCATCAATTTAGGAGGCGTTATAGTAGAAATGAATTATGAATCGGACTGTTTTTACTATTTAGTTCTACGCACTTTTCTAGTATTGTAGGTACATGGAATACTTATTCATTTCTTGTCTTTATTTAGCTGATTGGATAATATTTTTATAACTAGTGTATAAAGTGAATTATTTAAGCGATGTAGATTAATGCAGAAGAGAGTATGAAATGAAGAAATATATTTCGTCAAAACTGTCGTTCTTGAGTTCGACATTCGGTTTTTCTAATCCCTTGAATTAGCGTAGAAGGGAGTTTTAAGTCCCTAACAGGGGTGTTAACATGATAGCTTTTCCCGTTATGTACGTATTGAATGATCCCAAGCATAACTTTCGTGATTAAGAATGTTTTGTTTGTCAGGCCACCAAGCACAGTCTTTAGGTTCTTTTAACATGATGTTGTAGTCAGTCATGGCTGGCAAAGCCCCTGGATGCGAGCCAATAGTCTCTACAATAGTCAGAATATCTGTCAGATATGTAGGCAGTGAGAGTATGGGGCACTCTATCCAATGATCCGTTGAGGTTTAATATAAAGATTCCCGACACTTTCAAATTTACTCAATGCATAATTGACTTCCAGTTATGCTGCCCTCTCCAGTCCGTAGTTGAGCAGTATATGGTCTTGATATCAGGAGTTAACTCAAGAAAAATTCTCAGAGGTTGTTAAAACAGATTCAGTGTCAATGCAATGAAGTATATTTAAGATATTTAAGTCTCCTCCAAGGTCCTATTAAATTGTAAATGTTCTCCCATGTATTAGAAATTTCTTTATCATTCAATGAAGCTCTTTATATTTAACATCGAAAAGTTAAACAATATGTATTTTGACTCTTTGAAAATTACTAAGATCATTAACTTTTGAAAATATAGAAGTTGAAAAATTCGGAAGAAGCAAATGTAATGCTTACATGACACTTTGTCATACAATATACCAAATGTCACTGTAAATGAAATCTGCTACAACAATTATTTTGGGCATCATCAAACAATTCATGTGAAAAACGTTGCAGGTATTTGTTGTGGAATCTATTTCCCTTGTCTAGCTCTAGCTCTTCAATTTTTCATTTTCCTGAGACATAACTGGGGCTCACACCTGCAGCTATCAGATTCCTGCTTACTCAGAAGTTTTTAAATTGTCCTCCCTCCTGAACACTTCACAAAAGCTTGACCTAATGTCCTAATTCTTTGTGATATTCTTAAATGCACCTTTTTAGAGCAAAATGCTTATGGGTATTCTGAGGCTGCAAGTGCTCAATATATTCCTCCAACAAACATAATTAAACCTAAGACTGCAAGCATGCTACTTTAGTTTATGGACAAAGACAACGCAATCAAGCATTTGCTCAGGCTCAAATCACCATAATTTAGTGGCTGAGCCATTCATTTTCACACTCTTATTTCAGCAACATTATATATGAATCAGCTTCAAAAGCACTCATCTTGTACAGTACTTTTTTACTTCTTACTTACTTATAAGCAGTGGTACAATCTCAAAACTGTAACACGGGGGGGGGGCTACGTTGTAGGAACTGTGTGAACCACACCTTTGAACACGACCAGTGTTCATACTTCTGGCAATAAATTGCTTTTCACGATTGTGTATATGGAAGCATAGACAAAGTGACAAATCCAACATATAATGTTCTAACATAATTCATTTATTGACAAAGGCGTACCTTCCCTCTCTCTTCATTTAGTCACAAACATTCCAGCCTAATATATATCCGATAAAGGGGGCTTAGCCCTCTATCCTCAAACCCCTCAAAGTTAAGATATCAAACTATTAGCAGGTTTACTTCTTAAGAAGCCATGGCTAAGCCGAAATCAAAATCGACAGAAAATGAAGGGTATAAAACAACATGGAACGTTCAATTCATAAACTTGAGACCTTGAAGGGCAATACTACCTACATGCGGTCTTCACCTCGTAACTTTAACTCAAACAAAGCGAATCTCTAGGTGGTTGAAAAAATGTCTATTTATCGCGCTAAATGCAGCCAATATATTGAAAAAGAGGTTACAGCTTTAAGTGATGAGGCTATGCTAAAACTGTGGCAAGAAAATAGGTTTCTAGGAAAGGAAGTTTCTTCCAGATGACACCACTCTATGAACTTCAATGTTTGCCAAAAGTCTTGGAACACTGCCTGTGATTTATGCTGTAGACGAACTATTAAATCCCCTCTTCCGTGCGAGGTAACTGTTTTCAACGACCTCAGATGGCACCTCACCAAAATACTATGGAGATATATCTTGCTTTTACTGGATGGCTATATAGTCCATTTTGCTGCTTCAAAAACAACGTACAATTATGGTATACCATTTTGCAAAGATGCTCCTATCTTTGCCACTGCAAAGGCACCGATATCGTTTGTTAAAGGCTTCATTATGGGCCATCGGATATTAAGCAATGAGAACGTCCGATGGCTTTTCTTTACTTTTAAACATCAACTAGATATTTAATGCCATGATAATAGAATTCCCTCTTATGCTCATTGTTTCAGAACAACACTTTTACTATAAGTATGTGCTGAACTGCCCTCTAGGCATGAGTCCTTCGCAGTTTCTATGTTTCGCATACGTGTGTCAGTCACTGCCATGAACAACAGACGCAACCTTCAACAAGTTATCCACCCCATTACCCCCTGGTGAGAAGCATTTGCCTTAAAAAATATTCCCAACAAGTTTGACTGGTGAAAAGCATGTGTAGAGTTTGCGTTTTCCGCAGAATAATGCTTACATTTTTGCCAAATGCACTTTCCTTGACTTTAAACAGATTTTGAAAGCTAAATGTAACGTTTTTTACATGTAACTTTTGTTACAATTGGGATAAAACAACAAATTGGGTATCAAATTGAAGCACACTTTACTGCTCTTTATGGAATAATCAACTCAAGTGAACATTCAAAGGCGAAAGATACATCCAATCCGGAAATACAGCAAAATTACATGAAAACATTATATAACTATTACAAATATTACAGTCTTGACATAGAAAACATGTGTGAAAAAACTCCAAAAGCCATTTTTGAGTGGCTTGTTTTGCTTGGAATTTGTAATTGTGTCAAGGGATGGTTGGAATGTTTCTATAGTGGATCGTAATTGGGCTGCTATTCGCTTAGGATAGATAACATATGCTTTTATACATAATGACTTTAACATGCTATCTATTGCTTTTTGCGTTTGATGCAGATCAGTCGAAACATGCTAAGAAATCCAAAGAAAGTTCATAATATAACTTCACTCTGGTAATGAGCAAGGAGCTCCGAGGACGCAAAGTTGGCATCGCAAAACCTCCGCCAGCAATCCAGGGACAAACATCACGCAGAGTTTCTATTACATCTGCTCCAGAAACCTCAATGGCCAACAATCCATCATTCAGCATAAGTAGCTGCTAGTCACCAACCAACAGACAGACCTTCCAGTACTTCCTCCATCTCTAGAGTTTGCCAGACAAAAATACAGGGTATCTTAAACTTCAAGGCATGTCCATTTACACAATGGTGGCTGTTATCCTATTCTGGTAGATGACCATGATCAAGACCATATCTTCGAGGACCATGTGCTCAATACCTAGTCTCCTCATCTGTAGGGCCTGTAAATACAGACATGAAGTGCCAAGTGTAGAGTGTCAAGTGTCAATTGTCAAGTGTCAAGTGTTAGTAACGTACTGCCAAGTATTAAGTATTAAGGTTTTTAAATTGTAAGTGTCGATTATAGTGGGAAATCGCTGACTAATAAGTCCTTCCGGCTGTAATCGGCATGTAGTTCATTAAACGTGTACTTGATAGTTTTTTACACTCAATAAAAAAGTGAAACAAAAAAAGAGCATGGCCAAGTACAATTCAGCGCTTTCATTCCTCCCTTCCAAGATCACATGCTCTGTCTTCATTCCTTGCTGGATCTCTATGTTTCTTGTGAAGTTTCATGAAAAACTGCGCTGCATTGTTCTTGCTCATAGTCTTGATCATAGCCATCTACCAGAATGGAATGAAAGCCTCCACTACTTCACTAATTCAGTGACGAGGTCTTAAAGTTTAAGATTCCCTGTATTTTTGCCTGGCAAACTCTAGAGATGGAGGAAGTACTAGAAGGCCTGTCTCTTGGTTCGTGACTAGCAGTGTCTGTCGTTTTTGAATGTTCACTTTTGAGATGATTATTCCAGAAAGAGCACTAAATGTGCTTCAATTGATACCCAATTTGTTGTTCAATCCCAATTATAACAAAAGCTACAGGCGAAAAACTGTCTGGCGAAAGGCAACCTTAGGAGCTTTTCTACTGTAGGAGTCTCAATATATTGAGGTCCAATGAGGCAAGGATTCCTGACATTGTAGATCAAAATGGTTGTTATTTTTGGCTTTTTCATTTGAAAATGCATGGGAAACCGTGCAGGAGGATACAAAATAAAAAAAAATTGATTTTTGGACAGGCCTAACCTCATGCATATGTTCTAACTACGTAGTTGGAAAAAGAAACCCGTTGTCAAGTAGCTTCATTCGTTACTAGTGCATGATGCAATCGACAATACTTTGCACGGTAGGATCCATTTTTGGCTTTTATAAGCCAGGGTGATAATAGACAGCGTTTTCACAGTAATTGGGAAGCCCATTACATGCATATTCAGCCTATTGCCTATACACATATTTTCGCATGGAATTGTGCAAAGAGATGTAGCCTGTTGCTGTTTTAGTTTCATATTTTGCTAGAAAAGTCAAGTAGCTGTGTCACTTTTGAATTAACTTCCTTAATTTACAAACATCAATGAGAATAAATGGCATCATAATCATCACAAAATTTAGCAGAGAAAAGGAGTCGGTGGAACTCCCTGGCACTATTACAGCAAGGCGTTAAAAATGAGGTTCTGCCATTGGAATTGAAATCAGCACTTTCGATTACCCTTTTTGGATAAGTTATTGGGTTCCTACTTAACTGTTCGAGAAAAGAAATTCAGACAATATCTGCCAAAAGTCTTGAAACAGTTCATGTGATTTATGCTGTAAACGAATTACAAACTCTCCTCCCCCCCTACAACAATATTGTTTGAAAGTTACAGGAATAGGACTGGAGGGGAAATAGTGTCTTTCCAAATAGCTAAGGGCTTCGGCTATCGATTCAACATTGTATAAAGGGAGAAGGGGGCTCACAATTGTCATTTTTGCAGCGAAAATAGGACAGGGGTGTATAATTCCTAACAATGTATGGGTGTTCTAAGGAATTTTAGCAGACATAGTTGTTCATACTGGCACGTCAAGGCCCGATAACTCAGGTTGAAAACAACAGAACGTAGCGTTGATTAATATATTTATTAATAGAATAGTTGGAAATAAGATATATTAAGTTTCATAGTCTTGATTCAAATGCGAACCAGAACATCATTGTACTCCAGATATCGAAAGTTTTAGTACCTTTTGCGAGCAATTCTCACCATCGTT
Source organism: Cassiopea xamachana (assembly GCA_900291935.2). Lineage (NCBI taxonomy): Eukaryota > Metazoa > Cnidaria > Scyphozoa > Rhizostomeae > Cassiopeidae > Cassiopea > Cassiopea xamachana. The sequence continues at coordinate 6,989,205 of OLMO02000231.1, read as the reverse complement.
CTATTGTTTTGCGGGACGCATCTAATTTGCATATCAATATGATCATCAAGTTTTTGTAGCGTGTGTTCTCCAATAATATATCACAACGAAGCCCAGTATTTCACAACCAGCTGCAATGCCACAGTAAGCCAGAATCTTTGTAATGTGAGATACTTTGCGTGCAGCAGCAACATCTCCACGCTTTAAGGCAGCATCAACCTAATGTAGCAACGTAGGCGAAAAAGCACTTTAACTTCTGCTGTCTTCAAAAGCTTTTTGTTAACTTGATAAAATAAGAGCGAGAGAATCAAAAACAAGAAGAGGATAATACAGACGAAAAAAGGATTCCATTCTCCTCTAGAGCAATATACTGTCACAACAATATGCAAATACTTTTCAAGATAATAATATTTATAGACGATATGTAGTACTTGGTGTATATAAGGAAGAAAAACTGAGACTATGGTATCCTCCTTGGAATGTTAAAAGAATGTTGCCACTGTTTTTGCTGTAGTAAAGCTCAATAGTACTAACAGACCTTTCACGCTTTATAAAACGCTGAAAAAAGTTGTCAATTTTGACGCTCTGTTACAAGTAATTAAAAGCACGTGCTAGTACAACAATGGCAGAAACTAGCTGTTCTATATTTTCTAAGTGAAATTCTTAACTAATTACCTCAAGCAGGTAGTTGATACTTCCAAAGATGGAGGTGTAATCGCAAATAATGTTGATTGTGATTCTGACAATTGCAGTTTATTGCACTCATAGATGTCTATTGTAAAATAGCAAGGAAATTGATTGGAATTTTCGTAGAAGAAAGAAATCACAAGATAATCTCTCTTGGAAAGGTAAAATTTGTATATGAAATAACTGATTCTTACCTCATAACAGATGCTGTCGACGATGCAACAAGGAAGTTGAATTAACTCTCATAAATTGCACATTCAATGAAGCCTACAAATTTGTGTTGAATGTCTCACAATGGCCTATTTGTCTTATTGTTGAACAGCCTTTGTTGATTGCTCCCAATAGATCTAGCAGGACGTTAAATGTTGATATCCTAAACAAGGTTGCTCAAATCCTTAGTGCGTGACGTTCTTTTCTTTTTGCTGAACTGGAATGCAACGACAAATTCTTAATTCAGCAGATTTAGTCAGAAGACAAAGACTTATTGAAACTACTCCGTCATTGGTAATGGAATAATGCTATGATTATACTAATAAATATTAAATGATATTGAAAATGAAGTATGAAAGAGTAGAAAGATTAAAGAAAGATAGATGATTGGCATTTGAAAAATGATATCTATCTTTCTTTAGCTAAAGCAGTAGTTCAGGCTTCAATTAAATGGTCTGCATTCAATTCAATTCATAAATCATGATTGAACCTCTAGAGATCAAACTATTCCAAACATTTCACAAAAGTTGGAACTCCTGTGTTTATGAAATCTGTGGAAATATCAAAATGTTGCGAAAGAATGAAACTTTATAGGTAATTCCTTACAAGGATGTGAGAATATCAGCTGTATCAAGAACTCGTTTTTTACCTTCTCATCCATGGGTGGATAGTCAATCTTCTCAAGGTGGAATACTTCCTCTTGGATGCATTGCAATGTATTTCAAGTGGCGTTTTAGGGGAAGCATGGCCCCGGACCCCGTGTGTTTCGTAACCCAAAAGGGGTCCCGCACCTAAATTGAAAAGTTGAAAGGAGATCACGGAAAAAATTTGAATACACCTTGTTCTTTTTACTTAAGCGTTCAAGGACGTAGCATCTGGGGATTTAGGGGTGTAACAGCCCCCAACTTTCGGAGTTTGAGAGAATTCAAGTAACATTAGCTCAGTACATCGTGAAAATCAGGAAACTTATGAAAAGTTGAAGACTGCTTAATTATATGATACTTATGCATGAGATAGTTAACATAACTTTCGACAAAGGAAACAATCTGACCGCACAGAGAACAAAGGCCATGACCATTCTTCAGGTACTGGACTCTTTTCATGAGACTAGTTTTATGACTTGTGTTGTGAAACCCCATTTCCACTTATGTTTATCTTTACCTTGTCTTACAACAAAGATAATGATATAACTTGCAATTTTATATTCCACAAATTCTCGTCGTCATTTTTCAATCAAATTTGGATTGATTTTGACAAGGTTTGAGTACGGATTACAAAATATAAACCATGTGCTATAGAGGCTAGTTTGCAAATAAGAACAAATGCACACTTTCTAGTATCAACATAGCATTCGTCAATACTTCAACTTGCAATCGATAGGTAGTTCGTTGGGAATATGTTTTAAAAAGCGTCGTCATTCTTAAATGTATTGCACGATGTAGCCGTTTTGATCCATGATTGCTATGAGCAATAGTATAAAAATTATTGTCACGTTTTTTCTTTCACCTGCTTCCTTTTTCTCACATAATTGTCATTACCAACTTTATCACAAGCATAATCTACGACTTTTGCGGCCTAAGCGACATCGCACCTTCAGCCATTTTGAAAATTGAAAGTGCAGTGATGCGCGGTTCCATGCTCAGTTGCACGAAAAATAGACTTGAGCTATTTTTGTTTCTCATCTATTCACAGTACTAATTTTCATATGCTTTAAAATAGCTGGAAGAGCGTATACCTAGTTAAAGGAAGTATTTACTGCAAAAAAGAACAGCTGTTTCATACCTTGAAGGATTATGTATAAGCTTTCATGATATGGATGAATCATAGATATCTACTTGCATTCGTTCGTATTGTGCAAAGCGTGCGTAAAATCAAATGGTGAATGTGCCTTCTTGAAATGTCAATCATCCACAAGAGAAAGCAGCCCTGGATAACAGATGAATGAATTCCATTCTCTTAAGTTGCTCGGCATTCCCTTCAGGAGCATAATTGTAGCTACAATCTTCTGAGCTTTGATGTTTTAGCTCATAATACACTTTCTATAAATTGTGCTTCAAAGGTTAGTAAAATTGCTATCTTATGACATACTGTATTTGTAAAAGCCAATCTCAAGATAGCGTTGCCCAGCTATCTGAAAATCTTTATTTAGTTAAATTTGACCTTGCTTCCCCCCAAGCGAAGGAGTTCTCGCGACGTCCCTGTATGCTTTGTATGAAGCATAACTATCTGAACGAACAAGAACTCTCATGGTTAGCAAACAGGGCCCCGTAATCCCTACAACCGCTACTGAATGATATTAGCGCACTAATTAATGTTCAAAAGACATCAAATATGAAGTATGAAATAGTAGAAAGAGTAAAGAAAGATAACTAATTGAAGATTGAAGTATGTAACTGCCGTTAGACAAAGATGTTGGCAAAGCGTCAATTCAACGGTTACAGCACAATGAAGTCTTGATTTAAATTTAAAGAGATATTTCACTATTCAAAATATTTCACAGAAGTTGAAACTTCTGCGTTTATGAAAACTGCGAAAATATCATACCTTACTAGGATGCGAGAAATCCATTCGCATCAAGAAGTCTTTCTTTACTTTCTCACATTGCGTAGCCTTGTTGAGCAATGGCCTTCTAATTCTGATCTTCCTAATTCGTGACGCATGTTTTAATTTCCATAGCTGTATTGCCAATCTGAAGCCATTTTACTTCTTCTTGCATGTATAGCGATATATTTCAGAAAGACATTTATAAATTTCTGTAATAGCATCCAATTATGTACCGAAGAGAATCATCTTACAAATAGTACTAATAAAGATATCAATGGAAACTTCTACACTATAAACAAAGATGTATGTGAAGTACTGTATTTTATAGCTTAGGGAAACCTTAACCTTTAATGTTTAAGGGCAAATTTACCTATAAACAACAATAAGAGCTTAATAGGAAAAGATAATAGGGCAAATGTGTGTTCTGTTTGAGGCAACTAAAAAGTGACCGGTCTCTGAGTGTTGTTACTTATAGGTTACTTTTTGGTTACTCTAGAAATTAGGCCATATTTGTATTGCTCTTAACTGTTTGGCAGCTTTCTCACTATTTTTGCATCTTTTCTAGATCTTGGCAACTTTTTTATTTTTTTGGCTTGAAAATCAATGCTCAGCTGGCAATGATAATGAAAGGATATGATTTACAAATACACTTAATTACACAGGGTGATTAAGTCAATTCCATCTTACTGGAGATATCGATAACTTCATTAAAAGAACTACAATATCTTTTCATAGAGCGCTACAACTTTTAACGTCTAATGTTGCAATCTAAGTTTGTGTGGACAGCTACCAGCATATGCAGCAAGAGAATAGTCTTTCAATGTTCTAAATAAGATCTTGTTGAAGGACCGAGCTTGTTTGTGACAGACAATTAGAAAATACACAATAGTGCCTTACAGAAAATTACGGTAGCAGATTAATAGTAGTAGCGTGTTGACTATTTTCAAATAGAAGTAGCAAAAAATCTACTAAGCTGTATTTTGCCACAAAGCGTTAGTCCACTTTTTTGTCACTTGTTTCGTTTGTTAGGTGACGAAGCACAAAATTTTAGGTAACTTTTAGCTTGATGAAGCATTACTTTACAAGTGAGTCTATTGCCAATGCGTTTTGATTAAACTACGATCAGCTTCTACAGCTTTTGTATTTTGATAAGAGTATGAATAAATTCAGTATCAAGAAGCATACTTCGAAAGTTAGCCGATGGTCTTTCCATTTTGATAAAAGAAGCTCGAACAGACAGTCCATCTTTCCACCTTCTTCTTGCCTTCTTTTCAGTGTGACCAACTTTGCTGTGAAAAGATACCGGCCAAAAAGAAAGCTGTAATCTTATGCTGTGAAGAGGCATGCCTATGACATGAAATTATGAATTATTGCTTAAAAGGAAAGGCTATAGTCCTTGCTGATAGACCAGGAGTCGGGAACTTCTATTGCTGAGAGAACCATGAAAGCCTCATATTTCAAAATTAATTTCTATAAGAGCCATATAATTGGGCATTGGTGCCGTATGGTACCATAAAATCTTCTGATCCAACACTAGTCAAGCTCTCTCGAGCTATATGACACCTAAAGGCGGTACCAGTGGTAACTTTGGAAAGCCGTTCTGGAGGTATTCGCCGTTTCCCAATGCTTTGAAGAAGTGTCTGTTAATACTTGTCTGCAAGCAATAGAGCCAGATTCAGTCTTGAAAAAAGCCATATCCGGCTCGCAAGCCATTCAAGGTACCCCCCTCCTTCTGAGTGCAGGGGCGTAGCTAATGGGGGTGTGGGTTGTCACACCCCAACTGTCACTGACCTCGTTGGTAAATTTTGATTGAAGGACTTTCATCGGTACATACTGCATGCTTTCCATAACATAGTCAAAATAGTGCTGAAAATGCCCGTTCTAACGTCAATGTACCCCATAGAAAAGGGAGCTCTTGTTAACAAAACGCTTCTGTCGGTAACTTGAAGCTTCTGTCGGCAATGGTGGCCTGGTAGGCGGCCGGGAGGCGTAATCTCTCCAATGAAGCGTTGGAAAGGGCACTGGAGAAGTGAAAAGGGCGCTGAAGGAGACAAAAAATAATGTGCAAATAAAAGACAACTATTTTAAGCCTGTAAGTGAATAGCGTACTCGGGCTGCAAGCGCAAGTGTAGGACACTAAAGCAGGTACTAGCTAGACAGGGAATTTCAGTTAGGTACCAAACCATTTCCAGAGTAGATGCAGAGGCAGCTGTAATAAGAATTTTATAGTAATATTTCATCGTGTCTCTAGCTACATTTTCAACATCAAATGTAATTTTCTCTAGCACCAGTAAATGGACTCAAGGGCAGCCAGCTGTAATGCCCGGTAAATTTACTAAGTCAGATGCATATTGAGGGAGAGTTCTTGGTCGAGTACTCAATCTTGTATCTGGCAAAATAGATATCACAAACTTTCTTTCATCTCTGTCCATTATTGTATAAAACAGGGAACTCTCTATGAATGTACAAGTAATTCTATTCACCTTCTGAATAAGATATTTATTTCCATGCACGATTCTAAAATTTGGTAATGAGGCAACTGATAAATATGAAGAGGTATTTTTTGCAAATATGTTAATGATGAAGAAGCGTCAGGCCGAATTGAAACAGACATTGATATATGACTTAGTGTACTAAACAACCAAATTCAAAAAAGATTTCAATGGGAACATGTATCCCTTCTCTGACAAGAGAACAACGATGAACATATTGCTTGTCCTATTTTCCAAAGGGACGTTTCCCAACGTTCTAGAGAGCGTGACCTCAAAAAATTCTTTGCTCATGTCTTCAGAACCTTCCTTCTATTACGTCAATAATCCTCTTAACTTACAGCTTGAGGGCCTAGGCAATTTTCATTTTCACTTCATATATTTTAGAAGGGTGACCCTTCAGCAAAGGCTATTTTCAATGGACCCTCCAATAAAGTTTACAAATTTACAAATGAAGATAAGTTAAAGTAATAAAAGAACCAAGCTTTAAGATCTAATTACAGTACAAGGATAAATTGTAAGAAAAATTAAAAGGCAAAGAATTGTAAAGCAAAGTAGAGCAAAGCAAAACAAAGATTTATAGTGGCACTAATAATTGTTATGTGCATGCAGGTTGGTTGCCTGTTTTGAGCCAACTGAGAGGCTATTCCTAAGTATTGCTCCTCGAAAAGGAAAAACCTTTGGCCATTTACTGACTTCTTATTGGCGAGCTCTCTCAGTATTGCGAAGGCTCCTTGAGCAGAGAGTTGAGTTCTTTATAAACATGTTATTTTCAGAATAGGAGGTTCGAAGGAAATAGTCTAAAAGCGATTAAGTTTCGTGCCCTAAGGAACTACTGTAAGGAAGATTTCATCAAGGACCTGCAATATATTAACTGGGTGTCTACCTTAGAGCCAATGAGTGACAGTCCGAATGAAATGGCTTCAATATTTATTAACATCTTTGAAAAATTGTTAAAAGTTCATGCCTCCCTTAAGAAAATGAAGGTTAGGAGTGAGTATGCACCGTGGCTTACTTCTGATATTGAAAAAAGCAGGGAAGAACTTGACAGAATGAAAAACTAGCTTTGAAAGATCCGAAATTTTGGCCCAAGTATAAGACTACGCAACAGGGTAGCAAATACCATACGTCTTAGAGTAAGGAAATATTACCAGGACCTTTTCACCAAAAACAAACACAACCCGAAAAATATGTGGAAATCCACTGATAAAATGCTAGGCAAGACCTCGGGTACAACAGCAATTTCTGAACTAAGAGACGAAAATGTCATTGCAAAAAATCAAATCCAGACTATAGGAAGACTCAACGAATAATTCGTCAATGTAGGACTAGAACTTGCAAGAAACTAGAAGTGAACCCTGATGATGACCCGATTAAGTATTCGAACTCCGTTAACGTCAATTATAAATTCTCTTTCACAATAATGAATGAGGAGGCAATGCTCACATCTCTAATGATGCTAAAAGGTGGCAAGGCGCCTTGTCCTGATGGTGTTCCCACAAATCTCGCCAAAGATGCAGCGAAATCCAATGCCAAGCCGCTGATGATGATATTAAATGCCTCTCTGGCTGAAGAGATCGTCCCAAATGTATGGTAACTCTCTAAAATAACACCTAAATTCATATCTGGAGCTCGAAATAAGATTAAGAGTTATAGGCCAATTTCGGTTCCGTCAGTTTTTGCAAAGTTATTTGAAAAAATGGTGCATGACTTCCTCTTTTACATAGAATATTGATTATCAGCCAGTTTGCCTATCTTAAACTGCATTCAACCATCACCTCTCTGATACGTGTTTCAGACTACTTGTATGAGAATATAGACAAAAACAATCTGAACCTTGCGCTATTTCTTGATCTAATAAAAGCGTTTGATACAGTAGATCATGAAATACTTTTCAGAAAGCTGAAAGTATATAGAATTGAACTAGAATGGTTTATGTCGTATCTTAGATCTCGTCAACAATATTGCTCTTTAGATGGCCGTAAGTCAAGTCATGACGCTCAAAATTGTCAATATTCTTTGTCCTGAAGGCTTACAGCGTAAATTCACAGAGAGATCTACCTTATCAAACTATAACACTTGAAATATGAAATGCCTACATGTACAAAAGCTAAAATTAGAACATAAAAAAGAAGCTTTTTGTAGACAGCTCCTAACGCTTGTAATAGAATCCCATAGGCCATTAGAAATGCCTAGACCATTGCATGATTTAAAAAGAGTTGAAATCTCATCTTTTGAGCTAAAAGACACTAGAGGATCCCTAATTTGCACAAATCCATGGAAGACCAGCAATAAGACACTTCTCATTGTAGTACATTTGTTATCTTTTTATGGTATGGTAGCATAATTTTCTTTATGTAATATTGTATTTTTTATGTAGTTACAAGTATAGCTGAATGGATGCTGTGGGAAAATAAGATTAAATAAATAAAATAAAAAAATGCTACTTAAGTATTGTGGAGCAAGCTGGTGTTGAGATTTGTTGACCATGACTTTAGATTCGTTATTGTCAACCTCATGAATAGTTTTCCAATCCAACTCATTTATAAGTGGTCTGCTTGGGTATCAATGCTAATTTCATACTGCTAATTTATAAATGTAAGATTGGAGTTATACATGGAACATTAGGACAAATAAAGTAGCTTGCAAAAGTACTTTCATCATGCATTAGGGCGTCTCACATTTCGTTATTTGGAATTTAGACTCACAGTGCTTGTAGAAGACTGTAGAGATCTTTGCCTTATCACGTTATTATATTAGATATTTGGACTCTCAAGGCTTGCAAAAGGTTGAGAGGGCCGTCTCAGATTATTTGTTGGTGAGATACGTCGAGGGCTCGATTGGAAATGAGCCAGCAGAATCATTATAGTTTCCAGGAAATATAAGCATATTTCTCTATCGTTAGTTTCTATTTCATTATATTGCTAGACACACTTATACGTCCAAATGTATTTTATATTAGTCGTTTTAAAATAGGATGGGCTAGAAATAAAAAATATAAACGTAGTAATTTGGTAAAGCTAGGCAAACCATAGGAAACCCCATAATAATGACTGTGCATTACGCGGCATTCCATTTTATTGTTTAAGGATTAAGGTGATCTACCCTTGCGTCACACACGACTAGACTAGGTATAATAGAATAAACTAGCATTACTCTTGTATTGTATTTTATGCTAAGTAAGGAGTACTCTATGTCGGCAAAAATCTAAATCAGTATTTCTACATTATTTAAGCGTACCCGTCTTAGAGAACTAGGATCAAGGCCAAGATGAGCATTAGAACTAGAACTATGTGAATCATGCGTTAGAGTTCGAAGGTTCAATGGCAGGGACGCGAGTCACCTAGCCGAACCATTTGTGCAGTAAAGTTGGAATGAAGACAAAAGTTAATAGCTATTAAAATGTCTACTCTCTCCACTACAATTATAAAGACCACTCGTGCATGAAGGAATCCTGGCCGAGTATAAAGTTACCCACTGACGAAGTGCATCCAAGAATTCAACTACAACAATTACGATGATGATCTTCATAGAGTCATCTGTTATCTCTCATCTTCATTTCTCTGTTTTTTTCTAAACTTCACACTCCTGCTACTCTTAGGTCCCGAATAAACGGGGGGGGGTTGTAAAAAGTAGGGTGTTGGAAAATTCCTTAAGTTGAGCAGAAGCGGGGAGATCGGAAGTTTGAAGTAACTGTGCGACAACCAGCACAAATGCAAAATACCCCAATTAATATCGCTGAAAGCAAATACTTTCAGGAATAAGAACGAGGGGTTGTAAATTTTTCGAAAAAGAAAGCGGGAGGGGGGGGGGGTAGGACGTTAAGAGTAGTTACTATTCATGCAGCTCTGTTTTGAAGCTTCGCAAATGATTAACTTCAGTAGAGCCAAAGCAACCCCAAACTGAACAAAAGTATCGAAATGTGGCCCAACAACACCTAGGTATAATGTTTTCATGCTTTCTAATGGTGGGAAGGATTTGGCAATTTCCCCCCTTGCCCCCTCTCAACAGCTATGACTTAATACCTCTAAAAATGACAAAATAATTTTGGCATTTATAGTATCCTAAAAACCGTACTTTAGCTCCCCTGTTGGAAGAGTCATCCCCATTTCGGAAAATTCCTCGCACCATCCCTGTTTTTAAAAAATTATATGAGTGTACGTACGGTCGCTTGAGAGCCCCCTCCATTTTATGCGTATTCGTGCGCTTTCTTGGGTACACCCTCCCCCCTTCAGAGCGTACGTACTGTTTTGAAGTGCTGCAAATTCTGCAAAGGTACTCACTAAGTGAGTCTCACTCCCTCCATATTATTTTGCTATCAGTATACATGGCTTCTTTTTATAAAGAGCCTTGCTCAAGGTCTAGTTCTAAAAGTTCCTTCTTTTTGGACCTCTTTTTTATAAAATTCTAGTACTAAAAGGTCCTTAATAGTTCCTTAATGTTCACCGCACACATAGTGCCATAAAATTGTTGCAGACGCAAGGAAACATCAAACTTTACCTTTAATTTTGGCAAGGACTTAGGAATTAAAGCTCAAATAAGGAAGAAAGGGAGTTTATGAATGGATCTATACGAGCTTTGGCTGTAGACTAATATAGCCGGTTTCCTAATTCTTGGTTAATTGCAGTCATCAAAAGCTTTGAAATTAAAAAGTTCCTTAACTTTCTTCTGTTAATAGTATTAGTTCCTTCAACCGACATGTACTGCAGGTTCCTAGCATGTAAATGGCAGTCAAAAAATCCCCCTCTTATCCCTGTGATCAATGATGGTGTTGCTTCTGTTATTAGCTTTCTCATTGTTCACAATTTTCAAAATGGCTGAAGAAGATGATAAATGTCCTGAGAGAAAAGAAGATGCCGACAAAGACCTCATGATTGGAACTAAATCGAATACAAGCATTAATGAGAGCAATATTTTAGGTAAAAGTGAAAAGCTAGTTATAGGTGGTATATCTGCGGAGAAAGCTGAACTGGCGAGTAATCATGCTGAAGATTTGCAGCAAGTAAACAGGTCGTTGGCCTCCATTTGTGAAGACAATGTCGAAGAGAAGACTTATAAAGGGCAAAAAGACGGTTCCATCCCTGAGGAAGAGTTGGTAAGCAATCGTTCATCGTTTGGTGTAGCAGTAGATAACGTGAAAGGAATGCCAAGCGATCGTGTTGCTCTGGCGGGAGAAGAGGGAATTAACCACACAAAAGATCATAACAGTATAAGCAGCCAAAATTTTAAAAGCACTGTCAATGAAGGCATAGAAAATGTCAACATTTTGAAAAGCTCAAAAGCAGATATTGAGAAATATCACAGCTGTTCTATGGAAGGAGAGAAAAGTTCTATGGAAGGAGAGAAAAGGAGCAGTGAGGTGGCTGAAAGTTCTTCGCAAGAAACTGGAGAAAGTCAGAGTCGACAGGTAGCTGAAAGTGTATGGCTTGAATCCTATGTAGGGTCAAAAGAAAAGGCTGCGCTTCACTTTGAGGATGAAAAATGCTGTAAGTCTGCTGAAGATGGTAATGTTAGCACCAATGGTAGCAAGAGTGGTATCAATGATGATGGCAATGGAGGAAGTTCTATTGGCCTAGATGATAATAAACATGAAGCAGATTGTTTTCAAGAAAGAGAAGGCCTAGGGAATGTTGATCATGCCAAAACAGAAAGCATTTATGGTCCAGCTGGTGCAAAAATAGATTGTGGTGGAGGAAAGTCCCCAACATTTGACAGAGTTGTTGAAAAAGGTGTGAAAAATGAATTCTTACAACCAATAATCGCAAAGGATCAACAAAACAAATATAAACACTCTGAAGACAAATTTTTGTTGAAAACATCAAGCAAAGAAGAGTCTGAAAAGTCGCCAACTATGTATCTGAAAAGCAATGTTGAAAATAGCCTGAAAGCAGTTAATAGAGTAGAGGGCAAAGTAGAAAATGAGGGGAAAGATTATGTCAATGATGCAAAATGTGAAGATATAGAAAAGGTGGGGCATCTTGAGTCTAAATTGGAAAATGCAAGTGAAGGTAAATTTAAAATGAAGACCAACATCAAGAGGGAGAGAAAAGATTATAGTGAAGAGAATAAATCTGTTGGTGAAAGTGGTATAGAGTTAAAACTAAGAAATAGAAACACCAGTAAGAAGGCTTTCTATGATTCCAATGGAAAAACTACAAGTGTGGAAAAAAGTGCTGAGGAAATTACAGAAAAATCAGAAGGCAGATGTGATGACAATCTAACACCAACTTCCTTTATTAATGAAGAGAGTGGAAGTCAAAAATCAAGTGCAGAAGACAGTGATAATTCTTCTGATAGTGAAGTACAGTTTACCAAAAGGGCNCATCAAATGATCCAAACTTTGCCACTGTGTTTTCATTCTTGTCCTTATTCGGGCACCTCTTGAATCTTCCTGAATGCTCATTGGATGAACTTGAACAATGTTTGGACAATTGTAATGATCTCAGTTTGCTACAAGGTAAGGTCAAATCTTGTTTGTTTTTTGTTTTAATGGTGTCTTGTTTGAAGGGCATGCTTACGTTTCTCTGTCATAATGCTAATGCAAGTGCATTTTCAAAATCAAATCTCAACTATTTTTGGGTCAGGTATAAAAGTAAGAAAAAGTTTGAGGGGGATGTTTCCTTATGTCTTTTGAAATACCGAAAAATGTTGTGAAAAAGAGAGTAAAGACTTGAAATTTTCAGAAGCTGCTCTGGAAGGCAAGGAAATAATTTTAGTGTACCCTCTAGCTATATTCCTAAGGTTTCTTGCAGTCAAGAGGTTAGTAGTGGAATATGCTGAAATGGGCTAAATTGTAGAGTTGCTTACTACTTTTATCATAAGCAAAGGTCAACTTTACAATGCTTGATCTTTTTTCACATCTCACTTTACAACACTATGACAACAGCTACCTTTGCATAGATCCAGAATATGTGCATGCATATAGTCCTATGAACTCTCAAATTGCAATTTGCACTCTTTGAGTTTATTTTGTGAATAAGCAAACAAATAACAAGTCTGAGGGCCTTGGATACTCTATCATATTGGTTGGCTATTTACCCATTATCTGCTATCCAAAGTTAACTTGTGACTGAAGGACTGAAGTTGCCTATAGCATTTATCTAAACTGCCTGTCTGCCACCTAGACCTGAGTGCAGGGGTTTCAATCCTACAACCTGTGGGCCAGATCTAGCCTATCAAGCCCTTCAATGTGGCTACCAAAGGAATTTTGAGTAACCTGAAATCAAGCAATATTTTTCTTGCCTGTGGTGGCAGGCATTTACTGTTAATTCCTCCAGTTCTTGCCATTGTCTAGCATGCCAGATAGAAGGCATGCAATGAGTTATATATATTTTGAAGTTCCTAATACTTAGCCATTGTAGACCCTGTATACCTGCCCAGCCCATACCACATCATGTCATCCCTTGTGTGGTCTCTGGATCAGAATTAGTTGGACACCTCTGCCCTCTTCAATAGGTCCAAAAGAAGTGATGTTGTGTTTGGTATCATTTGAATCTTATTTATTTGTAGAGAAGCATGGTCTCCTTGAAAAACTGCATTTGAAATTGTTGCGAAGACTTTCAAGGTCATGCAAGACCCAGTTCAGTTCCATCAGTCAGGTTTCAAATGACAGGTTAATCAAATGTTTGATAAAGGTGAGCTCAAGATTTAATTTTTATCTATGCTGAGTGTTCTGTTGTCACGTTTATCTATTTATGCACGAATTATGGGATTTCTGGAGCTAATTAAGTAGTCTCAGGTGCTTAGTAGAAGTCAAGGGATGCTTATTAATTTTTTCAGATTTTTTCCTTCCCTGACAGACCTTATCAAGACCCCCTGTATTTCAATTTTGATAAGTTAAAGTTTCAAAGGACAAAGTCATTCATGTCAGGACATAGCTTTTTGTTTTGTATGGTCAAATAGATACCATGTGGTTGCATTCACATTTTGAGTGTTCTTATTGCCTACTCTTAGGTCCCAATTGAGTGTCCCCCATTTTTTTGATAAATTTTCCAATCCCCTACTCTTATAAGGGTCCCCTTGCTCATTAAATTTACAATTTTTCTAGGAGAAACTGCAAAACGTTGGTACTTTTGTTGACTGCCTGTATAATGAACGAGAAATATGTGGCAAGGCTCTGAAAAGTAGTTGCTTGCAATGATGTTAACCAGGGCTTTTTGTATTTATGCTGGTTGTTACATAGCTATCCCAAGCTTCCTACCCTCCCCACTTATTTTCTAACTCCCTTTTTATTTCATCTCGAGGAATGTTCCAACCCCCCTTCTTATTTGGATCCCATCTTATTCAGGACCTGAGAATAAATTGTTAGGCAATCCACAAACTTTTGTTGCTGTTTTGTCCAGATGGACGATGAAAAAGGTATTCTATTTCTTAGAACATGACAATCCTACTATATGGGAAATCCCCCCATTTATTAGTTGCAGAAAGGAATTCCCACCCTTAACTATCAAGATTCCCCATTGTATTAAGCACCTGAGAGTATGCAACTTAATGATATTTCATTTGGAAAAGAATTGCCTTCTCATTTGTTCCACTTATAACATCTATATCTCTCTGCAAGCTTCTCCATTTAAGGCACATAATTGTGCACATGCCTTGTCATGCACCTCAGCTAGGCGAGGTGCATGTGTCATCATGTGCCATGTTCTTGAAAGTTTAACCAGATCATTTTCCTATACAATTTGATTGTATGTCTCAATGCAAAAGTTTTGCAATGAAAGTGCCTAGCATCACAAAATCTACGTCTCACAAACTACAGGATCATTACCAATCAGTCATTGGCCTGCTAAAATCTTTACAGAGAGGCCTGTCTCTGTGGTGTGTTTTATGCAATTAAAGTTATGTGGATGTATCCAGGTAGTTTGAGAAATTCTCTAGTATTTGCCTAATTTGTAAATCAAGAGTGGTATATCTTGGCTTGTCCTCAATCACTACAGTTGAAATTCATCTTTTTTCTCCTAAGTTTTCAAAATGTGTTGACTTAGACATGGCATGGGATTTGGAGAAGTTTGGCTATCATGTCCTGGGCAGTGAAGAGAGACTGATTTTACTAAAGGTATGTATATGATTCTAATAAATTTCTACCATATTGTTAGTGTTATTCTATGTGATAATATTTTGCACAAAATATTGGTAATGATCCTGTAGTTTGTGAGACGTAGATTTTGTGATGCTAGGTAATTTATTTATTTTCTACCAGGCTTTTTTGTTTTGAAATATTTTGTTATTTATTGATAGATTGAAGCTGGTTAACAAAAGAGTATTTACATTTTCAGCTTCCATCTTTAGATTGACTATGGTTCTACACCTATTAAAAATTATAATATCATGTATTTCATTATAGTGCTTGCAACTTTGAATGGCATGCTACCTAGT
>OLMO02000231.1:6932249-6946459 GCA_900291935.2 Cassiopea xamachana | reverse complement strand
TCTATAGTCAGCAAGGAAACTTGATAGTTTGTGGTAGCCTTTACAAGACAGTGCTTGAAAGAAAGTATCTTGGACAGACATCCTTGAATTTGACTCATACTGACTACAAATTGGATTTTTTTTTATACTCTCTGTTATCTACAAATAGGTATGCCATCGGCTATCTAAGGTCATCTCCCAGTAGATGCAAGATGCATGTTCCAATTATTCTGTAGTGGTAATTATACTGTCACAGAAAAATACCAACAAAGTTTGAAGGCATAAGTTTGCCGCGCTTTCGAGGTTTATAGTTTTGCACTGAAAGGACCTAAAAGTCTATGAATGTGGCTGCACAAATTGCAAGCTCCAACAGCTTCTTGCAGTCCTCCATAAACACTTCTTGGCCCCCTAGGGGACCGCGGACCCCAGTTTGGGAACCATTAGCATACACAGTTTGTAAATCCCATCTACAGTGGGAACTAGGGTCACTTAGGCCCAGTACTACGCCGTATTACTGCCGCAGCGAGTTGAATTCAGGAGCTCAAAAAGTTTAAGTGTGAATTAAATGCTGGCATAATACGGCGTCTGAAACCAAATTGATTTAAATTCGGCACAGCTCCGGTAGAGCTGCCGCATTTAAATATTAACTTCGTCTAAACTTTGGGTTGGTTTCAGACACCGAACTTGTGCCGCAGCAAATTAAATAGAATCTAGGATTCAACCGGGATTCTCTTGGATTCTTAAGGATTCGCCTATGCGCATGCGTTAGCCCGCCAAAAACTATTACAACATGGCTGCCATCGAAAGAAACATGCAAGAGGAGGAACAATTTAGCGGCGATGATGATCACCCTCCACCGCCATTCTTGCTCTACTTACTCTAAAATTAAAATATCACTGCTTTTCAGTAAGAACAGCATTAATATATGGCTTCACTAACCAGGTCTTGAAAGGAAAAGCAGAGTCACCAATGATCATTGGGTAAATGTTCTGTCCATCTTGTACCTTTGCAACTTGATTAATTATTTTCACTTCTTCTATTTCTGCATATAAGCCTGTTGACTGAAATAGTACAGCATCATGGCTGTTTCCTGGAAACCCACTGGATGCCCAGATAAATCTTTGCTTGGCATCAACTAATGCCATGAGCACTATGAAAAAAAATTATTTGAAACCATGCTGCAGCTACCTGTCTTCTTCGACGTAAAGCCTCAAATAGAAGGAAAAATTTCCTGATTCTTCGAGCATTGCGCTCTCTTGCATTTTTCGTTGCAAGGAGAAAGAACGTTCTCGTAAGTGCTATGCTTTGCATTCTTGGAGGCGCCATATTTAATATTTTGGATATTTTGGCGCCATCATTGGGACCGAGGGCAACATCAACTTGAGGCCAGAATCTAATCTAATCACTTCGATGCGGCAAGTAAATTCGGCGTCTGAAACCACCAGCGGCAGTACAGTCGAAGTACTGCCGGAGTTAAATCAATTTAACTCGCTACGGCAGAAATTCGGCGTATGAACTAGGCCTTAGTTTCTTTTCCCGCTGTGGATGGGACTTGTATTGTATCTTAGTTGTAATTTTAGTTGTTTTTTCAAGATAGATAAAAAAGAGACAAAATATAGATACTACTTTTGGGTTTTTACTTAAAGCAGACTTGTGGATGATGGGTTAAAAAATGGAAGAAAATAAAAAGACGGCCAAAGCAGAGTCGCCTGAGAAGTCAAAGCTAAACGAAAATGATTCTAATGTAGTTTGTGTTTGCCGGTACAGGCTCGCACTTTTCATTTAATAAGGGACGATTGTTAACCATAATTGAGGAAAAAGTATTGCTCAAAATTCCGGCAATTCTTGAAATTTTACAGGCTTGAGTGGAGGCATGCATTTGCAACTCAGTTCTCAAAGTACGAGTCTCGTAGAATGACCAATATGCAAATACTTGGCCACAGTTGGAGATCTCAAAAAGAGATTTTCATACGTCGGTGCAATGGTCTGGAATGAGATTCCAAACAACATTAGAAAAGTGGAGTCCACTAACCTTTTCAAACAAAAATGAAAACATGCCTCTTGGGTCAATAAAGTAAAATCAATATAGAAGTAAGCGATCCCCAAACGCTGCCTCCAGGTAGACCAGGTTCATATTTATTAAGTTGTTAATCTTTGGCAGCAAATTTATGTAAATGTTTTTAATTTAAGTAGTATTATTGAAGGAGAATTAAATAAACTTGAATATGTTTTTCGTACCGTAAATCCTCGCATTGTACTTCTCAAATGGACCCCCACCCTAGAGCTACAGATTGTTGATAAGCTCCCTCCCCTGCACGTGACTGTACTCTTAAGCGCCAAATCAACGGGGGGTCCCGATACACAGGAGGGTTGGAAAAAATTCCGAAATATAATAAACAGGGGGTTGGACTTTGAGAACAGGGCTTATATGAGTATGCAAGGGCGGAAAGAACAAGAACAGGTTATCATAAAGGATAAAACTAAAACATATACAGCAGTACTTTATATTGCCATGAAAATTGGGCGGAAATAGTACTAACAGAGAAAGGAAAGAAAAGAGGTGTTTGTAAAAGTAGTCAATTTCTTTAAAATTAATAAACGGGCGTCCTAATAAGGTCCAGGGGGTTGGAAAAAATTCGAAAAATTAATAACGGGGGGAAACGTTTATTTGGCACCTGAGAGTAGCTACTTGGGACTCTATCGGTGCTTTATAGAGCTATGAAAGATAAGGCAGTCATTAATTTAACGAAAAATCGTACGTCTTTTGGAAAACATCCTATCACTTGTACTTTTAGCATTAAAAAGTAGTGTATTGGTAAGATTCAAATATAATATCACAAAATACCATAAAATTGTGCAAGCTCCACCCCTTGAGCAAGTCCTCATGCGGAGGTCCAAAAGAAATGCCTGCAAAGGTCTTATTCGAGGACTTAAGGTGTGTCTCTGTTTTTAACGTTTGAATAACTAGAAAATAGAAGCTTTCTGAGTAAAAAGTGTTGACGTTAATGTGATATTGAAGGCAATTTCTTCTAGTGATTTCTTTGGCAAGTGATTATTTTGACGGTTTTTGACACCCCTACAACAATGTGCTAATTATTCTTCTATAGCAGCAGCATACACAGCGCAACGTGGTCAATATCATATTTGACAGTCTATATATAATTGATAGAACTGTATTTATATTTAGATGTTTTGTAGTGATGCTAGGCAAATTACATACTCTTGGATTTCTAATAGACATCACCCCTGTAATTGACTTTTCAACAATTTTCCACCAAACACTCTCAGGTACCAGATAAAGTTCCAACCCCCTGGATCTTATTAGGACCCCCCGTTCATTACTTTTAAGGAAATTGACTTCCTTATGAACCCCTGATTTCATTCCATATCTTTGTTAGTACTATTCACACCTAATTTTCAAGGCAAAATAGAATGCTTCTGTATATCTTTTAGCTGTATGCTTTATGACAGCCTGTTTTTGTTCTTTCCATCGTTTTATAATTATTTAAAGCCATTTCTCAAATCCCGACCCCCCGTTTATTTTAACCCCCCATTTATTAAAGTGTAGAATTTTTTCCAACGCACCCTGTTTATTAGGAACCTATGTCCATTTGGCACTTAAGAGTAAATTGTTATTCGAAAACCCCGGCTATTAACTTTCTAAAGTAATATCTTAACAAAGGCAATTTCTAAAGATGCTTTGGCCTGCTACCAAAAACTATAGTGTGTTGTACGTTTCAGCATTATTCACTCTGTGGACTAGGCTATGGTATATTGACATAGATTTGCGGTAAAAACCATCACCTTTTCTGCAGCTTTGTAGCTTACTTTCAAAACCCCCTGCCAATTAGGTTTTGGGGATTCCTCCAGACCCCCTAATATCCCACTCTCCCCTTCTATTCGACATGACAGAGTAAAAGTTTTTTTATACGAAAGTGGTTTTCAAGAAAGTAGTACTCAGCTGCTCAAAAAGTCAAACATTTTTGCTAAGAAACTTTTGATACTGGAATTTTGAGCAAGTAAGAGAGCTTCAGTGCTGGGCCAAAACAATTTCTCATAAAATAACGTGTATTGCACCTTCCCATTCAATACTTACTTTCTGAGCAACTGTGGATTCCTGCTCAAATTCACCACCAACTCGCCATAGCGTCTTGGCTCGCTTATGGCGAGCAAAATAGCGGTGAATACTCTCAGGTGCCACATAAAAGCCCCCTTCCGCTCATTAACTTTTGGATTTTCTTCCACTCCCCGGACCTTGTTAGGACCCCCGTTTATTACTTTTAAGGACATTGACTTTTTTAAAAAGCCCTCATTTCTTTACCTTTCTTTGTTAGTACTATTTACGCCCAACTTTCTTTGGAAAATAGCGTACTTCTGTATATGTTTCCGTTCTTTCCATCCTTGTATAATCATTCAAAGCCTTTTCTAAAATTCCGACCTTCCCCCGTTTACTTTGATCCCTCTGTTTGTTAGATTTTGGAATTTTTCAGACCCCCCTTGTTTATTAGGACCCCCAGATTATTTGGCACTTGAGAGTAGTGGGCTATCCCTTAGCTGCATGTTCTATGCCTCATACAGCTGTTACTGTTTTAAGCGTGGCACCTCTCTAACGGCTAAACCTTGTGTTTTAATCCAAATATATCTGGCATAGCTTGAGTTCGTTATTGTGAGCTACAAGATACCTCTGATTGGATAATTTGGCCTAAAAAGATCCATTCCGAGATTCAAATCTGCTAAATACTCTTGCAAAAATCAGTGACAACTAAAGTCTCCAAGAAAATGATAAAAAAGGCATACATATAGACTTTCTCAATTATAATTCAAAAACCACATGTACTATTCTAAAAACAAAATCAGTTTGCTATCATCTAACTCCGGCATTTAATACAACGCAACCAAACTGTCACACCGAAATGAAATATTGATAAGGCTTTGTATTCTGATCACAACGGAATTAATCATGATCGTCTGCTAAGCAGCTTTCTGAATATGCATTGTATTAGAGGCTTAAAATTCGGATGCAATCAAAGAATTTCAACATCCACAGTTGCAATAAATCTTATGAGGCATAGCTGCTATTACGTTTGAATGCATGTTTCTCAGAAGGGAGCCGGAACAAGAGCGAGGGGTGGTTCGAAATATTATAATAATGTTATAGGTGGGGAGGTCAGATTAAGTGGGCAGTGGAATAAACGTTTTAAACTTTACGATAATACGGCTATAAAGCTCTTTATGTTCATCAACTAGGTGTCAACGGATGTAAAAATGTGACAAGCACAAGCAATTGCTGAAATTGAGGAAGGTTTGTTCAAAATATCTGTTTTGATGATGTTTTGAAAACTTTATATGCAAAATTAATAAGCGGGGCTCCTAGTAAGGAGGAACATAAGAAAAGGTCAAAAACTTAATTAGTTGGGACACGCAATTTTGCACATAAGAGTATGACTCTGAAAAAATACATAAACATCCAATGGAGGCTAGTGTACTCCAGCAAGGGGCAAACAGTAATCTAACCCCTACTGGCACCAGCCCTATCAAAACAATCTGTAACATATGAAAATAACATGGAATGTTATAACAAATTACGATTTTTCTACACGTGATTCCAGTTGTCGAGCTAATATCCTGCTCATAATTTCAATAACAACTATAGTTCATATAGGTCTATCAAGTCAGTACAAATAATTGAATCTTGTGAGTTGAAATTTGAAAATTCTGAATATTGCAATTTTCTAAGCAATAACTTTGGAATTTCGACTATCAATCTGGTAATCGGTCTAAACAGACGAAAAAATCATGCTTTGGCTGTTAAATTTGAAAGTAGAAATGGTCATGTATGTGGAAGGTCCCTATACCTCTTTCTGTAAATGAGAGGTCCCTATACCTTCAAATATTTGTCTTACACTAAAAACTGCAAGGCAGTTGGATTCCTCGANATATTTGAAAAGGAATTGTGCAAGGTCCACATCTGCTTACATCATAGGTAGTAGAAATGCATTGCAATAAAATGAAATATATATATATTAATATAATATATATAATATATATAATAATATATATATATATTTATATATTTATATTTATTTATATATATATATATATATTTATACATTCATAATATATATATTTATACATTCATAATATATATTTTTTAAGGGGTAGGAGATCAAATAGACCTCAATTGAAAGAAGAGAAAAGTTTTCTCAATATCTCTTCGCTTTCATCATCATGACGTGTTTGGCAGCACGAAATGGATAAGGGTAGTTGACCATTAATTAAACATTCATACAACAAGCAATCAAGAATAAAAAATTACTTCAAATTAATTAACCTAATGAATAAATATCGCTTTAGTAATACTAGTAAAGACTGCAAAATCCGGGAAAATATTGAAAAATATATGATCTTGCAAAAACCATTCACAGGCACATACAGGAACAACAAGATCCATTTGCCTAGAACAAAATTATAGGGTTAAATAATGGTGTAATGTTTTGATTATCCTATGATGGTGAACAAGTAATTTTTCCACCAGTGATGTGCTCTTTTGGGGGCATAGGGTGACGTCACAAACCATGCAAGAATCTCTAAGAAAGTTGATCATGCTGCAGTAGATTTAGCATCCATTAATATAGTGTTTTTTGTGGCCTTCTTCTTTAGTCATTGTAGGTGGTTAAATTGTGAGAATGCCCCCATCCCAACTGGAAGTGACAAGGCACATCCCTGGCTTGTAGACTAACATTGTATTTCAAAGTTAACAGAAATTGGGCCTTCGTCCTTTAACGACAATCACTAGAAATAGTCAAAATTTTAAGAAAGGAATTCTACGCCCAATTTCTGAAGTTGCTCTTGCCTATTAATTCCAATTGCTCTCACTTCTAAAGGCCCAGTTACACGGTGTCTGCCATCTGATCTGCCATCTACTTTGCATACTAACGGAGTAAAACAGCCCGTGAATAAAAACAATTTCATTTGGTGCTACTCTGAATATCTAACAAAAGGCAAAGATTGCTCTTTATTGTGACAGATTATAGTTGAACATTTAGCGTGTAACAGGGCCTTAACATATGTTTGCGTGTGGGTATCCATCATTTGCACTATCAATTGAGTCACCATAATCTACAAAATTAAAGCTAATCAAGACTTATGCTATGGTCTTAGAGAATGCTTATGACTGAAACATGATGATCTTCAATTGGGTGAATACATCAATGTAATGCTCCTCCGATCCAGTGGACTTAGGCCCAGTTCATACGCTTTATTACTGCCGCAGCGAATTAAATAGACTGCAAAACTAGTGCAGGTATAGTGCATGCTTACTGACATGTGGTTCAGACATCTAATTAAAATTTTGAGCATTAAATCACAGCATGATCTCTGTTCACCGTTTTTGTACCCTCTTTATCATTTCAAAATGGCAGAACGAACGAGAAATACAATTGTGCAAGCAAAAAGTTTGATTCTGCAAACAAAAAAGAATCGGAAAGAGTAAGAAAATCGATGAAAATTGACGAATTTACTTTTACTTGAATTACCATGGAAAAGGAAGATGGTAATATGCTCCTGGTTTCAAGTAATTCTGCTTCTAACCAACCTACAAACTGTAGCCATTCGGGCACTTCGTGCCTGTAGAGGATTGCTTAGTCCAGGGGTCTTGAGGAAATTTTGGAACTGCTCCGATGATGTCAGATTCAGGATGAATTTTCGCATTACTAAGGGTACATTTCAATTCATTCTTGCCTAAAAGAAGACCTGCAGCGTCAGGCAGAAGCGGAAGTTCCAACCCCCCCCCTGAAAGTAGACTGGCTGTGTGCCTCTATAGACTTACGAGAGGGTACTACCTGCACCATATTCGAGAACTGATTGGCTTAGGAACATCCACAGTTGCGAGATTGTCAAAGAAGTGTCTAGCATCATTGTCAATCGTCTTTGGGAAAAAATTTGTAACCAATAACTTTCCAACTAATTCAGAGAAGCTAGAAAAAGTTTTCGCCTAATTTGAAGAAAAATGGCAATACCCATCTTCCTTTGGTGCTGTGGATGGCTGTCACCTGCCTATAAAATGTCCAAGAGGTGGCCAGGAGAATGCAAAGGAGTAAAAAAATTTTTTAAACGTTTTTCCACTGTCTTAATGGCACTGGTTGATTCAAGAAAGAGATTTATTTGAGCTGCAAGCGGCTTTCCTGGGAATAGCCATGATGCTATAATTTTACAATCCAATTGGCTATATGCTAAGGCGATGAAAAGAAACATCATTCCAACATTGAAAGACAGGAGTGAAAGTGCTGTTAAACCAATGATTATTGGTGGCTCAGAGTTCCCCTTTCACACCTGGTTGATGAAGCCATATGCTGATACTGTTCCCAACCCACAACAACAGTAATTTAAATATCAGTTGAGTCGTGTTTCAATGGTGGTGGAAGGTGCCTTTGGCCTGTTAAAGGGAAGATGGAGAGTTTTGATGAGAAAGAGCGAGTGCAAAGAACAACCATTGAAGGTAATGTCACTAGCTTCTGTTGTCCTGAACAATATCTGCATAGATATGGATGACAAAGCTATTAGGAATTGGGATATAGGATTCGATCAAAGAACAAACAGGAAAAGGCCACTGCCTGAAATAAGAGATCTTTTACATATAACCAAGTGCAGAAAAACACCAGGTGCATGCATTAATGCTGCAAATATTTGAGACTTCTTGAAAGAGTAAGTTCTGGCGAGAGAAGCAAGAATGTGATGTGGATCAATGCTAAACACATAAACTACATAGGCCAAAAAAATTTTATGCTCAAACTGCTCTTTGCATTCTGATGATTAATTCAGCTGGTAAAGAAAAAACTTGATCTGATGATGCCTTTCTATAGATATTCCTTCTTTGCACCATCAAGCCAAGGTTTTCCTTTACCAGTCAATTAATTGCTTTTTAAGAATGGGGACTATGAGATCTCAGCATTTTATATCAAGTGCAACTGGAAGGCATAAAAATGGAGTTTTATTCTGAGACTAGGAGCAATTTGGTTATTGGGCAATTGTTGAAGAAAATATTAGAATCTTATACGTCCAGGTTTTGGTGAGCTAAAACAATGCAAATCAGAATTCTCATTGGATGACATTCACACAGAAAATGGATCTTGATAGTACTTCATGCATTTGGGCAGCCAGGAATAAAGATTTGTACATGAAGAAAAGACTTGAGGCTTGAGTTTCCATTTTGCAACATTTTTTGAGCCCCATCACTCTGGGAACTGCAAACTACACTAATAAAGCTGCGTTGCTAAAAATTTATTTCTTGTTTGTAATAAGAAGGGTCTTATTTCATGCAATTTTGGAGACCCAAGAAATTGGGCTTTTTCAATTTCCTACATCACTGTTAATATAACACACCACGAAAATGTACACCAAAATGCCTCCAATTCTCTAATTATCCTCTAAAACAATAAATCCCCTTGCAAAGCTCTTTTCATAGCTTTAAACTAAAAAACAATATAACTCTATGTGATAGAATAGCCAAATAGCTTTGAAGGAAGTTCTGATTTTAATGGCTGATTTCATCAAACCAAGAAAAATTATATTGCTATTAGAGATAAAGCTTGGTCTGATTGTACAAAGCAGTAATGAATTTTCAAATCAGTGGCAAAAACCACATCAGAAACAGTCATCAGAATGCAACAAAATTTTTGAGCATAAAATTGCGTTGCCTTGTTTTATACTTAATAAATGGTACAATGTTTGCCAAAAGTCTTGGAACATTTCCTGTGATTTGTGCTGTAGACAAACCACAAAACCCTCTCTTCCGTAAAACAATGTTGTTTGAAGGGCATATGACTACTCTGGAATAAACGGGGGGATGGAAAATTTCCCAAATCATAAAAAACGGGGTGAATGGTTAGTAGTCCCTTTAAATTGAAAACAGAAGGAATAAAAACAAGATGCCAATTTCTTCAGGCTTTCGCTTAAAATAGAACAAAACGTATAATAAAAAAAAATGTGCACAGGTTCAATATTCAGCTCATAATAATGTTTTTACTCTTTCTTTTTGTTTTCGATGCGCTTCCTCACGCTACGACGAGCTTCGTTGTACACATTTTGCAGTTTCTTTAAATAGGGAAGAAAAGTCTCACTTGTTCCATGTTTGTTAAACAATAACGTAAGATTATCAAGAAATCTTGCATCTTTATTGATTGAATCATCCTCGCATAAATTAGAAAGAAATGCGGTGTTATGGATAATCATTGGCTGTGGTTCAAAAGGAGCTTCAACCGTGCTTTCTGCGGGTCCAACTGCTTCATCGACATCGCTGACATCACTTTCAGGCTCTGCATCTAAATCATCTGTTGCTGAACCTCTTTCTTCATCATCAATGCTCACCTCCTCCTCTATGCCTCTATGAAATCCAAAAGTTCTGCACATTCGATATTTTTTCTACGGATACCTTTCGATGGAATCAACTTTCGAGTCACCTCTTGTAACGTTGCTGGCATATCTGATTGCATCAGCCCATCTCTAAACAATTTCATATCCTCTCCCACTACACGGAAAAGCCTGTCAGAGACCAGGTAATCCTCAGAACCATCCAAGGCAGTACCAACAAATAGCGACTTGAAAGCTGCTTTGGTATCAACTTCAATCTTTGACCAAGCTGATAGCAACATCTTCATGATATCTTCTCTTGTAGGTGAAGGAATTTTCGCTTTGAAGCTTAGATAACATTAATGAAGTTTCCTTTTCATGATACAGACGTTTTAAAGGTCTGTGAATGTAGGTATCGTTTTGTTGGATAAAGCCTGTTATGCCTCCGACAAGGATGACCAGTACCTATCCTCTGTGCCAGAGAGCTTTTCTGAGATGGACAGCATAATCATCCAAAGCATAAATGGCAAAATAGTTTGGAGTGAATGGCTTGTATCTGTTTGGTAGATTGTCGATTGTTTTCAACATGTGCTCTAACATATATGACCCGCACTCTGACCATTGGAATGTAACACTAACAGGAGCATTTACTTTTGTCCTGGTTCCTTTACCCTTGAAGACAAATTCGGGTAAGAGATTAATGGCAGGATCTGAAGAGATTTGGGTAAAGACAGTCACCTTTTGACAGGAAAGCATGCAGTTCTCCTTGATAAAAGTATCTTCGCCTTTGAAACTCATGGTTTTTTCACCTTAGGATTCATTACGGTGTAATGGCATCTGATCTCCATTTATTATTGGCGGATCAATGCCATAATGTTTAAGAAAAAAGCGTCGGACAGTCCACACATTTTTCAAATAATCTTCGAGTCTGATAACAAGACCTTCCTTTTTAATCAAGAATCGCTTATTTGGCTTTCTAAGGCTCAGGCCATATTCCTTTTCCCAATCTTTTATCTAGTGGTTTCCAAATTTCAGCCGATGCTCAGGCTCCACATTATTCTGTGTAAGCCATTCTGAGTACAGAGTCTGAGCTTTCAATTTGAGCATTCGCTTCGGCATACGACAACGTAATGACTCTCTGACATCAACACTCAAGGGGAAAAGCTCTTCTCGTACCTCAGGAGAATTAACCTAGCAACCTCCCCCAGACGCTCTAGCTTGCTTAGCAGGATGCAAGGAAGGATAATTCAATTTTGGCAAGTCTTCGTATGCGCGACTAGCAACTTTTAGAGCCTTGTTGAAAACTGGATCGTTGTTGGCTACATCAGCTAAATCTGTATAAAACTCACGCACCGCTTTGGCTAAGTATCCACACTTTGGTTTAAGGGGAACATGTTTCTTATGCTTATAATCATACTTAGTTTTACTTTTATTTCTTTTAATTTCAGCTTCATACCCTTCATGGTACTTGCAAACAAGCTCGCCGAGTGCAAGTTTCTCCTCATTAGAATAACTTTCTTTCTCACTGCGTTTGAAGTTCATTTTTAATAGCAGCAAATAAATTTAACTGGAATAATTGAACTTACAAGTGTAACATGTAACATGCTTTTTCGTAAAGTTTTTAAATTGTGGCTTTTCAACACAATTTCTTCAAAAAAAGTTGCTTCGAATTTATAAACAAAATCAAAATCATGTGTCCTCAAGTATCTTGATACAGAAGCCTCAAAAAAATAAACAGGGGGTCAGGAATAAGGATGTCTTGGATTGATTTTTTCCAAAAAACTTAATAAGCAGGTGGGTAGGTTTATTCCGGACTCGAGAGTAGCAAGATTGGGATATGTGATGCTTTTCCAAATAGCTAAGGTCCCTGGCTAGTGATTCAACATTGTACAAGGGAGGGAAAGGGGTTTACATTCTCTTTAATACCTCGCAAAAAAGGACGAGGGTAGACAATTCTTAAAACTGTTTGGGCGTTCCAAGTAATTTTGGCAGTTATTGTCTGTTTGGATTGAAAATGTGGTTGTAGAATTGTTGTAATGGTTGATACTCCTAGGTTTTCAAGGGTGCTGATTTCATTGTTATCAGTTTCAAGGTGATAACAACAAAGGATGATGCATTTTTATGACAATATATTTTTCAACAATGCATTTTTCTAGTGATATTTCATACAAGAGGTCTATAAATATAAATGAAAGCAGTAAAGAAATGCCCTATAAGCCTGTTATTTAACACGCATTAGCATATTGTTTACCTAAGGACAACATTCATACGTATTGAAGACAAAAGCAGAGGGTAGTAAATTGCAAATTGACACGGTTTTCTATCATTCTGTTATCAGTAAATGTGAAAAGTAACTCAAATTAATAGTATACATGGCATACGTGCAATTCATGAAACAAATAATGCATTCTAAATCTAGTATTTGACTTTTGTAGGGAGTTCCCATTCTATAAATTTTGAGTGAAAAATAGCTGTTTCCAATGACAACCTTTGCTATCTGAAACGGTATGGACATCCTCCCTCTCACTAGATCGATGCTAGAGAGTGGGCGGTTTAAAATCAATATTCAAAATAGTGAGGCTCTTCATATTGTGAAACACTAGAAACAACTATCACAAAACTTATAACACTCTGTTAAGTTACCAAGGCAAGCAAACCTCCTCAATACTACCCAGCAACAGTGTGAAGAGGGCATGTTTGACTACAAACAGTAATACTGACACTAGTCTATTTGATAAAGAAAAGTTTTGTTCTGCAATAGTGCAATCATTTCAGTCTGCTACTAAATCAGTAGTACATCACTGGGCATGTTGCATGGAGCAGCATAAAAATGATATGTACCACTTCCACATTGATGTGGTATTAGATAGAGCACAGAGATAGATGAAAGTAAACAAATGCATCCAAGACAATTACAACATTGTCGTGAACTTCTCAGATCATCCTGGGTATTACTCAGCTTACAAATAAGTCACAAAGGAAGACTAGGCTGTCTTAGCAAGCTCAAACCACCCAACAAGTGTAGTAGAGCCAAGAACTGGCAGTGCTATCAAGGTAAGGGCAAGAAAAGGCTGCAAAAAGGGGAAGCACTGGTTCAATACTGAGGTGTCAAACATTGTTCTGGAGCAAAACTTCCACGGTCGCCTTGAGCTACTGGCTCTTGCAAAATCCAGAGTACAACAAGATAGACGTCTCTAAAATTTTATCCTCAAAAGAAGTCAAAAACAGGTAAAGGAGCTTGTGGAAACAGTTTGGGAAGTTGAGACACCCACCGAAAAAACTGCAAGATCCAAACTGTCCAGAGCAGCCACCGAAGAAACTGCAAGATCCAAACAGTCCAGGGCAGCCACCTTGTTTATGTAGAAACAACAAGTCTAAAAATAATTGTGAGTCGGCAATAGGACAACAACTTATTGTAAATCCAGAATGTGCCAAACCATGTACATATAACAATTCTCGGATTATTGGGCAAGCAGGATCATCTTTTCATTTAAGTGTTTTGGAATCCGTTTACATCAAGGCTCAAAACCCAATCTTGTGTAGACAAAAAGGGTTCGTTTTCTCATTGGGATTCTTCAAGTAAACAATGGTTAATAGGTCCTAATTGGTCACAATTGAGGCCAATTAGACGCATCCTATGACATGTAACCGCATCTGGATATATAGTTCAGTTAACCTTTAGGTCACTATCCGATGTTTTCATACTCTGATGAGTGTCGGCAGTGGCGAAGCTAGGATGAAAAAGTTAGTCCTGCCTTTTTGGAATGAAAGGAAAACACATAAGAGGGGATCTCAAAAATTTTCTTAACTCTGCTGTTTTGAAACACTCTATGGAAAGTACCCATTTTCAGATACTTAAAGTTGACATACATCTCCTACAAGTA
>OLMO02000231.1:6904722-6920654 GCA_900291935.2 Cassiopea xamachana | reverse complement strand
GGTGTGCTACAACCTCCTTCCCCTCCTTAGACCTTAGCTTGTATATAACCTCCTTGCAGGACAAAATGTCATAAGGGTCAACCAACTTGCCACCAAATTTCCATGTCTTAGGGCATTGCGACCAAACAGAACTGCCAGAAGGAAATGGGACCCACTTTTGATGATGAGAGTCATAGCTACGTGTTTATTTGCGACGACTAGCTGCTAGCTTGTTCTGTGCTGCTACTTTAATGTCATGCATTGCACTACGGAGTGATCTGCTGTAATCAGACTGACTGCTGGGGTTCTTTAAGGGGAGGTCTAATTCTAACGCTAGTGGTGTACGAAGGTCTTTACCAAAAACCAATTCGTAAGGACTGAACCCGGTGGACTCATGACAATTTGTATTATATGCATATACAGCTAAACTAACCCAATTATCCCACCTCTGTCACCAATTTGTAGTGTGTTTATGGTTCCAAGGCTGAGACGCAAGAGAATACGCGAATATGTGTCCGTACTCTACTTCTCAATTCCCAGACTACTAGTATTTTATGATTGTTCTAATATTATAGGGTATAGAGTAAATACTCAATATAATGTCCATTTATTTTAAGAAACTATATTGCGTTAGAAAGGTATGAAAACTTTGATACAAACTCTTGCTAAATTATTTTTGCAAGAGACTATTGATAGTTCTTATGTTGCCCACAAAAAATTTGGTGGTTTTAGGAAATGTGGTGATATGAACATAAATGATTATATACTAGAATTTGATCAAAGGTATCAGAAAAGTGTAAAACATACCTAAACTATGATAAAATGAAGTCAGCAATGAAGAGAATTTTTGGACAAATAGGCACAGTGATCAGAACAACTGAAAGGGGGCTTCTTGTGCCATTAAACAAGAATCTGCCCTGTACACTGAACATGGAAGAACTAACGAATAGCAAATTGAAATCCATGAATCCATTGAACAAATTTGGCAAGTGTACAAGGTGTAAAATATGCCAAAGTATATTTCACTGGTGGAGGAAATTCCCTCACAATGCCTCCTTGGTAAATATGACTAAACATGAAGACAAAAATGATGATATTGAGACAACTTGGAGGAATCCGACATCACACTGTTAACTGCAAATAGAGAACTTGAGAATGGAGTTTTTAAGCTGAATCTCTAACAACTCTACAGTACTAGATACTGCTTGCACCCAAGCAGTATGTGGAGCAAAATGGCTGTATCAATATGAAATGAATATGAAAGATGGAGAGATACAATCCTCATTCAGTGACAGGCCTTTCCTCTTTGGTAATAGACAAATCGTAAAATGTTTCAAGCAAGTTGTACTACCAGCAAAAATTGTTAGTACAGAATGTATCATTAAGACAGAGGTAGGTAAGGCCAACATACCTCTTCTTTTAGGTAAAGAATCATTAAAACGAGCAGATACTGTGGTAGATCTAATGAATGATACTGCTGAAATGTTTGGTATACCCATGAAGCTCCATTTCATTTCCTGTGGGCAATATTGTATTGCTATATCCAATGATGGAAATGAAGAACATAATGCACCTGAATCTATTATTCTATTGATTGATGAAAGCATGGGTGAAAATGAGAAAAAGAAAATCTTTATTATATTGCATCAGCAATTTTGACATTGTTCTGCAAATTGATTAAAGCAACTATTAAAATGACCACCAAGTGGACTAGGCCACAGCACTGAGCTGGGCATTGATGTCCAAAACTCCCTTCAAAATGTGCATGGGTATAGTCCATTCCAATCACTGCTTGGTGTATTCCCAAACTTGCCATCCATACTGATAGATCAGCCTCCTGCATTAGAAGGAACCACTATGTGGTAGCATGTTAGAAAGCATATAGATAGTCTGCATGCTTCCTATGAGGCCTTTGTTAAAGCAGAATGCTCAGAGAGGATTTGAAGAGCATTGCATAAGCAGATCCACTCATTGCCAAGGGAGTTCTCACCAGGTGACGAAATATATTACAAAAGACCAGATAGTCAAAAGTGGAAAGGCTCGGGTACTGTTTTGGTCAGGATGTCCCTGTTGTCTTTTTAAGGCATGGTGGCACATTAGTAAGAGTGCACAAATGTAGACTCCAAAGTGCTCTTTTCCTGGAAAGTATTACAAAATGTCTAATAGACAGGTACGCAACTCTTGATAGAACAGAAGATGACAAAAATGAGCTCAAGAATTATAGACCAATTGAGCAGGATGACAGTGAAACCAAACCTTCAAGTGATAATGATGGGAAGGAGGATGATGGTATAGTCAGAAGGAGATCCAGAATAATGCTCATAGAAGAGATCCCATCAAGCAACAAAACGTCACAGTCAAAGCAGGGTGTGGAATCAAATACACAACTCGAAACATTGATGATAAAATTCAAGCTGAAGTGCTTAGCCGTGCAGGAAAAGCATCTGGTAGCAAAAGGAACTGGTATATCACCAAGATTAACAGCCTTCGCAATTGGAAGGGTGAGAGATTTCTGTTGATTTGAGTAAATTTTCAGATCTAAAAATAGCTTAGCCCGAAGATGTAGATAATTATGAAAATGTTCTATTGACAAGTGAAGTTCATTTCAATGAAGCAAAGTCTGTGGAGCTTGGTAGCTGGAAACAGAACAGTGTATACGCAGAAGTGGAAGACTTCAGACAAAAATGTATATCTACTCGTTGGGGTTGCAGCCTGACATCAACTTCTGATGACATAATTCCCAAAGCCAGACTAGTAGGAAGGGGAATTGGGGAATTTACTGCAAATATCCAGAAATACTCTCCTACTTGTGACCATGAATCTCTAAAGGCATGTGTCTATAGGACTGCATTTTCCGCTTTAAAGGAAAATGCCCTCGACCTTTCTTGACTGGCATGCGCAATAATGCAGAAATGTCACTGACCCAGGTGATTTTTATCCTATGGAGCTCAGGCGATGTTGAACTCATTCTACTATTGCTTGCAAACTTTCTCCTCACCAGCTTGATATTCAATCAGATTGCAGGAGACTGTATACATTGCAAAACACTAGGAGCGTATCAAATTTCATGATGGCTGAAAACGAAGGCCCATTTGCGTTAACAAACAAAAGGTGGGTATTTTTCACATACCTTTCAACTGTTTTAACAAATAGCGTCTTTACAAAGTCAAGAATATCTGCATCAACAAATTAATCGAATTCGTAACGAAGATATGCTATGTAGACCTTTGTGTGTAGGCACTCAATGGAGCAACGTTTATTCCATCGAGTACGTTTATGTTATAGAAACTGTAACAGAGCAGAACTTACTGTTCAATTCTGGAATAACGCCGATTGTGTAAGCAAAAAAGCTGAGTTTTTCTCCTGAAGTAGACAGCGGGACGGGAATGCAGCTCAGTTGGGGAATTCCCCAATACGCTGGTGAGGAAAATAAGCTCAAGAGCATTTTCCGCTGGAGAGGAAAATGCAGTCCTATGGACATCCACCTTAAGGCTTATAACAGCAATAACAGCTCAGCGTCAATGGGAATTACATGCTATGAACATAAAGCTGCATTCTTACAAGGACAAAACATGGAGAGAGAAATCTATGTAATGCTACCTAAAGAAGCAAATTCTAGTGAGATCTGGCTACTCTGCAAATCTGTCTATTCTCTGAGTGAAAGTTCTCTATATTGGTAGAAAAAGGTAAAATCAATTATGCTTGAGCATGGTGGTTCAAAGTCAAAATTAGATCCTACATTGTTCTACTGGTGTGATGATACAAGCTCCTTAGTAGGGATTTTTGCTGCACACGTTGATGATTTCATCTGATCAGGAGGAGTTCAATTTGAATGTGCTGTCAATAAAATTCGTGCTGCTTTCAAAGTTGGAAGAGAAAATAGTAAAGCATTTAAATACTGTGGCATTGAACTGATATCTGTCAATGGAGACATTTACCTTAATCAAGACAAGTATACAGAAAATATCAAAGTAGATCCTATAAACCTATCAAAGTAGATCCTATAAGAGCCCAATAAAAAAGTTCTTTATTAACAGAAAGGAGAGGCACGCACTAAGATCCAAAGTTAGACAGCTTCTATGGCTTGCTCACCGAATCCGACCTGATTTACTTTTTGACACTGGTGTTTTTGCCAAAACATTGGAAAATGTACTTTGAAGGATATACTTGATGTTAACGCAACCGTTGGAAATGCAATATCATCGAAAATAACTCTAAAATATCAACATTTGGGTGATGGTAATGATCTATGCTTGACGATCTGTAGCAATGCTGCCCTAGGAATCTTACTGATGGTGGTAGTTAAGGTGGTTGTGTAATTTTTCTTGTCGGGAAATCTGGAAAATTCTCACCAATTTGGTGGAACTCCAGGAAAATACACCGAGTTGTACGTAGCACATTAGTTGCAGAAACAATTTCAGTATGTGAAGAAATCGATATAGGTGTGTTTATAACTACATTGTTCACCGAGATAAATACTGGAAAAGATCAACCACAAACATTGCCGTTGGTTTTGCATTATAGATTGTAAATCCTTGTTTGAAGCTGTATATTCTACATACTATGTTGCTGAAAACGTCTCCGCATAGAATTAAATGAAATCAAAGACCTTATTTAGAATAAGTGAATCCATAATATGCAATGGTTGGAAACAAAGAAACAATTGGCTGATTGTTCAGCAAAGAAAGGAGCTTCACCTAAGGAGTTGAGAAATGTACTTCATTAAGGCGGTTTTTAACAAAATCTCTTACAAAGTCCATGTTGTGCTGGATTATGAACTTTGAACTATCATTCACTTATTACATTTTGCTTTGTAATTCAAGAAAATGATATGGGAATTTGTGTGGTGCGTACACTTCAGCACGCCATTATGTTGTTGGTGTTTGTACAGCGCAACCACGGATAGGGGCACTTAAGTACCTACATACTTTTGTTGTAAGGAACCTAGCT
The DNA here is from genome assembly GCA_900291935.2 of Cassiopea xamachana. Taxonomy (NCBI): domain Eukaryota; kingdom Metazoa; phylum Cnidaria; class Scyphozoa; order Rhizostomeae; family Cassiopeidae; genus Cassiopea; species Cassiopea xamachana. Next base: position 6,915,725 of record OLMO02000231.1, on the reverse strand, counting down.
CAATGCCTAGCTCTAAAAGTTCCTCATTTTTGGACTTCTATTTATCAAACTCTAATACTGAATGTTCCTTAATAATTCCTTAGTGGTTCCTTAATTTTCACTGCACAAATAGTGACATAAAAGCGTTACAAACACAAGGAAACATCAGAATTCTGACTGCTACCTTTAGTTTTGGCTAGAACTCAAGACCAAAAGCACAAATAAAACTGGAAAGGAGCTTTATAAATGCACCTGTGTGATATTTAGCTGTAAATGAATGGAACCAGGTTCCTAATTTTTTATTGTTCGCAATTATGAAAGTTTACAGAATTAAAAGTCCTAAAGCTTTCTTCCGTTAGTAGTATAAGGTCCTTACATATTCCGGCGGTGTAAATGTAGTTCCTTTATATAATGGTTCCTTATGAAAAAACGTGTAATTGCCGTCCCCATGCTAAGTAGTTTTTTGAAAATATTTCCAACCCCCGCTCGTATTAGGAACCTCCCGCTTATTAGTTTCTTGTGCAAAGGTTTTTCAAAACATGTTTGAAACAGATGCCTTGAACAAGTCTTCTCTCTCAGCAATATTTCTTGCTCCTTATATTCTCACGACCATATCACGACCATATACGCCTCATTTATGAACATGGAGTGCTTCATACCCCAAAACATATCTTTTACTCTCCCCCCGCTTATTCCGACCCCAAATTATTTTGATGTTTCCAACCCCCCCGGCAATAGGCACTTTTTGAATGATAGTAGCTTTGCAGTTATCTAGATACCTTAGAAAAACATGTCCTCCCCTTTGTATTGGACTGGTTTAGATGTTTTAGACAGAAATTCTGCAGACATTGTGGAGCAGCATTGTTCAAGGGGGCTTTCCATGGCTACATCTCCAAGTTCAGAGGTAGGCGTGCTATAATTTATGCTATACTTTGGATGAGTGCTCCTATGTCGTTTGTTGAGGACTGCCTCAAAAGTATATTGAAATTGCTTTAATTTGTGTTTGGGACGGGACTCGAGATGTTTCAGGTTGAACCTCAAAGGTTCAAGTTCAGGTTCAGGTTGCTGAAGGGTTTTGTGTATAAAATATAAAATATGAATATATGAAATATGAATATAACCTAGTGTCCCTTGACAAAATCAAATATCCTTTGGCTTCCTTTGTATACATTTTTGCAATTTATTCAATGACGACTTATCCAAAAAGATTTATTGCAACAAAACTCAAATATGAAATGCAACGTCGTAATCCTCCGCCATTTAAGTTGGCGGCAACTCCTTATAATTTTCCTTGTAATAAGACTTTACACACTAGACAATGAAAATGTTGTATGTCATAAGGCGGCCATCGAAAATTTGTTGCGTTCGTGTCGCCCGACCGACTCTGTTTTTCAGCAAAATCCCGAGTCGGAAAGTCGGAAAAATTGTCGGGTTGTTTTGAAATGACAAGAAAATTTTAGAACGTTTCCACAAGTAAACAATTAACATGTGGACACGTAGTTCACTTTCAATTCTACATCCTTGTGGTTGATTTATAGCAAACCAATATCAATAAAACCCCCGAATTGTATAGGAAGCCTTTGTGAAGTAGTTAACGAAAAACTGTGTTGTTTACTCCTCGAACACGTGTCTTCAACCTACCCCATGTATTTTGGAAGCCGAAGTCGAAGTTGGTCAATTTAATGAATTGTTGTGGTTCCAGGTCGTTCTGGCTACTGGTGAAAGCATAGAGGTGTGGAGATGAGCATACCCAGTCTATTGATTTGACCAAGTGATAAGTATGCCTGATGATGGTATACCTAAGAGTAATATTAGGAAACAAAAAAGAAAGTTAAGTAAAGTTGTGAAAACATTAGCTTTGAAACTTTCATAGACGTGCGTACGCTCTGAAGAGCACCCCTCCCTTTGTAAGTTTTGTACGCTTTTTGGATTCACCAACCCCTTGAGGGTGTACTCTCAAGTGCCCAATAAACGAGGGGGTCATAATAAAACAAGGGGTCGGAAAACTCCGAAATTGAATAATCAGGGGGTTAAAAAAAACGGTGATCGGAATTTGAGCAACAGCTTTACATGATTATACAAGGACGGAAAGAACAAAAACAGGTTACCATAGAGCATAAAACTAAAGTATATACAGAAGTATGCTATTTTGCCATGAAAATCGGGCGTAAACAGTACTAAAACACAAGGAAAATGCAATGAGATGTTTGTTTAACTTAATAAACGGGGGGATCCTACTAAGGTCTGGGGGTTTGGACAAAATTCGAAAATTAATAGGTGGGGAGGACATTTATTTAGCACCTTAGAGTATGCACTTTTTGAATGGCCGCTACATGAAATGACCGATTGGATTAGTCGGATTTTCATAATGTTGAAAAACCCGACAAAATATCGTACCGGCCGACCAACCGACTCGTTTCGACAGCCGATTAGAACGCGAACGCAACGTATTTTAGATGGACGCCTAACTGAATTTTCCTGCTATAACTTTGTTTTAAAGAGGTCGTCGTTGAGTAAATTGCAAATAAGTATACAAAGAAACCAAAAAAATATTTAATTTTGCTAAGGGGCACTAGGCCCAACTTGAAACATCTGGGGCCCCGTTTCCAACACAAATTAAAACAATTTCAATATACTTTGGACGCAATTGTCAACAAGCAACCAAGGAGAACTCATCAAAGTGTAGCATAAATTATAGCATGCTTACCTTTGTACTTGGAGATGCAGCCATGGAAAGCCTCCTTGAACAATGATGCTCCACAACATCCGCAGCCTTTCTCTTCAAATACATCTAAACCAATGCCATACGAGGGGGCAGAACATGTCTTTCTAAGGATTTCTAGATAACTAAAAGGCTACTACCATTCCAAAATATGATAATTTAAGTCCCTGCTCCGATACTCCCTACGCACGCGGTTTCACTCAGTTCTGCTTCCTGAAGCTTAAATGTGTTTTCTGACACTGAGATGTATTTCGTGCCATGCTAATGTGTTTTCTGAAACTGGGATGAGTTTTGTGCCATGATAATGTGTTTTCTGAAACTGAGATGTGGGTCGTGCCATGTTAGTGTGTTTTCTGAAACTGGGATGTGTTTTGTGCCATATTAATCTGTCTTCTGAAACTGACATGTTTTGTGCCATGTTAATGTGTTTTCTGAAACTGGGATGTGTTTCGTGCTATATTAATGTGTTTTTGCCGTGTTAATATATTTTCTGAAACTTTAATTTATTTCCTGCCATGTTAATGTGTTTCGCGACATGTTAATGTGTTTGATCGGTTTGGGCCACGGTAGTGTTGTGAGCTGAAAAAATGCTTTTTTATAGCTACCACAGTATTGGCCTTGAGTTCTACTATTTGAGTTTTACTTTGATTCAATCTATTATGTGCTAGCCCTGAGACAATACATGTTTTTATTTGCGCATATGCCCAACATTACTAAATGCAAGCAAGCGCATTGGCTCTTCTTACACCCGAGTTCATTGTGTTTGTTACTTTTGTTGACTGATTCAAACAGGGAAGCTGTCATTGGCATTTACGATCAATGAAATTTGTTTAAGAAGCCTGTGACGGTAATGAGTTAGTCCCGTCTGAATCCGATTATGTTGGGAAAAGTGGGCAAAGCTATAAAGTTACATCTTGGCTAATTTTTAGGCGAAGTGGCAAATTCGTTTGCACACTTGGGAAGCATTGACAAATTGCTCGCAAAAAAATTTAGTTCAAATGTTAGACCAGATGTTTATCATTTGCGTAGGACTTGACTTTCCAGAAAAGGCAAAGGCACTCACAAATGAATGTCTTTTACTATGGCATATGTGTCCATTTTTAGAAGTAGCAGTTAATGGCGGCCTGGTAGAAAGCCAGGGCCGCAAGCATCCCATAGAGTATAATGGAGGGACACCTTAGTAGAGAAAGGGAGCTAGATCAATTTCTAACATTTACATCTTTATTCCTCTCATTTTCATACGGTTTCCAACTAGGTGTCAATGTGTGATGTCATAGTCCACACCGATAACACCGATACTTGAGTTCTGACAAACAATAGGTTGGAACATATATGGTTCGATAATATGATTTGGTTTCAGCAGTTGTTCAGATCGTTTTCTCTGCAAAGGACAGTCAAACTTACTCGCCAAGTATGTCAGTTTCCTTTCATTTTGTACTTCATTTTGGGGGATGAAAAATCAAAGAGGAGTGGTATACCATCTGCCTATAATTTTCGTTTGACTTGAATCCTAATGATTTGTATAGATTCAGGATTTCTTTCGCAGCAGGGTGACTTGAAATGACCATTGCATAATCTGAAAATCCTTACTGGACCTCAATTTTGCACACCATCGTTCAATATTTTTCTCCAACAACCTGGATCGCTCACCATATTTGAGAAAGGAGAATAAGCACTTTCATGTTCCTGTGAAATTATATGCTGCACATTCAACCATATTCTTAAAAATCTATAGCCCAGACATAACTTGACTGCAGTAAATTTGATTCGTACCGGCGTTCTAGTATAAATAGCAGTCTTGTGTACGTAACTCTCTTTTCGAGAAATCAAACATGATATCTATGACATCACGCGAAATATTCGCCGACAATGACCGAGTACTCAGTGGCACGTTATAGCTATTTCAAAACTAGAACTGCATAAAAACGCGCTGTTATTTACAAAAACGAAGGTTGTATTCGAAATTAGCGTATCTTTTTCTACAAGATATCAAATCAAGAAATAATTTTGACTTTGTTGTTCTCCTTTAACTATTCTGAAGAGAGTGGTGATTTGTGTGTTGAATAGCTGCAGTCTTTGAGTGTTATTATCCCTTTAACAAAAAGAAAATAAAGTCACTGTGACCAAAAGAAAATATTTCAAAGTGGCTACTATGATCAAAAAAGTTTCGCAGTAGTGGTTGAATACCACAGCAAATTTTTAGGGAAATGTTTAATTAACTTGGTGGCCATTCACCAATTATGTCATGCAAGTTTTGACAAATTTTGATCCCTTCATAAATTGTTAGAAAGTCAAAGAAGATGTTACCCCGCCCACTCCTGCATTATATCACAAAATTGTTATTTTTGAGTTCAATTTTTTAAGCTAAAAGCGAAGTTGAGTAGCCTTGCGATATCAGAATTGCCCTACAAGCTCTTCTTTCTTCTGAAAGTGTCACAAAAAGTCACAACCTATTTCCCTCCCCCCTAGAAGCACAATGATGTACTCATTGAATGGTCTTCTTATTTACAGGATTCACAGGGTACTCTCAAGTACCAAATAAGCGGAGGGGGCCTAGTAAACAGGGTGGTCAGAAAAAATTCCAAAATCTACTAAATAGGGGGTCAAAATAAACAGTGGGATCAGAATTTGAGAAAAGGTTTTAAATGTTTACACAAGGGCGAAAAACAAAAACAGGTTGTTATAAAGCATAAAACTAAAATATATGCAGCAGTACTCTATTTTGCCATGAATATTGGGCGTAAATAGTACCAACAATGAAATGAAATGAAATGAGGGGTTTGTAAGAGAAGTTAATTTCCTTTACATTAATAAATGGGGGGTCCTAATAAGGTCTGGGGTGGCTTGGAAAAAAGCTGAAAAATTAATCAGTGGGGGGGCGTTTATTTGGCACCTGAAATTACAAGGACGGAAAGAACAAAAACAGGTCGTCTTAAAAGATAAAACTAAAATGTATTCAGCAGTACGCTATTTTCCCATGAAAATTAGGTGTAAATAGTGCTAACAAAGAAAGGAAGTGAAGTGAGGGGTTTGTAAAGAAGGTCAATTTCGTTAAAATTATTAAATGGAGGGTCCACGGGGTTGTTCAAAAGTCGAAAAATTAATAAGTGGGGGGATGTTTATTTGGCACCTGAGAGTATGGAAGTTTTTTAATTGTTTTTTCATTTCCAGAGGCCTGCATGCAATCAGATAGTGGTAAGTTTATTTGCTCATATCCTCTATACAGCCTCATGTATCATAATAGTTTTTATTGCTTTCAATCAATCATAATAAACATGGATATTTTCTAATTAGTGGCCAATTTACAGGCATGTACTCAGCATACTATACTGTGTGAAATAATGAAAATTTTCAATTGGAAAGGTGAAGTATAGTTTAATGTAGTTTCAAGCTTGCACATAGTAAAACTACTAAGTGTTTATATTATTTTGTTTATATGATATTATATTATATTATACTATGTGTTTATATTATGTTTATACTATTATGTTTATACCTTCTGTATCATTTTTAGTTATTTGTAGCATGTTAATTGAAAAGTCTTTTTTATTGTCCAAGCTTAACTGTTATCTGTTTCAACTTGGCTACATGCTTCAAAATTCCATTTTTATGTATCTTGCTTCATTTCTACAGTTCTAAATAGGCAAAAAATGCAAATTCAAATGAAAAAGTCTTTTAGAATTCATTCCTTTTCCAAGTGAAATCACAAGAGAAGTAACTAATATAATCGGATTTGTACTAGCTATTCAGTTTTATTTGGCAAAGTAAGCATCGATGCTTTCCCTGTTTAAAATTCTATTGCAAACTGCCATTGTATGTCATCCTTATTGCACAATGCAGTGAATAGTAGGAAATTGATTGATGAAGTAAGCTAAGTCAAAACAAGTTATGGCTTTGTTCACTTTCAGGTGCCTAATAAGCATCCTCCCCGCTTATTACTTTTTCGATTTTTTTCCAACCCCCCGGACCCCCTGTTTAATAATTTTCAAGAAATTGAAATTTTTGCAAACTCTTCATTTCCTTTCTTTGTTAGTACTATTTACGCCTAATTTCCATTTCAAACTAGCATGCTTCTCTAAATATTTTAATTTACCCTTTACGACAACCTATTTTTCTTTTGTCCATCGCTTTATAACAATTTTAAGCCGTTTCTCAAATTCCACCCCCTCCATTCTTTTGACCCTGTTTATTAAATGTTGGAAGTCTTTCTAACCCCCCTCCTGTTTATCGGGACCCCCTATTTATTTGGCACTTGAGAGTATACACTTTCCTATATTACATCACATTTAATATCATCAGATTCTATTATTTTATAATTCAACTCAAAATTGAAATTCAAAAGGCAGATTTTATTTGAGAGCATTTCCATACCTGTTTTAGACTGCATGTCACTCTCAGGAATATTCCTATGCATGGCTCCTTCTATCATCACATATTTCTTTGTATGACCATAGAATCTGATCAGACATTGCACACATTTTCATATTGCAGCCCGTGCCATGTCTCTCTATACACTTTCTCACATTACCAAAGATTTATTTCTTTCCAAGGTAACTTAAAGTCGAGGTACAAAAGCATGTATCAAACGCACCCAATTCACATAGCAGACCAAAGGGGCAGAGTAGACTTAGTTGAAATTGATCTTGACGAATTTGCTGTTAAGTTGAAGATATGCTATGACTCACCACCTGGAGACACATTAAGAGATGAGGTTAGACGACATTTTTCAACTCTTAGAAGTGTGCAAGGTTATGATATTGATGTGTCCCATTTGATTGATAAACGCAATCGTGTAACGTTTATTCGTGGAATTGCTGGTATGGGAAAATCAGTTCTTTCAAAGCAGGTGGCATGCGGTTGGGCAGATGGTAGCATGTATACAGACTACGCGGGTTGTATTTTCTTAGAATGCAGAGACTTAAATTTCTTCCATTCAACTAAAGGAGCTAAATTCAAGGTGTATGAACTACTGGATGAATTCATAAAGGAGAACTTCAAGTTTGATCTAGGAGATGGAGAAGGAGTGTTTTTTGTGATAGATGGTCTAGATGAACTTTACGACATCAATTCCAATGATTCCATCATTAAGCAACTACTTTGTCGCAAGATTTATCGTTCTTCAAAGGTCATAATAACAGGAAGACCTCATATTGAAAGCAAGTTGAAAGGATATGGTGAAGTAGGAGGTGTACGAAAATTAGAGATTCAAGGACTCAAAGACAAGCATATTGAGGAATATATTAGAAGATTCCCTTCTCCCCAAGGAGTTACTGTGGATATAAGCAATGCTAAAGATTCTTCAGGAAGATATTTTCCAATCATTCATGTCCCTCAGTTCTTGAATACATTCTGTTGTGTTGCCAGTTTACTGAAAGGCCAACCAATTCGCAATGCAGCAGAGCTTTATTGTTGGACAGTTTATTTGTTGTTGACGCAACATGCTGACAAACAAGAGACCAATGGGACAAATACTGTTTCTGAGATTTTTTTTCAATACTCACAAGAGTTGTTGATATTGGGTAAAGTGTGCTACAAACTGCTATGTGAGAACAAAATCATTATGCGTAAAGAGGATATTGACTCTCTGCTCCCTGACTGTGTAAAGGGGAAGAACTTTATCAATAGCCTGTTTGTTGACGCATCAGATAACTTTACTGAAAAACTTCAATTCAAACATCTTACTTTGATGGAATTTCTCTCAGCTGTTTATGTATGTAGCATCCAAAATCACATGGAGGTTATTCAAGAAAATTTGAAGAAAGGGTTCCTGGAACTAGTAGTTTTTGCTTGCCAACTTATTTTAGGATTCAGATATGATGGAATAATTAAGGAACTCCTAAGGGTAAATAGTTCAAAGTTCGAAGAGTTGGCTGGAAATGAATTTTTTACCGAAGTACTAGCATTGCTAAGAAAATGCCAAGAAGATGAATTGGTAGTACTAACAACATCGCTTGACATAATTATTTTGTTTCTCAGCAAGGATGGTTACAATAGAGACTTTGTAGTATCAGAAACCGTTAGTACATTACAGATGAAGGACGTAAATTTATATGAAGAGAACAGTAGAAAGTTAAATGAGATCATTGAACATCTGGAAAAGAAATGTCATTTGAAAGAAAGTGAATTACAGTTAGCATTCCATGATACTACTGTTGGATTGCTCCATGTTAATGCAGTTAATCAAATAAAGCACGGGAAATATTTTGGGCATGTTGATCTTTTCATATGGCACGATATGGAACTGTCTGTGAATGTGGCCCGTCGTGAATTCGAAGCATTGGGTAGCGGAAAATGTAAAAGGGTAAGGATTAAAGACTGCAAGCTAGAAGATGATGAGATTGAACGTAGGTCTTCCAATGTCATACTCGATAGATTGGTGATTATGGGATGCACCCTGAAAAATGCTAAAAGTTTGATTAATGCATTTCTCTGGGCAACATCATCACAGTCATCATCATGTGAAATTCTGGAATTTTTTGAACTTGAAGTTGAAGATGGATGGTGGACCGAATTTGTGACAGCAATTGAAGAAGAGAAGAACACCCACGGGCATATAAGATTGAGAGAGTTGTATATTGACGATTGCACTACTAACATGAGTAAAGATTTGCAACTGAGGGTAAGGAGATTTGAAGTTTTCACAAATATAAGCAAATTTTATAGCAATTTAAATCATTGGCTAGTGTCATTAAAATTTAAATTCAATGATTTCGTAAAAGCATATCAAAACTATATTTGTTCACCACTTCCATGCATGTTACAAATGAGAAGTTTTGCATCATTCAATAACTGGAGTTTCGTAATAGTGATTTATGGCAATGAGTTTATTAGTGGAATGTTGTTTATGGAAGATTTGACTCTATTTCAACCATCCTTACAGGTAGTGAGATGTGGCATTACACTTGTTATTGATGGTCAATATAACAATCCTCTTTTTGAGCCAGTAAGTTTTCCTAATTTTCATTAGCTGTCATTCCTAACTGAGGAAAAGTATCTCATTGCTCACTTTTGCGTTATTATTTACATTCTTCAAAGTTATTATAGAATCAATGCCTGGTTTCACAATCATAGAGCAATTGGTTCCATTTCCCCCATGCTGTCAGCTACTTGTACCTCTGGAATTTCTAACTTCAACTTAGAATTGATATCAATTGGTTAATCTTTCTCTAGTTAACTGCAAGGCACTCCCAAAACCACCCAATGGCTGAAAATAAATGAGCCTAGCCATTGGAGGGTTTGCATTTTGATCCAATGGCTGAACATATATGAGCCTAGCCATTGAAGGGTTTGCAATTTTGATCCAATGGCTCAGCATATATGAGCCTAGCCATTGGAGGGTTTGCAATTTTGATCTCAACTCAACTTATCAGTGACTTAAGTCGATCCATATCTTGACCTTTTTAGATTTTGGTAGCTAATAGATATCAGAAACACAAATTAATCATATTCTTGTGACAATTGATTTTTCTCATTCTACATTGTTGGATTGAAAAAAGCCAATGACTGCTTAATTTCATTGCAAATGTGACTATTTTGTATGTGTAAGGCCTTGTTCACTCACCTAATGGCTGCCGCAGTGAAGTAAATTCAAGAGCCCATAAGGGTCTAAGTGTGAGTTAAATTTGGCAGTAGCTCGGCAAGCTTGCTCCATTTAAATATTAATTTCATTATAAATTCGAGTTGGCTTCGAAGGCGTTTATGCCGCAGTGAATTAAATGAAGTCTAGGATGTATTCGGATTACTTGAGATTCCTACCAATTCAGACAATTTGTGCATACGTTGCTTCTAAAAGTGCGCCAAACTTTTCCAACCTGAGTTTATCAGAATAGCAGCTTCTGGAGAAAATATAACTAATTGTTGCACATCAGAGGGAAGAGAATCTTTAGGGTCTGTCACAGGCATGACAGTGGCAGTCTGAGTATGAAAGCCTTGAAAATTTCATGTTGCAGTATGAAGAGGAAGATACTGCAGAGGAAGACGCTGAAGCATTGTAGATTCTGCACCTTAACAAAAGCAGAAAAAGTAGCATGGATGCAAATCAGTTTGGCCAGATGCCTGCATAAATGAATTGGTAGGTGTCATTTGCAATAGTGAATATATAGAAAGAAGTTCATATATCTACTAACAGTAATGCAGTTAAAAACTCTGAGATCTATTCTGAAGTTTTGAAGGATGTAAGTGGTGGCCTTGCTGACACACAAGAGAGTTTTCCTTTCACTGTTGCTCAAATAACAGTGAAATTTAAGGCTTGCGTCTCAACGTGTCAATAGGCAGCGATGACCAGAAGAACTGCATCTGACAG
>OLMO02000231.1:6887204-6903495 GCA_900291935.2 Cassiopea xamachana | reverse complement strand
AGATGCCTGCATAAATGAATTGGTAGGTGTCATTTGCAATAGTGAATATATAGAAAGAAGTTCATATATCTACTAACAGTAATGCAATTAAAAACTCTGAGATCTATTCTGAAGTTTTGAAGGATGTAAGTGGTGGCCTTGCTGACACGCAAGAGAGTTTTCCTTTCACTGTTGCTCAAATAACAGTGAAATTTAAGGCTTGCGTCTCAACGTGTCAATAGGCAGCGATGACCAGAAGAACTGCATCTGACAGCAACAATTTTCTTATTATTAAAGGATATTGCACTTGGTTCAAGAAATTATAACTTTTCATTGAATCAAGAGATTCTTGCAACCCAGACAAGGGCATAGAACCACCATTTGAGAAGATCATTGGGGAACTTGACAGTAGTCCTGATCCTGAAACCCCAAGTTTTTCAAATAGGTTCTCATCAGTCAGCAGTGCAGCTAAAGAAGCAATGAAATATCAGCAAGTTCCAGTGCCAAGAAAAACAACATAGAAGGAAATGGCAGATAGCTTGCTAAAAGATGCATTGATGGTATTCAACAATTTCACTGCAAAAGACACCACAGAAAGTCTTCATGCCTACTTCTGAGAGGAGAATGAAAGAAGCATGGAGCATGAGAAAAAGCTGGAGCAATCCAAAATTGATACGATGGAATGCCAGATGCAAATGCAAATGTGGCAAAGCGTATTGCAAGTACCTGCAAGACTGCTGCAAGGAATAAACATTCTAGTATTCCAACCACAAATTACAAGTATGAACTCGACTCATCAAATAGTAGATGACGTTTCAAGTTTCACAAGTATGCAAAACATGGAAAGGCCAACTGCATCTTCTAGAAGGAATAAAAATGAAAATCACTGCTCCAGTTCGTTTTCACACACTGATCAAAGTGACGATGACCAGTTTTACTCTCATTGAGCAATTATTTCTAGTAAATGGACAGATTTCTATTATCTCTGTGCTACAGGACGAAAAAGCGGCAACATTCTTTTCACATACTGAAAGCTTTTTTCGTCTGACACTCATCAGAGTATGAAAACGTCGGATAGTGACCTAAAGGTTAACCGAAACATATTTCCAGATGGGGTTACATGTGATAGGATACGTCTAATTGGCCCCCAGTGTGATCAATTAGGACCTATTAACCATTGTTTACTTGAAGAGTCCCAATAAGAAAACAAACTCTTTTCCACAGCATGAAAAAGCGGCAACATTATTTTGACATACTGAAAGCTTTTTTCGTCTGACGCTCATCAGAGTATGAAAACGTCGGATAGTGACCTAAAGGTTAACCGAAACATATTTCTAGATGGGGTTACATGTGATAGGATACGTCTAATTGGCCCCAAGTGTGATCAATTAGGACCTATTAACCATTGTTTACTTGGAGTCCCAATAAGAAAACAAACTCTTTTCCACAGCACGAAAAAGCGGCAACATTATTTTGAAATACTGAAAGCTTTTTTCGTCCGACACTCATCAGAGTATGAAAACGTCGGATAATGACCTAAAGGTAAACCGAAATATATATCCTGGTGCAGTAAATCTAATTGGCCCCAAGTGTGACCAATTAGGACCTAATAGCATATTTTACGTAAAGAGTTCCAATGAGAATATAAACTCTTTTTGTTTACACAAGACTGGGTTTTGAATCTTGATGTAAACCGATTCCAAAACACTTAAATGAAAAGACGATCTTGCTTGCCCAATGATCCGAAAATTGTCGTCTGTATATGTTTTGGCGCATTCTCGATTTGCAAATCCGGATAATTTCTTTCTGACTACTAGACGAATGCCAGAAACAACAGAGGCAAGAAAGATTGGCAAACCTTAAGATATCTTAAAAGTAAACTCTTGGACTAAAAGTCGAAAGTTGCTCACAACAGACTCCCCTTTATCGCAACTCCTAAACTGGCAAAAAGCCATGTCATTAAACTGTGTAGACATCCGAGAAACTTTCGAAAGCTAGAACAGAAGTCGTCCTTGCAGTGACGTTTCGCACAAACAATACACAATACCTCAGTAATCTCCTTTGCGTTAGCCTCCTTTTATCATACCGCCAATTTAACCCGATTATTAGAGAATTATTCGACAATGTTTTCAGAATACTTTTGTTGTCTTTTAAGGCTTCCCATTATCTATACTTTATTTATTGTGGTCTTTACCTGTCTCTGCAATGTTATAGGGTCACTTTCCCTATGGGACTATTGACTGGATATGCAAAAACTTCGAATAGAAATGGTGGGGTAAAAGTACTACGAAATGGGGGTGCATAGCAACTTTACATGTGCGTGCAAGGGGGGGGGTCAAATTTTCGGTGCTTTTGTTCCTATCTACTAGGATAAGGACTCCTACGGTTGTGCAGAAAGTTCTGGTTTCTATGTCACGACAAAGTAGCTCCCAGACCTCTATACCATGCGTAAAATGAAACCAAAAATGCCACACTTTAGCAGCCTGTTTCGGGAGCTTCCATTGCTCAAATTGATTTTTAAAACTGGGCATTTTGTTTTAGCACGGTCATTTTACTATGAATAGCCATTATCCCAAATTAGCTGATTGGAACTTTAAATGGATTTCGAACCTCGAATCCATCTGCATAGTTGAGAGATCACTCTGTGAAATTTTGAATGACTCCTCCTAGTATAATTCTACTCAAATGTACGAAGGAACCTCTATAAGCCCAGTGCCTAATTGGGGAGTTGACAGTATTTTAATAACTATCTCAAATTGCCTGTCTAACTGTAAACTGTCCAGCGCCCCCTCCTTTTTTCTTAATAAAACTAGAACCAGCCATTTCATTTTGGGGTCTACCTGTTACATTTTATTAGCTCAATGCCCTTTACTTCATCTAGCTCCCTTTCTCTACTAAGGTGTCCCTTCATTATACTCTATGGGATGCTCGTGGCCCTGGCTTTCTACCAGGCCGCCATTAACTGCTACTTCTAAAAATGGACACATATGCCATCTGTGAGTGCCTTTGCCTTTTCTGGAAAGTCAAGTCCTACGCAAATGATCAAACATCTGGTCTAACATTTGAACCAAATTTTGTTGCGAGCAATTTGTCAATGCTTCCCAAGTGTGCAAACGAATTTGCCACTTCGCCTAAAAATTAGCCAAGATGTAACTTTATAGCTTTGCCCACTTTTCCCAACATTCTCGGATTCAGACGGGACTAACTCATTAACGTCATAGGCTTCCTAAACAAATGTCATTGATCGTAAATGCCAATGACAGCTTCCCTGTTTGAAGCAGTCAACAAAAGTAACAAACATAATGAACTCGGATGTAAGAAGAGCCAATGCGCTTGCTTGCATTTAGCAATGTTGGGCATATGCGCAAATGAAAACATGTATTGCCTCAGTGCCAACACATAATAGATTGAATCAAAGTAAAACTCAAATAGTAAAAACACAAGGCCAATACTTTGGTAGCAATCAAATGCAGGAAAAAATTAAAGTTTCAGAAAAGACATTAACATGGCAAAAAACACATTAATATAGGACGAAACACATCCCAGTTTCAGAAAACACATTAACATGGCACAAAACACGTCCCGGTTTCCGAAAACACATTAACATGGCACGAAACACATCTCAGTTTCAGAAAACACATTAACATGGCACAAAGCATCTCAGTTTCAGAAAACACATTAGCATGGCACGAAACACATCTCAGTGTCAGAAAGCACATTTAAGCTTCAGGAAGCAGAACTAAGCGAAACAGCGTGCGTAGGGAGTATCGGAGCAGGGACTTAAATTATCATATTTTTGAATGGTAGTAGCCGTTTAGTTATCTAGAAATCCTTAGAAAGACATGTTCTGCCCCTCGTATGGCATTGGTTTAGATGTATTTGAACAGAAAGTCTGCGTATATTGTGGCGCATCATTGTTCAAGGAGGCTTTCCATGGCTGCATCTCCAAGTACAAAGGTTAGCATGCTATAATTTATGCTACACTTTGATGAGTTCTCCTTGGTTGCTTGTTGACAATTGCGTCCAAAGTATATTGAAATTGCTTTAATTTGTGTTGGGAACGGGGCCCCAGATGTTTCAATTTGGGCCTAGTGCCCCTTAGCAAAATTAAATATTCTTTTGCTTTCTTTGTATACTTATTTGCAATTTACTCAACGACGACCTTTTTAAAACAAAGTTATAGCAGGAAAATTCAGTTAGGCGTCCATCTAAAATACGTTGCGTTCGCGTCCTAATCGGCTATCGAAACGAGTCGGTTGGTCGACCGGTACGATATTTTGTCGGGTTTTTCAACATTATGAAAATCCGACAAATCCAATCGGTCATTTCACGTAGCAGCCATTCAAAAAGTGCATACTCTAAGGTGCCAAATAAATGTCCTCCCCACCTATCAATTTTCGAATTTTGTCAAGCCCCCCAGATCTTAGTAGGATCCCCCCGTTTATTAATGTAAGGAAATTGACTTTTTCAACAAACATCTCATTGCATTTTCCTTGTGTTTTAGTACTATTTACACCCGATTGTCATGGCAAAATAGCATAATTTTGTATATACGTTAGTTTTATGCTCTATGGCAACCTGTTTTTGTTCTTTCCATCCTTGTATAATCATTTAAAGCCGTTGCTCAAATTCCGATCCCCGTTTATTTTGAACCCCCCCGATTATTAAATTTCGGAATTTTTTCCGACCCCCTGTTTTATTAGGACCCCCAGTTTATTAGGCACTTGAGAGTACACCCTGAAGGGGTTGGTGAATCCAAAAAGCGTACAAAACTTACAAAGGGAGGGGTGCTCTTCAAAGAGCGTACGCACGTCTATGAACTTTTCAAAGCTAATGTTTTCACAACTTTACTTAACTTTCTTTTTTGTTTCCAAATATTACTCTTATGTATACCATCATCAGGCCTACTTACCACTTGGTCAAATCAATAGACTGTATATTTTCATCTCCCCATCTCTATGCTTTTACCAGTAGCTAGAACGACCTGGAACCACAACTGTTCTGAATTGAATTGAATTGACAATGTGACATGGAGCATGCACATGGGAGAGACGGGTTTCGAATTACGAGATGAAGGAGTTGTGTTGAGAACACAGTGGCGAACGGAGTTGTGTTGAGAACACAGTGGCGAACAGAGTTGAGTTGAGAACGCAATTGAGAAGAGAGAAGAACATTGAACATTACGAGCTTCGAGGAAGCATTGAGTTGAGAACTCTTGGACTTATTTGTGTATGAACTTATTTTATGTATGTTGTTCCTGTAATTGGTTTTCTTTATTGATATATGTACTTCAAAAAATACAACGCGCGGAGTTATTCAGTAAATTCTCGATTCCCCAAGACACTCAATTTATATCGACAATCTTGGGGGAAAATGAGCAGTGTTTTCCGAACAAGAACAATTCATTAAATTGACCAACTTCGACTTCGGCTTCCAAAATGCATAGGGTAGGTTGAAGACACGTGTTCAATGAGTAAACAAAACAGTTTTTCGTTATCTCCTTCACAAAGGCTTCCCATACAATTCAGGGGTTTTCTTGATATTGGTTAGCTATAAATCAGTCACAAGGATGTACAAATGAAAGCGAACTACGCGGCCACATGTTGATTGTTTACTTGTGGAAACGTTCTAAAATTTTCTTGTTATTTCAAAACAACCCGAAATTTGTCCGACTTTCCGATTCGTGATTCTGCTCAAAAACAGAGTCTGTCGGGCGACACGAACGCAACAAATTTTCGATGGCCGCCTTATGGCATACAACATTTTTATTGTCTAGTGTGTAAAGTCTTATTACACGGAAATTATAAGGCGTTGCCGCCAACTTAAATGGCGGAGGATTACGACGTTGTATTTCATATTTGAGTTTTGTTGCAATAAATCTTTTTGGATAAAGCCGGTTTTCCACTAGACGGATTTTTCCGCGCGCAGCGGAGCGGCTTTTGTTTTAAAAACAATGCACGCGTACGGAAAAATAGTTTCAATTTCCACTAGAGAAAAAAGGCGCCAAAAAGCACATACTCGAAAAAAGGTGGTATCATACATACAGTGTGGGTATCCAGGCGGTCATCATGTCTGACCTTACATACATAATTTTATCTCATGACTCAATACAATTTGTACATGGTCTGCACGTACCCCAACCAAAGGGGGCCTAGGCCAACTACTGTACGTCATCTGTTTATAACTCTCTACAAGCTATCAACATACCTCTTCCAGAAAAAGTTCTTTGTCATATTCCTGAGGATTTGCTGCTTCAACTGTAGAGGCACTGTCTGGAAAAAACAAGTTGCTTCTCGATGCCATGGCCATCATGGCTTCCATTTCACTTTGTCAGTATCCGTACTCAACTTGATCGGTCATTTTGAATGCTGTCGTGCTCGTGTTGATGTCATTTGTCAAAGCTTTCGAGCGATTTGATTGGTTGGCGCCTTTGGACGCGGCCGAAAAGTTGAAGTCAATCCGACTTTCAAATACGCGCGTAGCGGAGCGACTTGATGCGACCATTGTCAGAAATAAACAATGCAAATACAACAGCCGCTCCGGTGCGCGCGGAAAAATCCGCCTAGTGGAAAACCGGCTTAAGTCGTCATTGAATAAATTGCAAAAAAGTATACAAAGGAAGCCAGAGGATATTTGATTTTGCCAAGGGACACTAGGCTCAGCCTGAAACATCTCGAGCCCCGTCCCAAACACAAATTAAAGTAATCGCAATATACTTTTGAGGCAGTCGTCAACAAACGGCCAAGGAGAACTCATCAAAGTATAACATAAATTATACCATGCTTACTTCTGTACTTGGAGATATAGCCATGGAAAGCCCCCTTGAACAATGCTGCTCCACAATGTCCGCATAATTTCTGTGTAAAACATCTAAACCAGTCCCATACAAAGGGGAGAACATGTTTTTCTAAGGTTTCTAGACAACTGCAAAGCTACTATCACTCGAAAAGTGCCTATTGCCAGGGGGGGATTGGAAACATCAAAATAATTTGGGGTCGGAATAAGCGGGGGGAGAGTAGAAGAAATGTTTTGGGGTACGAAGCACTACATGGTCATAAATGAGGCGTATGTGGTCGTGAGAATATAAGGAGCAAGAAATATTGCTGACAGTGAAGACTTGTTCAAGGTATCTCTTTCAAACATGTTTTGAAAAACCTTTGCACAAGAAACTAATAAGCGGGAGGTTCCTAATACGAGCGGGGGTTGGAAATATTTTCAAAAACACTACTTAGCAGGAGGACAGCAATTACACGCTTTTTCATAGGGATCATTATATAAGGAACTACATTTAGACCGCCGGAATATGTAAGGAACTTATACCACTAACGGAAGAAAGCTTTAGGAACTTTTCATTTTGTAAACTTTCATAATTGCGAACAATAAAAAATTAGGAACCTGGTTCCATTCATTTACAGCCAAATATCACACAGGTGCATTTATAAAGCTCCTTTCCAGTTTTATTTGTGCTTTTGGTCTTGAGTTCTAGCCAAAATTAAAGGTAGCATTCAGAATTCTGATGCTTCCTTGTGTTTGTAACGCTTTTATGACACTATTTGTGCATTGAAATTAAGGAACCACTAAGGAACTATTAAGGAACATTTAGTACTAGAGTTTGATAAATAGAAGTCCAAAAATGAGGAACTTTTAGAGCTAGGCATTGAGCTAGGTTCCTTACAAAAAAAGTGTATAGGTCTTTAAATGCCCCTATCCGTGGTTTCGCTGTACACAAACCAACAACATAATGGCGTGCTGAAGTGTACGCGCCAACAAATTCCCATATTATTTTCTTTAATTACAAAACAAAATGTAATAAGTGAATGTTAGTTCAAAGTTCATAATCCAGCACAACATGGAGTTTGTAAGAGATTTTGTTACAAACCGCCTTAATGAAGCACATTTCTCAACTCCTTAGGTGAAGCTCCTTTCTTTGCTAAACAATCAGCCAATTGTTTCTTTGTTCCAAACCATTGCATATGATGGATTTACTTATTCTGAATAAGGTCTTCGATTCCATTTAATTCTATGCGGAGACGTTTTCAGCCACATCGTTTGAAGAATATACAGCTTCAAACTAGGATTTACAATCTATTATGCAAACCAACGGCAATGTTTGTGGTTGATCTTTTCCAGTATTTATCTCGGTGAACAACGTAGTTATAAACACACCTATGACGATTTCTTTACACACTGAAATTTTTTCTGCAACTAATGTGCTACGTACAAGTCGACGTATTTTCCTGGAGCTCCACCAACTTGGTGAGAATTTTCCAGATTTTCCGACAAGAAGAATTACACAACCACCTTACCTACCACCATCAGAAAGATTCTTAAGGCAGCTTACTACAGATCGTCAAGCATAGATCATTACCATCACCCAAATGTTGATATTTTAGAGTCATTTTCGATGATTTTGCATTTCCAACGGTTGTGTTAACATCAAGTATATCCTTCAAAGTACATTTTCCATTGTTCGTGGCAAAAACACCAGTGTCAAAAAGTAAGTCAGGTCGGATTCGGTGAGGACGCCATAGAAGCTGTCCAACTTTGGATCTTAGTGCGTGCTTCTCCTCTCTGCTAATAAAGAACTTTTTTATTGGGCTCTTATAGGATCTACTTTGATAGGTTTATAGGATCTACTCTGATAGGTGTCATATTTTCTGTATACTTGTCTTGATTAAGGTAAATGTCTCCATTGACAGATATCAGTTCAATGCTTTACTATCTTCTCTTCCAACTTTGAAAGCTGCACGAATTTTATTGACAACACATTCAAATTGAACTCCTCCTTATCAGACGAAATCATCAACGTGTGCAGCAAAAATCCCTACTAAGGAGCTTGTATCATCACACCAGTAGAACAATGTAGGATCTAATTTTGACTTTGAACCACCATGCTCAAGCATAATTGATTTTACCTTTTTCTACCACTATAGAGAACTGTCACTCAGAGAATAGACATATTTGCTGAGTAGCCAGGTCCCATTAGAATTTGCTTCTTTAGGTAGCATTACATAGATTTCTCTATCCATGTTTTGTCCTTGCAAGAATGCAGCTTTATGTTCATAGCATGTAATTCCCATTCACGCTGAG
This sequence comes from Cassiopea xamachana, assembly GCA_900291935.2. Lineage (NCBI taxonomy): Eukaryota > Metazoa > Cnidaria > Scyphozoa > Rhizostomeae > Cassiopeidae > Cassiopea > Cassiopea xamachana. Next base: position 6,894,426 of record OLMO02000231.1, on the reverse strand, counting down.
CTGCTATTGCTGTTATAAGTATTAAGATGGATATCCATAGGACTGCATTTTCCTCCCCAGCGGAAAATGCTCTTGAGCTTATTTTCCTCACCAGTGTATTGGGGAATTCCCCAACAGAGCTGCATTCCCGCCCCACTGTCTACCTCAGGAGAAAAAATCAGCTGTTTTGCTTACAAAATCGGCGTTGTTCCAGAATTGAATAGTAAGCTCTGCTCTGTTGCAGTTTCTAAAGCATAAACGTACTCCATGGAGTAAACGTTACTCAATGTAGTACCTACACACAAAGGTCTACATAGCATATATTCGTTACGAATTCGATTTATTTGTTGATGCAGATATTTTTGACTTTGTAAAGACGCTATTTGTTAAAACAGTTGAAAGGTATGTGAAAAATACCCACTTTTTGTTTGTTAACGCTAATGGGCCTTCATTTTCAGCCATCGTGAAATTTGATACGCTCCTAGTGTTGTGCATTGTATACAGTTTCCTGCAATCTGATTGAATATCAAGCTGGTGAGGAAAAAATTTCGCAAGCAATAGTAGAATGAGTTCAACTTCATCGCCTGAGCTGCATAGGATAAAAATCATCTGGGTAAGTGACATTTCTGCAGTATTGCGCATGCCGGTCAAGAAAGGTTGAGGGCATTTTCCTCTAAAGTGGAAAATGCAATCCTATAGACACATGCCTTTAGAGATTCATGGTCACACGTAGGAGAGTATTTCTGGATATTTGCAGTAAATTCTTCAAATCCCCTTCCTACTAGTCTGGGGGAATTATGTCATCAGAAGTTGATGTCAAGCTGCAACCCCAACGAGTAGATATACAATTTTGTCTGAAGTCTTCCACTTCTACGCATACACTGTTCTGTTTCCAGCTACCAAGCTCCACAGACTTTGCTTCATTGAAATCAACTTCACTTGCCAATAGAACATTTTAATAATTATTAACATCTTCAGGGTAAGCTAATTTTAGATATGACAATTTACTCAAATCAACAGAAATTTCTCATTCTTTCAATTGTGACGGCTGTTAATCTTGGTGTTATACCAGTTCCTTTTGCTACCAGATGCTTTTCCTGCACGGCTAAGCACTTGAGCTGGAATTTTATCATCAATGTTTCGAGTTATGTATCTGACTCTACACCCTGGTTTGACTGCAATGTTTTGTTGCTTGATGGGGTCTCTTCTATGAGAATTGTTCTGGATCTCCTTCTGACTATACCATCATCCTCCTTCCCATCATTATCACTTGAAGGTTTGGTTTCACTGTCATCCTGCTCAATTGGTCTATAATTCTTGAGCTCATTTTTGTCATCTTCTGTTCTATCAAGAGTTGCATGCCTGTCTATTAGACATTTTGTAATACTGTCCAGGAAAAGAGCACTTTGGAGTCTACATTTGTGCACTCTTACTAATGTGCCACCATGCCTTAAAAGACAACAGGGTCATTCTGACCAAAACAGTACCCAAGCCTTTCCACTTTTGACTATCTGGTCTTTTGTAATACATTTCGTCACCTGGTGAGAACTCCCTTGGCAATGAGTGCATCTGCTTATGCAATGCTCTTCAAATCCTCTCTGAGCATTCTGCTTTAACAAAGGCCTCATATGAAGCATGCAGACTATCTATACGTTTTCTAACATGTTACCACATAGTGGTTCCTTCTAATGCAGGAGGCTGATCTATCAGTGTGGATGGCAAGTTTGGGACTACACCAAGCAGTGATTGGAATGGACTATACCCATGCACATTTTGAAGGGAGTTTTTGGACATCAATGCCCAGCTCAGTGCTGTGGTCTAGTCCACTTGGTGGTCATTTTAATAATTGCTTTAATTATTAAAATGACCACCAAGTGGTCATTTTAATAAGATTTTCACATGCAGAACAATGTCCAAATTGCTGATGCAATATAATTAAGATTTTCTTTTTCTCATTTTAACCCATGCTTTCATCAATCAATAGAACAATAGATTCAGGTGCATTATGTTCTTCATTTCCATCAATGGATATAGCAATACAATAATGCCCACAGGAAGTGAAATTGAGCTTCATGGGTATACCAAACATTTCAGCAGTATCATTCATTAGATCTAGCACAGTATCTGCTCGTTTTAATGATTCTTTACCTAAAAGAAGAGGTATGTTGGCCTTACCTACCTCTGTCTTAATGATACATTCTGTACTAACCATTTTTGCTGGTAGTACAACTTGCTTGAAACATTTTACGATTTGTCTATTACCAAAGCGGAAAGGCCTGTCACTGAATGAGGATCGTATCCCTCCATCTTTCATATTCATTTCATATGGATACAGCCATTTTGCTCCACACACTACTGTAGAGTTGTTAGAGATTCGGCTTAAAAACTCCATTCTCAAGTTCTCTATTTTCAGTTAACAGTGTGATGTTGGATTACTCCAAGTTGTCTTAACATCATCATTTTTGTCTTCATGCTCAGTCAAATTTACCAAGGAGGCATTGTGAGGGAATTCCCTCCACCAGTGAAATATACTTTGGCATATTTTACACCTTGTACACTTGCCAAATTTGTTCAATGGATTCATGGATTTCAGTTTGCTATTCATTAGTTCTTCCATATTCAGTGTACAGGGCAGAGTCTTGTTTAATGGAACAAGGAGCACCCCTTCAGTTGTTCTGATAAATGGACATTATATTGAGTATTTCCTCTATACCCTATAATATTAGAACAATTGTAAAACACTAGTAGTCTGGGAATTGAGAAGTAGAGTACGGACACATATTTGTGTATTCTCTCGCATCTCAGCTTTGGAACCATAAACACGCTACATTTTGGTGACAGTGGTGGGATAATTGGGTTAGTTTAGCTGTATATGCATATAATACAAGTTGTCATGAGTCCACCGGGCTCAGTCCTTACAAATTGGTTTTTGGTAAAGACATTCGCACACCACTAGCACTAGAATTAGACTCCCCTTAAAGAACCCCAGTAGTCAATCTGATTACAGCAGATCAGTCCGTAGTGCAATGCATGACATTACAGTAGCAGCACAGAACAAGCTAGCAGCTAGTCGTCGCAAATAAACACGTAGCTATGACTCTTATCATCGAAAGTGGGTCCCATTTCCTTCTGGCAGCTCTGTTTGGTTGCGATGCCCTAAGACATGGAAATTTGGTGGCAAGTTCGTTGGCCCTTATGAGGTTTAGTCCTGCAAGGGGGTTATATACAAGCTAAGGTCTAAGGAGGGGAAGGAGGTTGTAGCACACCATAACAATCTTAAAGATTGTACTATTCCAGCAGACAAAGGAGTTCCTTATTGGCCAGTACCCAAAAACCTGGACATCAACATAGTAGTGGGAGGACCCCCTACCTCTCGAGGAGGGGCACTTGAGCAACCCCAGGTACCACATTGTCGTCCACTTCGGTTGAGGCAAACACCCTCCTTTGAGGTTTGGAGATTTTGTGAGCCATTACATTACGGGGGGGAGGGGGGGAAGGTGTAATGCAATATAGTTTCTTAAAATGAATGAACATTATATTGAGTATTTCCTCTATACCCTATAATATTAGAACAATTGTAAAACACTAGTAGTCTGGGAATTGAGAAGTAGAGTACAGACACATATTTGTGTATTCTCTCGCATCTCAGCCTTGGAACCATAAACACGCTACACCTTTATTGCTACTCAAATCTTCAGCTTTAATATTCAGTGTAGCTTCATGAGCTTTTCCTCTGTGAAAGATAATGTAACTGCTAAAGCTTGCTTGTTCTTCTCCAGTTCTGACACCAGCTGCTAAGTCTCGAGCTCATTCTTCTACCTGTCATAAGAGTCCTTCTCAAACTTTGGTGGATTTTTATAACTAGCCACCATTTTCAAAAACTAGCACTCTTGCTAATTCTCTATTCAACTTATAATTGCATCTATCATCACAACTTTTCATCCATTTCTTATTATTTAGAACTACCCTCTGCTACCATGAAAACATATATTGCCTCAGAGCTAACACATAATAGATTGAATAAAAGTAAACTCAAATAGTAAGACTCAAGGCCAATACTTTGGTAGCCATAACAAGACATGTCTTCAGCTCAAAATCAACAATATAATGGTGTACTCAAGTATATGAGCCTAACACAAAGGATATAAGACTTTTGTTCTTGGTCTAGAAAAATTATCAACTATTCTTTCTACAAACTGGCCAGACTAGACTATATTAAACAACAGTCTTAAGCACCTGAAAAAAACAGTAGTGCCCATAACATGACTATACATACAGCATACTTCATGATGTCATCTGATATTCAATTACATCAATATACTATTGCATAATGAAGTGCAAAATATGACAATAAAATATTTTACAAATACTTCAGCCCCCCCATTCTAATAGGACAAAAACAAGCAGCAAACAAATATTTCCTCTCTGATGAAAAGCACAAAAACAAGCAGCAAGACCATACCATACTAGGTGTGCCTAAATGCCAAATGTTTGACTAGGTAATAATGAAGCCTTGCTGATATGGGGAGATTGTTAACAGAGCCTTACTGCATAGCATCACATCCCCAAAATGGCTATCAATAACTCTATCTGTAGTATTCAGAAAAATACCCACTACTGTCTAATCATAATATCCAAAAAGAAATACCCACATGAAGGTAATGAGGGCCATAATGCCACACTTTCTATATCCTTACATAATAAGCTTTGCTCTTTCAATCAAACTTCACCACCCATCTATTTTGTTTGCTTCATAAATATTGAATTACTATTAAAAAATAATGGCATGTGACACAGTTAGTCACATGAATAATCCTATACCATATTCCAAAATTGTATACGTTAGACTTTAAAAAGGTTAAAAGTTGAGTTATATGCAAAATTCTGTTGTGTTGATGATATATGCTATATCAATATGTGTTATATATTCTTGTTCTGCTTATCAGAATAAAAGATTTTAACAATAGATTCTCTTCAAGGGCTTCTCATGAGACAAATCGTGCCAGCTATAGCCAGATATTTTTCTTTTGTGCGTCCTTTGTTTAACAGAATATTATGCCTTTCTTCAACGTGCTCTGCTATGTTATGAAAGTCCTTACAGATTAAAGGTTATTCCAAAATATTTAATGTCGCATAACTAGTAGGTATAAGTGTATAAATAAATGTATGTATATTTCACAAAAGAGGGAAGGCATTGAAAGAAATAGGTGCCTGTATTTTTTGTTGATGCTATTTCTCTTCTGTGAAACAAACATAAATTTATCTATATGCAGTAATGAATGTGAGATGTAGTGCTATGTGCAGAAAACAGTTAAGCTGGGCATTAGCACTATTATTTGCTTCAAAGGTCTACTTCAATAGTTTACTCAATTTTTACTCCATTTACCTCTGTTTCCCTAATTCCTTGGGGTTTGGAGGGTGCCTCTGAAAGGACTTTAGTTCTGACATGAGCATTTAGGACTGGATACCCTTCCTGATGACCCCAATGGTCTGCAGTGGGCCTTGAACCCAGGGCCATGTTGGTCTGTGTCAAGTGCATTACCGCTAAGCAATGTCTGCTTCACTAGTTATGAGATAAAATTCGCTTAGATAGAGAGCTAATCTGTTTACTTACTTTGCTGGTTAGTTTGCAGTACAGTTTTCATTTCTTCCATTTCCACTGTCAAATCTTTAACATTTAGTTTTGTTTCGTTGACAACTTCCTTTATTTCTTTTAAATTATCCCTCATTTCTAAAAACGGAAAGCTCACTGTAAGAAGCATGCTTGCTTCAACAACATCAGAACATATAATTAAAATGATTACACTATCATATATTTGCCAACAATAACGAGACAAATTGACAATCCTACCACGTAGACTGTGACAGATAATCCAACATATATTACCTTTCACCAAAGTCTCAAATTCAGCATTCCCATTTTTTTCCTTATTCAGTTGGTGTCTCTGCTCATCTGTCAAAATCACTTTCACTTGTGTCATTTCAATTCTACCAATTTCCTTTTCGGCATTGTCACCAAATATATTCTTTGACACATTTTTCATCTTGGATACTATATCCATAAATGTAGAAGACGAACATCGCATGCTAGATGCATGGGCAAAGAATTCATTTCTAGTCTCCCTAATAATGTCTATCTCTTCACTAGTGCGTAAAGGAAGTTTCCTCTTATTTCTGGGTCGGCATACTTGAATCAAATTTAGATGAGAAAAGAGCAGGGCAAATACTAATGTAGTTGTGTCCCAATCCTCCTCATTTCCAGCTTCCATTTTGTCAAGATACAGTTTATTTCTTCTATTGCTCTTGATTTCAGGTGGTAACTTGTCAATCAGAATAGCCCCACTCACATTGTCACTCTGCCACTTCTGATTAGGATGCTTCTCATCCCACTTGTCAACAAACAGCTTTCTCAAATACCTTGGAGCAACATCCAAAAATATTCTGGCCATCTTAATAAAGTTTTGTTCCTCAAAAGTTATTTCCATTTTGAGTATCACCTAGATTTGTCTATGAACAAGTTGTGTGTGATCCTCTGATGTTATTCAAGATCACTTCAAAACTTCCCTTGAAGATATAAAACATATCAAATACACTCATAAGTGTACAGCAATGAAACAATACACTGAACTGAGAACTGTCATTCTTCTAAGTCGTTTCAACTCAAATATTTCATTACTTATCTGTGATATATGTTATATGATCTTTATGAAAGGGTAAATGACTCATAATGGCCAAATCATAAGAGAATGATGATGTCATAAAATTTACTTTTCAAATTTTATAATTTGACCTCACAGAGTCAAAGAGCACCATGAAATAGGGATGCGTTGATAATGTCAGATGAATATTGTCAAAATGGGATGAAATACAACCATTTGACTACAACATACTTGCCATACCAATCACTGTATTCTTCTCTTGGTTCTAATCTGCTTCAACAAGACTTAAAAAACAGCTATTTGATAGGAACTATGTAAGTATTCAATTCCCTATATCATAATCACTACTTTTCAGATTGTGCTGAAAGTTATCATTAGTAGCTATTTCAAACCATGTTTGCTCAATTGAAAGTCAAAATTAAAACAGTATAACACTGTAATTTTTATAACATCACACTCATGAACTCTATTTGAAATTATTTGTGACAGAGCTCTTGATTTGTGTGATTAAAAACCTATCGGTGACCTCCAAGCCTCCCCCTGTCACCTCCTAACGCCACCATTCGAACTGTACCAGACAGTCC
>OLMO02000231.1:6847125-6875937 GCA_900291935.2 Cassiopea xamachana | reverse complement strand
ATTTTGCAATTTTAAGACACTACTCTGGCTTAAACAAACTTACCGTAGATTCCTTTGAGTTACATATGATTTATACTTTAGAGATAGATATGATATATCAAAGTGCCTTGTAAATCTGTACTTGAGTTGAATATGCACTTCAAAAACTTTGAGCTACAAGCAATTGAATTAAGCCTACCTATGCATATTTATTATTTATGAGCACATGACTATTTACTTGCAATCAATCAATCAATCAATCAATCAATCAATCAACCAATCAATCGATCAATCAATCAATCAAAATGATTTGTGTTCTCATAAAGGTAATGAGATTCATGAAATATAAGGATGTACTTTCGAGACTGGTTTATGCACTTTAGTTTTACAAAGCAAGTGAAATTCACTGGATCCATAACTTAGCGAGGAAAAAGCTATTTCAAAATAATTAAATCTTTATTCTATGTAGATATATTTCATTGACTTTACTTATATCACAGGCCATCAAGCAGCCTATTGCCATAAAAAGTTCCTAGCAATGGTGAAACCAATAATTAAACATATGAACTAATTAGTGAAAAGAGTAATTTCCTTTGCATTAAAATTTCAAAATCATAAATGTTAAGCTAACATTAAACTGGCTTTCTTTGAGTACCTAATGAATAAAGTATGAGTACTGAACTTGCAAGTAAGCAGTGCCTACACTAAAGGTCCATTTTTAACATGTAATGTAGGGGACACCTGCCTACCAAGTTGTAATGCTTGTACCTACAGTTGCCGAATTTTAGAATGTTTTGAATTCCTGGAGATGGTCCCTTTTCTCTTTGATGTGTAAAAATATGGAGGAAAGGTCTATTCCAGATTCTAACATGCACAACAGTATGAAGGCTCTAACATGCACATCAACAACTTCACCTTTTACTTCTTATCTAAAAAGATAATCTCTATATTCAAGAGGGATGTTCTCCTAAGATCTAATAGGTGTGGTTCTAGAAATCTTTACATTTGCCATCCTAAAAGTGCCCCATTTGCACTTGCCCCTAGCTACATTTCTTTAGAAGAGACTATGCCACAACGCCTCAAGTCATCAAAATCGCGTCTACATTACAGGCTCGTACCTGCATGGGGGCACGGAGGGGAATTGCTCCACCAATAAAAAATTTTGCATGGCTTTGCTCCCCAAAGGAATCAATAACCTGGATACTTATATAGAAACATACATAACAAATGTGTATCTCCATAGTATTTTAATTGCTATTTTAAATTTGCAAGAATTAAAGGTCTGTTAGTTGTTCTTTTTATCCCCCTCCTTCGTGGAATCTTTCTTTAAATGGACATAGATTCTGCACTTTCAAATGATCCAAAGCAGTTGCAGCACACACGTTGTTTCTCTTAGCTCTTTTTTCATTATCCACATTGCTTTTTAGGGAGCTTAAAGGCCAGGTATATAGAAAGGTATCGAAAGCATCCAATTCACATTGCTAATTGGAATCATCGAATAGAATTGAAGGAGATTAATATTGATGAGTTTGCTGTAAATTTGAAGATATGCTATGACTCACCGCCTGAAAACACATTCAGAGACGAAGCTACGCGATATTTTAAAAGCCTTACATGTGTCAAAGGTGATGACATTGAATTGCCTCAACTGATTAGCGAAAATGATCGTGTAACTTTTGTTCGTGGAATTGCCGGTATTGGAAAGTCAGTCCTGTCAAAACAGGTAATATGCAGCTGGGCACGTGATAGCAGTTACACAGACTATACGTTTTGCATTTTCCTTGAATGTAGAGACATTAATTACTTCAAGGAAACTAAAGGAGCTAAATTCAAGATGTATGAACTACTGGATGAATTCATAAAGGAGAACTTTGAGTTTGATCTAGGAAATGGGAAAGGAGTGTTCTTTGTTGTAGATGGTCTAGATGAGCTTTACGACATCAACACCGATGATTCCATCATTAAACAGCTACTTTGTTGTAAGATTTATCCTTTTTCAAAAGTTATAGTAACTGGAAGGCCCCATATTGAAAGCAAATTGAATGGATATGGTGAGATGGGGGGTATACGAAAAGTGGAGATTCAAGGACTCGATGACAAGCAAATTGAGGAATATGCTGGAAAGTTCACTTCATCCCTAGGTGCTACTGTGGATCTAAGCAATGCTAAAGACTCTTCAGGAAGATATTTACCTATCATTCACATTCCTCAGTTCTTGAATACAGTCTGCTGTGTTTCCAATTTACTGGAAGGTAAACCAATTCGCAATGCAGCAGAGCTTTATAGTTGGACAGTTTACTTGTTGCTGACACAGCATGGTTACAAGTTAGATGCAAGTGAAACACAATTTGTTTCTACAGTATTTGGTCATTATTCAGAGGACTTGCTAGTTCTGTGTCAAGTCTGTTATACACTACGAAATGAAAACAAAATCATCATGCTCACGGAAGATATTGTCTCTCAATTTCCTGGCTATGGAAAGTGGAAAGGCTTCTTTAACAGTTTCTTTCTAGATGTCCCAGATAACTTTAAGCAAAGACTTCAGTTTAAGCACCTTACACTTATTGAGTTTTTCTCAGCTCTACACATTTGCAGCTCTGAAAATCCCATCGAGTTTATTGAAGAGAACTTGAAGAAAGGATTTCTAGAACCAGTGATTTTTACTTGCCAACTTGTTTCAGGATTCAGATATGATGGGGTAATTAAAGAGCTGTTAAAAGCAATGGCTATGAAACTTGAGAAATTTGATGGAAAAGCTTTTTGCATCAAAGCTCTAACATTGCTACATGAAAGCAGATTAGATGAATATGTATTATTGTCAACATCCCTTGATATTATTCTTTTGTTTCTTAGCAAGGATGATGCTGGTAGAGATTTCGCTCTCTTAGAAACTGTTAAAGTTTTACAGATTAAAGATTTAAAGCTAAATGAAGAGAACAGCAGGAAGCTATGTGAAATTATTGGCCATCTTTTGTATAACTGCCATTGCAATGAAATTGAACTGCAGCAGGCATTCCAGCAAATCAATGTTGTATTATTTCATGTTAATGAAGTCAATCATATAACACATGAAAAATATTTTGCACACGTCAGCACGACCGTATTGCATGGCATGAAACTCTCTGTGAATGCCGCCCGTCATGAATTTGAGAAGCTTGATTACGGAAAATGTGAAAGGGTACTAATTAAAGATTGCAAGCTAGAGGATGAAGAGATTGAATTTGGATCTTCAAATTCCAAACTCAGCAACATGGTGATAATGGACTGTACCCTGCAAAATGTTAAAAGTTTGATAAATGCATTCAACTGGGCGACATCTTCACCTTTATCATCATGTAAAATTATTGAACTATTTCAACTTGAAATTGAGGGTGCGTGGTGGAGCGATTTGGTGGCGGTTATTGAAGAGGAGAAGAAAGCACATAAATACACAAGATTGGAGGAGTTATACATTGACGATTGTACCACAAACATGAGTACAGATTTGCAGCTGAGGGTAAGGAGAAATGAAGTTAGCCATTTCTAGCACTTACTCTCTAGTACTAAGTGGTATAATTGGGAGGTTGTGAGATTGAGCCCATGAAAACTTTGCATAAGGTACTTTTGCACATTCACACGCTATTCTGTTATTCGGTCAATTCAAACTCTAAGAAGAAAGTAATTTTCATGCATGAAAATCTTAAAATTTATCTATGGAAAGGTTGGACATAGCGCAAGGGGCTTGGAAAAACTTCAGAAAATAATAATCAGGAGAGGAGGAAAATTATTTAGTACATCGGCACATGTCATAAATACCAGGGTTGCAACTGCATTTTCAATACAAAATTCCCTGATTTTCCTTGATTTTTTTGAAGTGCTACTCATTTCCCCATGACTTTCTGTGATATTTTTATCATTTCATTCGACAGATGTGGGGGCTGAGAGAGACTTGACTCTATTCTATGCAGTTCAAACTTTTGTTTCCATAAAATTAGGAACAGCACTTTAAAACGACTGTACACGACAAAATGCTATAGACAAAAGGAAAACTTGGCAATTGTCAAACAACTGGATGTGTGACTGAGTGTAAAGAGTCACCACTCTAAAATGAAACGATAGTAACTCTAAAAATTTCTTGATGTTCCTTGACTTTTCAAATTATATTTCATTTTTCCATAATTTTTTCTAATTAAAAATAAAATTTCCTGATTTTCCCTGAATTCCCTAATTTCCTTGATTTGTTGGCAAACTTGAAATACTCGATCCAAAACAAAAGTCTTCTAAGAGACCCCTTCAAAGCCCTAGAAAAGGAGAAATATAAAAGCCAAATCATTGTATGCTGAACTGTCCCACTTATTTCACATTTTCCAGTACCCCTATAGGACGAAGGCGACAAGATTTCCCTGCTAGACTTACCGAATCTCAAAATCATCAGAAAAATTAAACTTTATGTCTTCCCTAGTATCATCAAAAAATAAAGTTGTCTAGTCCGTATTTCCCAGAGGCTAGTTGTCAACAATAACAAAAAGTCGAAGGTACTGATTTTAATTTATGTAGGACTTCTGTTATTCAGTTTCGCTGATAGTTCTTTTTGTGAGGTTTTCTAATAATTGATATATTTGTGAATAATGCTACTAAAAGGTTCTAAAATGAGCATGCTGTTCTTGCCATTCATGAAAAGCTTCCATGGAACCGGCATTTTAGAGGAACAATCCCCCTTCTATGAAAGTTCGGATATATGCTATGAAAGATTTTATTCTTTTTCACCCCAAAGGCACTTCAATTTTCTCCATCTCTGGTTAAACTGTGCTACATATTGAAGCGCTCACTCTCTCAAAGATCCTATCAAGGGCTGAACTTGTTTATACGCATTATTTCCCTCCGCAAGCAAAACGTTGTCAATGGTAATTCTGCCACTACCAATTTGTTTCTTCCTCGGCTACCTTCTTACGGAATATACTTTAGGTAACTTTAATGCTATCATACGTGTGCTCAGATCTGCAAGGAGTTTACCATCTGAGAGTAATCCATATGTGTTCCGCTCCATGGCTGGAAATTTAATGAAACTATGTTATTTCTTAAACATTTTAACTTCATTTTGATCATCTTTATAGGTAGCATGTTGCGGTATTAAACTGGCAATCAATGGCACATACGTCAATCCTCCACCAGTATGTTGACTTTATTTCCGATAGTTTTGCTGTAGCTTTCATACTCCATTGTAATATTGGTCGAATAATACATTCTATGAAGCCTTCAGTCGAGATAAAAGTCTTTTAAGTGCAACTGATTTTGCCGGTTAAGGATAACACGTGCTTTCCTGATATGCCAGAAATCAATGTATCTTGCTCAGATATTAAATCCTTAATTGTTAGTTACTTGCAATGATTTGCAAGTAAAGCTCGGGGCCAGACTACATTAGTCTAAGATTATTGCAGCGTATCCCCTGAAGAGGTACGTAAGCGCTTGAAACTGACTTTCGAAAATTTCTTGAGAAAATCAGAGATTCCTCAAGACTGGAAGAGGAGAACAGTTGCTCCACTATTTAGAAGATGAGCTAAGTCTGATCCTAAAAATTATAGGCCAGTCTTATTAACATCAATACTCTGCAAACTTTTAGAGCACATTAGCAAATCTGCAAAGTATGGCCATTTGGAGAATTAGCAAATCATTACCAATAGGTAGCATGCATTTTGTAGAAAACATTCGGTACTTCCCAGCTACTGACTCTCGTTTATTGTCTTGCCGAGTCTATATATTCAAAAGGTCAAACAGATGTCATTTTTCTCGACTTTTCTAAGGCTTTTTATAAGGTCTGTCACAAGGAATTATTGAGAACATTACAAATGTGTGGTATACGTAGTGAGAATCTCTTGTGGATTCAATACTTCCTTTTTGGAAGGTCACAAAATGTGGTGATGGATGGCGAAGAATTAAACCCTTGCGATGTTCTCTCTGGTGTCCCTCAATGGCCTATCCTTGGTCTTGTTCTTCTTTTGTATTCTTAAATAAAATAGTTACTGATGTTGATTTTAAGATAACTCTATTTGCCGACGATTGTGCACTCTTTCTTGAAATGATATCAGCAGAGGAATCTATTGTTTGCAAAAAGACCCGGACAGGCTCTGTTAGTGAAGCTATGATTGAGACATGGACTACAATGTTACTAAATGCAACTCATTGACTGTCACACTGAAAAGAAATTTTATTGCAAATGAATATCATATTTCGGATGTCTCTGTTGAAAAGGTATAGTCTTACCAGTATTTAGGCGTATATATTTGCAATGATATGCGTTGGAATAAAACAGTCGTCTAGTTGCTGGGAAAGCAAACAGTTCTCTCGGCCTATTACGGAGAAATTTTTCTAGCTGTTCACAACAAAGAAGAAAAAGATTTATTTTGCGTTTGTGCGTCCCCACTTAGAATATGCTTTTGAAATATGGTCCTCCCACACAGCGGAATCAAAACATAGTATTGAGGCATTACAAAAAATTGAGCCTGATTTGCAAAGGATGACTATCATCAGTGTTCAAGTGTAACAGAGTTATTGCTACATTTAAAATGGGCCACTCTCGAATCGCATAGATTTTTGTTTCACTAAAATAAGTTCACAGAATGTTTGCAAATCAGGTTGTTTTAAAACCCTTTAACTACTTTTCTACGGCACTTTATAGAATGACAAGAAAATTCTAACTCAAACAAGATTATGCCCACTTTTGGAAGAGTTGACGCTGCCAAATTTTCATTCTTCTTTTCGATTATACTCACTTGGAATAGCCTGTGTGATAATATAATAAGCCGAAGCAGCTCAGAATCCTTCTACAGTCTATGTAGAATCCATATCAGCAAAGAGACTGATTAGGTATGTGTATGGACCAGCCAGGGTCTTAGAATTTAACCTTGATGATTATGATGATGATGATGATGTTGATGATGGTGGTGATGATGACAAAAGTGTACGCCTTGCGTACAAGAGGGAGATGGGGTTGACGCATCTAAGTACGTATACAAAGAGTCCCTTTTTGCTTATATTTTGGTATATTTTCATAAGAAGTTACTTTCATTATATTTTGTTGTCTTTGGTGACGACTTTCATTACTATTTTACAAAGCATTTGCTAAGATTATTTTCTTGTCTGTCAAATGTTTTTCCACCTTTTGCTTTTATGGTATTATTGATTTAACATTTACAAACATTCCCGTTAGAAATTGGGGGAAAGGGGGTCAGTTGGGTAAGAGTACATACACGAGCGTACACGTGAGTGCGATGGGGGGCGGGAGGTAAAAGTGTTGCCTTATTGGTAAGTATATACTAATGGAATGACCCTCTTTCAATCTATGCTGATAGTGTTCACACTGAAATGATGTTTGAAAATCGTTTTATTGCATATTATGCTCCTTGTTACTTAGAACATTAATATTGTGATACATAATACTCAGGTAAAGCATTAGCTGCAGACCTTTGTCATTTAAAATATAAATAATTTTTAAATTCTAGTTATTCTATTATCGTTCAAAGGACTAAAGGTGGAATGATTGAAGTTTGTTTACTCTTTGAAAATCATGGAATCTAATAAAGCATAGGAGAAATGATAGATTTAGGTAAAGCCACTGTTTAGTAGAAGTTAACCTGAAGTTTCCTCCAGTTTATTATACATGGATGGATGAACTTCGAGGCCAGAAGTGGAGGAATACAGCAATATTTTGAGGAATTCTCCTCTAAAAGCATTTGGTGGATTACTCTAAATGAGTCAAAAGTGCGGCTTTCTTGTAAGGCAAGAAGCTACAATCGGAAATCAAAGTTTTCCTTTTAAACAAGAAATCTCTTCATCAAACACGATGAAATTTCAATATACGTAGTTTTTCATCAATGATCACGGAGTATGATAAATATATGTATTCTGTCATTTTCCACTGAATACTGCAGTGCAGGGTTTTGAAGAGAAACGAGTAAGGTTAGCAGCGTTGGACATTGCGAGTTTTCTCGAGGTAGCCGAGTATTGGCGTAGTACACGTTCTTTTTTAAGAATACAGTTAATAAGAAAAATTTAGCTCACACAAAAACGTGATTTTATGTAAAAACAATGCATTTAGCCTTTGATGAGCTAATTTTCAGAGAAGTTACACACTCAAGAGCAGCTGGGGTAGGGGGAGCTTTGGGCATTGAATATCGACTACTTTAACATTGTGTATTTAATTATCTTAGATAACGTCTTTCAGCAATAGACGGAGCTTCCAACTAAGCTTCTAAGTGATTTTACATGTTCATATAATTATTGTTTACATTTATGGACATGTACAGTCATTTATGACTCATTCTACATTGACACTAAATTTTATTATGATTCAAGGCTTCAATTTTATGTTGTCGTTTCAGTCAGAGAAATCCTAATTGGAGGAGACTTGATGAACTCTGATTTGAGTTCTCTGAGCCTCCTCGTAGCATCGAGGTCTCTGTGTATTGATGCTGGGAGGAGGTGAGGAAGAATTTAAATGGCCCCTGACAACTGTATGAATTTATTTTCACAACCCTTGAAACAACTTCGATCTTACTAATGAAAGAAACGCAAAAGACTTGTCTCTTAAAAGCTGAAGGCTCTTTTTGGGGTCTCAAAAGCTTGGTGGTTCCCTAGGAGGCATCCTAACCCTAAACTACAATAAGGCACGCCGGAACGATAGTGGGGCAAGGGAGCCAACAGGAGGGGTACCTCTGTGGCATATCGCCTAGCTTAGGCACCACTTTGAGACTCAAAGCATCTCTTGGAGACACTCTCGTTCCATCTTTTACCAGGACTTATGTTTCACAGAATTATGCGAATTACTTCTCTGTTCCAATAATATTTTGGTTGTTTATATAGCTTATTTGATCTCTTTTGTATAATATCAATGCCTGAAAAAGATTCTATTGCATTTCAAAAGGATACTTTTGCTCCCCCCTGCTCCCTAAGTCAAAGGCAGGAGGGGCGCTTGCTCCCATCTGCCCCCTCCTCTCCGGCTTGTCTGCCTACAGTATGTCTGCTAGGCCACTAATGACAATCTTTTCATATTCAAGAAAGTATTTCATACTATGCCATTGCTTACTCGTACATTTTCATCCTAGACATCTGGACTGTGGTGCTGCTGTGTGTGTTTGTGAATGGTTTTTGCACAGCTGAGTATTCAATATCTTCCCAATTTTGGACGTCTGTAATTCATTTCAGTATAGCATTATTTGTATACAGGGACGATTACTGGATTTATCTAAGTTTAATGGTACCTTACATAGTGGTCTAAATTAGGCTAAGAATTAAAACTCGGCCATTTCCTACACAAAGTTCCAAGAATTTCTAAAACATCTCAATCAATAGTTCAATATGAACCTCTGATTGCACGCTTTTTTTAATAAATTAGACATGAAGGATCTATCTATGTTATACATCACTGCCAATTTTGCGTTAAGAGCTATATGGCTGTAGAATAATTCCATGTCAAATCAGCCAAACCATGACACCCTTATATCTCTGGTATTGTTGAGATATGATAGTCATCAAAATTTGAAGATCTCATTCAATACATTTCTCAAGGTATGCGCATACTTAATTTTCATCAAAATCACTTCTTCAATTAAAAATCCGCCATTTTAAATTTGCACCTTCCTCCATAGCTGTCAGCCCACTCCTCAAACGTAATTAATTTTCAGATATTCAACATTATTTGTCATGGCTACCCAGAGTCAAGTATGAGGCTTGAAATCCATGTGACAATATAGATGTTGGACAAATTATTTCCTCCCCATGTTTTATAAATTTCATTCTACAATAAAACGAAAAATGGTGCTTGGCGCTCTTATAGATCGCTCATAATATCACCACAAAATTGCGGAGACTCTCTCGCAAAACTTGACCTTCCTCATCATCTCATTGGCTCGTGAATAACAATGACATCTTTTTCGAACACAAGGGCTATCAGATAGGTTTCGGGTGTAAACGTCCTATCTACGCTTGATTGCAAAGTTTTCAGTAGTTTCTCATTTATTTGACTAGGTAGACATATTGAAACCTGTTAGAAGTTATATAAAGCACAAATGTAAAGGCGATGCTTTCTGCCATAGTTTGATCCCAATGTATATAAAAGCTATTCAAAAAGTTGTAACTTATCTGACATACAATCTTTCCCAGATCAAAGAAACAAGAAGTCACTGAATTTCTGTAGAAAGTAGGCAAAATCCAACAATTGATGCTACAAAATCATAAATGTGCCTTAATGACAACCAAACATTGAAAATAGCTCATGCAGGAGCTAACTGACTAAATTTTTCTGAATGAGTTCTCAATTGGCTGACTTATGAATTCTAGAAAGTGTAGATTAGTGTGTAGGGATATTAAAAACTGTTGCAAATCTCTGATAAATCCAGAGTCGTAATGTCAGTTCTTTCATATATACACCGCTATGTCTTCCATAGTCAGAATCCAACGTTTTCTCCACTTCATACTGCCGGACCCTTGGGCATTAGCTCGAATAGCCAGTCCAATCAGTTCGCCCCTGAGCCAGTTTCCTACTTGATTATATTGCCAATGTAATTGTATAGCAATATCACGTTTCAATAACCTCCACTACGTTAGTATTTAATTAGCACGGTTTGTCGCTTTTCATTATTTATATGCATCGCAATAATGTGTTTTTTAAAATTTAATGAGTATATTTATTTTGCATTTGATATAACCGTCATAAAATTCCTTGATCAAAGTATTGTTTAGGAGCGTCAAGCGTGTGTTATAAGTAGCTATTTAATTATTAATGAATGAAAAAACTTCGCGACATTTTGGTGTCTTTTACTGCTTTTCATTTCGTAAAGATAAGGGTGGTCCTACCTTCATTTCTGTCCGATAATTCAAGGCAGTGTAGTTGGGCAAAATTCAGATATATTACGCATATTTTGTGATATTCAGAATTAGCGCATCTGCTGTACAATACTCAAAGGTGCCAAATAAACTTCCCCCTGCTCATTAATTTTCGATCTTTTTCCAACCCCTCTGGACTTTATTAGGACTCCTGTTTATTAATTTTGACTTTATTACAAGCCCCTCATTTCATTTCCTTTCTTTTGTTAGTACTATATACGCCCAATTTTCATGGCAAAATAGTATAATTCTGTATATGTTTTAGTTTTATGCTTTATGACAACCTGTTTTTGTTCTTTCAGTCCTTGTATAATTATTTAAAGCCTTTTCTAACATTCCGACCCCCGGCTTATTTTGACCCCCCATTTATCAAATTTTGGAATTTTTTCTGACCCCCTGTTTATTAGGATCCCGTTTATTTGGCACTTGAGAGTATCAAGGGGAGAAGAGACAACGTCCAAAAGTCAATCTTTTATAGAATAACTTGCACTGCCAGCTGATTCCGACATTGAAGGCGCCATATTCTATGACTTCTTGAGAATAGGAATTGCACTGTAAGAAGAGCAATTAGTAGTCTTAGTTTGATCGTTCTAATCAGGTGTTCATTCCGATGTAGTCCTAGAAGTATGCATATTCTTAGTTTCCTATTTTCTTCGATTAATATATCTCTGATTCCTTCTATATATAGCTTCCTCTCTTGTAGAGCTTTGTCATGGCGCTGTGCATAGTTGAGCCGTTTTCATCGGATTAACATCTCGTTGTTATGGCGTGGCATACGTCGCTTGTAGAAACTCTATAGAGCTCTAGTTCCTTTTTAGGGTTGAAATGAACACACAATATTGTTTAATCCACATAGTAAAATCCTTTTGTTGAAAGGATGGGCTGGAGTTCTGCAAAATAAATATAGAAGAGCACTTGGCCAAGCATTGATTCATGAGGAGCACCAACTGCTATGACATTGGTATCGATCAATTAAGAAGAATTGCTGTCTATGACATCCACGCTTCCACCCTTCACAATACAGTTCAGCTTGTCGTTACGCCTGATTTCCAAGTGAAAATCCAGGCGCGGATCCAGCAAATCAAGTGACCGGGTTCAAGCTTGAAATTCTAGGGACCACGCTCTTTTCAATTTAGGACACGCCCATTTCTAGAACATTTTTATTTCATGCTCTTTGACGGAAAGTTATGGAAAAAGTTATTTAAGCTGTATCGCCGCTGTCACGTCTCTACAATCTTTCTTTGAATTCATTAAAGCTTACCGTACTTACTATTTTAGTAAAACGTATTCACTTTCCCTTGTTGTGTGATTTAAACTACATTTACATTATACTGGGACTCCATCAGAACGGCCTAAGCACTCTCCATGAACGACTTTCCGAACACAACCCGGTCAAACCCTGTCAGTCCTATAGGAGTTCAATAGAATTTCGTATTTATTACGTAGCTTCGACAGGGCTTTGACCGGGTTCAACTCTGCAAATGAGTGGTTGACCGGGTTCAAATTTCCTTCTCTTATGCAATTCAAAAACCACAGATATTCATCACAGACGCTCTCTGTGCTATTTGATATGGCACTGTGCATAAGTGACAGACACTCTGCTGGCCAATTGTGTATTGTATTTTAGGTCTATTGTAATAGGAGGAAGGTAGCTGCTAAATGACAAGAATGTGTAATATATAGAATTCTATGCTTGAAATAGGATTGTAAGAAAGTTTTTAGAGACTTTAAGTAGTAATAATCATCCTCACTTGGAATGCAAGTTTCAAAACTTTGACCGGGTTTTTGAACCCGGTCTAGATCCGACCCTGACATCTCTAGCGAATGCTTATTACACAAAACGGACCCTCTTTTCAAGTATAGGCATAAGGTCGTCGAGCTTCATATTCTGGAAAGGAAAGAATATTATATATGAAGCGGAACTAATCCTGTTGATGGTCAGACTATAATGTAATGAGCAGCGGGAGGGGATCCAAATAGGTGGGGCGTTGAACAGATGCTTTTAAGCCAGGCACCAATGGCTGTGAAACTGTGACGTGAGGGGCTGCTTAATAGATACCGAGGAGTACCAATATTAAATGCAATGCAGGAATTGTACTACGTGAAAGCTTCCTTTACTGTCATTGTGAACAATTTCTATTGCATAAGGCAATGCACAGTTATAAGTGTTTCCAGTGAAGTATTTTGATGACTTTGACAATAACTTTCATTATGTCCACAGCAGTTCTGACATCTGGTATAGGCAGCAATTATTTTTCACTGGTTCCTTGTGAACTGTGATTGTACTTTGGTATTTATTGATGCACAGGAATCCCAGGCTTTTTTCGAGGGGCAATTCACCGATTACAATCTCGTACGCTCTTTAGAATAATCGCAAAATAATCTTTAATCTTTAATCTAAAAATTTTCAACCAAGTGATGCAGATAAAGACGTTTCATTCAACCAGTTGATGTACCATTCACTTGCCGCTACGTCGTTGCAAAAAATTATGTGGCAACTATTGACGAACGCATGATTAGAAACAGTGAAAACCATTCATTTTGTATCCCAGTTAAAGAAATTGAAACAGTCAACAGTCCTTCCACGTTGGCGTACGCAAATGTCATTCTATGTCATTTGAGTATTCAATAAAAAACGTGATTTTACGTGATTATCAAGAACGATAAGCATTGGCACCCTATTCAGGTTGTCCTAAAAACTTTTTCATTTTCCCTCATTTAATTAAATCGAGAAAACAGTATATGCAATTTTTCATCGAATGTTATCTGAGTCCACTTCTGAGGATATGTCAAATCAACTGTTAGCAAACCAGTGTCATTAAAATTTTTAGGATGAATGAGAATGATTCATTTCAACAATGAGGATGAATGAATGAGAGACAGGTTGGGGGCTAAGGGATTGCACAGCTTTTTTCAAAATCCAAATTATTGTTGTCGAAATAATCAAGATGCATGATACTCTATACTTTATGTTCAACACAGTGACAAAATGAAAATAATCTCAACATAATCTCAAACTAATCTTGAAATAATCTTGAAATAATCTTTCAATCACAAAATAATCCCATGAGATTAATAATCTCGTACACTTTTTTGGTAGTGCTTTGCCCCTCGGCTTTTTTTAATCGTCTTCGTTTAGGAACAGTGTCAGATTACAGTGCATGTAAAGGCAAGATGAAAACGTTGTGAACAAAGGCCAAACTCGCCCTCCTTTCCCAGCTAAGCAGAACCAGCTACTTCACTAATGTAAATTTGTGTACTATTCTTGAATGTAAATTTGCAAGATAACGGAACTCTGGAAGTTCACTGAGGGGTGTAGACGTAAGGGGTGTGGCACATCTGTTATACATCAATAGTGCAGCACATCTGTTATACTCAATTTTTGCTTGTCAACACATTTGTAGTTTATCAATAGTGCTAATCGACGCTGTACTACTGATAAAGCGCGAGGAAAGTTTACGTCAAATTGGGCTGCTCATCCCTCCAACAATTCCCTTTACCTTCTCAATGTTGATACAACAATTACGGAAACATAGGATTGCTTTAGTACAAGGCCCAAAAGTAAACTTTGCTTTGAGATCAAAACGTATATTGATGAAAGTTAACCAAACAGTTAATGTCGAAGGGGCCCCTCAAGGTTCGCAATCGTGGATGTACTTTCCAGTCTCTTTTTCAAAATAGGTGGCACCCGGGAAGAAATTTCAAACACTCCCGTAAACACTGCCAAACTTTACCAGTGCACAAGAAAATTATTGCAGACCATGCCCTTCAAATTGGCCTTAAAAACAAGTCGTTAACTGCCAACAGTGTATTAAGCTCTTTAAAGATTTAGGTGCCAACGGGGGGGTTAGCGAATTTCTGGGAAGCTCCAGCCCTCTTAAGCATCTTCATTAGTGCCATCCATGTTTTCCTATGGTAGTTTATTTGAGATACCACATTTGTTATTTACTGATGCATGACTATGGAATATATGGGCCTTGTATCCAGCTCCATTTGCTATTCCTGTACATCTTGTGTTCCAGGCCTAGAGTGGAATCGGTGCATATTGCGCCACAGATCTGTGGGACATTGCTATCTCTGATAATGATAAACCGGTGCACGTTTTCATTTAGAATGGTGCTTTTTTCACTCATGGCACAAAGCTGGAGTGGCTAGGTGTCGGGATTAGGACTGCCCAAATTTCAGTGACATTATTTTTGGGATTGATTGATGTATTTTTGAGTTAGAACAATGGAGTAGTAATTTGATTCATATCGCAAGGGGGTTTATTCGATCGTAAGATGGTAAAGGATAGAAGCCCTTGGAAAAATTGATATAGAAATTTAAGGGTATTTATTCAAATTTTGATAGTTTGGAATTATTTTTGAGCGATTGATTGATAGTGGATGGTTGATTAAGTAGAGATGAAATCGTTTGGTTGCTTATGTAGGATGGGATTTGATAGGATTGTGATTTAGGGATTTTGTAGGCTGTATATTTTGATTGTTTGTTGAGAAGTTAGTTATCGAGCACATAAGAGCTTTTAGGGTAGAGCTGATTGTAGATTTTAGCGATTTATGTCTAACACTAGGTAAGCAGGTAACGAATTGGAGCGCATATTTCCGCACGACATATTTTCTTTGGCGGTCATATGTGGCGTAGTAACTTTATTCTTTCCATTATGGTTTCTTGCAACGTTTTACAATCATAGAGATAATAATAAAGACTAGAGGGCTAACTGCCCAAGTGAGGCGGAAGTCAACATGCGTATTGCCGCCATATTGTTCGTACGGCAGAAAGCATTATACAGTGTACTCACATTCTGGACAGATCCGCGATAGATATTTTTAATTGTCGTCCTAGAAAATGCTTCAATTGGACTTCTTTTTATTTTGTTTCAAAATTTTTATGGCATAGAATGGTTATCTCTTGTTGTGCTTATAATTACCAGGAAAGGCAGAAACTTCGCAAGGATGGCTCTAACAGTAGTGGAACAGCAAATCGTCCCGAGTTCACGATCTTTTTTCATTGGTAGGTTGGGATCAAAACTAGTGGTGCATAGCTAAAAAACAAAAGCTCCTTTTCCTCTTGAATTGCAGTACTCTTGTTTTTATACTAGCTATTAAGCCAAATACAGCATTTCGTCGTTGCTCGATGAACCACAAAAAATTTCGATGAATTTGGTAAAGCAAATGCGTCTTATAGATAATAGTATATATATATATATATATATATATATATATATATATATATATATATATATATATATATATATATATATATATATATATATATACACACACACATATGACTAATGATATTTGTTATGGTCTGAAGATATCTTGCTTCGTTTTGGTCTTGAGCTTTTTGTTTAGGTGATCTGCAACTTTAGGTTCCCATAAGATGCAGACAGGAGAAAACGTTGGGTTAGGGCACTTTGCAGAGATAAGTGGAATCCTTCAAAATGGTCATTTGTGTGTAGCAAGCACTTTAAGGAAACTGATTATGTCACTCCTCCTTGGCTTCCAAATCCAAAGCTTAAGAGAAATGTTGTACCTTCAATTTTAGACGTCCCTAAACACTTGCAGGCACCCCAAAATTTCCAAGAAGAGAGCTTACACAAATAAGTAATTCAACAAATCAAAATTATCCATTTGATGAAAACATGCTTACACAAACTTTTCTGATGTAAACCAAACAAACTAAAAACATAAGCTAGAGAAAAGAAAGAATTTTGAGTTAGTACCTACAAAGCTAAAATTGAAAAGAAAAATCAAAGTGTTGCAGCAGAAAATTAGAAGACAAACTAAAAAGCTTTCTTCTCTGAAGGATATTTGATAGCATAAAAAGGAACCACTTACTAAAAGAAGCACCTGCTGAGCTACCAAAAGACCAGTTTTCTGGTCTTACTCTTGAGATGCTCAAAAATGACGTACAAATTGCCAAAAGAAAATGCAGAAGTCATCGTCACACTGAAAAAGTAAAAAAATTTGCTTTAACAGTTCATTTTTACTCGCTAAAAGCTTACTCTTATATTTGCAAGATATTTTCACTTCCTCATCAATTATCAATAAGACACTATTTTAACAAACAAATGTTCTCATGACCACATTGAGCTTCTGTTTTCTTGTATTCGGGGAAAGGGGGGTTGTAATAATAACCCAAATACTCTTCAGCTTAAGTATGCATTGAGAAACCTTCCTTTGACAAATTCTATAACTGCATCACAAAAAGCCAATGTAATGTCATTTGAAAATGAAAGCACAGGATTCTTGTTTAGTCTCAAATAGAGCAAGCATAGATCTTCAATTGTGGAAGAAGCTGGTGATAGTGGCAGTAATGATGCACAGCTTCAAGAGCTTTCAGATGCATTGGACAGAGCGATCATATCAGACATATCAGAAAATGTGCTGTTCTACATTGCAGGGTTCATTGTAAGAAAGCTGAAAAGACAAATTGACTGTTCTATTTGCTCTGAAGCATTGTTGCTAAATTCCAGCCCTTCAGCTACCTCTGAATGTAGAGAAACATCTTCACATGAGCCTTTCCTAGAGAGGAGAAACAATGGAGGATTAATCAAAGTCTCTTACGGTGTATATAGAATAATTAAGTATGCTGAGCAAGCTTTTCAACACACTGTCAAAGGAAATGGAGAAATGAAAATCAACAAGGAGAACAACCTTATAAAGAAAATGACAAATCATGTCATTGTCATAAATGGGCCTAGAATTGAGTAATTTTTCCCTCCCTGCAAGATCATATATTTGAGGATGATCATTTAACTCAACTGATTTAAAACATATGCTATCGATACCTCTTAATATGGATGCAGACGTATGCAAAGAGATACAACAGGCAAGTCATTATGGGCAACACTCCATGCATAAGGCATCATTTGAACAACATGGTACTTTTCAAAAACGTTTAACGGATAATTCTGTGGATAAACTACTTAAGCATTAATCGAGGATATCTTTAATTTCACAATGGTTGGATGCGTTTACCACATCAAATATTTGTGAGGTCCACTCGAGTAATTATACTAAAGTGAAGTCCTATTCCAAATATAAAAACCTTATGCCACTTGGCAAGACCTATGCTAAAGCATTCTATTCATTAGCATGCTTAAGTCGGGTATATATGATAAAACTTTAGGATATGAACTAGATTCAAAACAAAAATTATCCTTGCACACTTACCAATTCAAGTTCAGGTCGTACGACATCTGATGAATCAGAATTCGTTAGTCTGCAACTCAAACAATAGCGCTGTCACAAACCATATTGATCTAATACGTTGGTTTCCTCATTTTCTAGGTTCATATTTTGATTCCTATCGCATTTTCTCGTCTTTTTCACTAATCTTCTGTGTGCTTTCTATGCTTTCCTGTTCACTTTTGCCGTACGAGCAATATGGCGGCAGTTCGCATGCGCGGCTTCAGTTGCTGTCAATAGACCACAGGGAGTTAGCCTTGTAGTCTTTATTATTATCTCTATGTTTACCATTGGCACAATCTTTGAGAAGAACAACAATAGACTTGTTTTTACGCTTGGGTGCCAAATATATGCGGAGAGTGGGAAATAATAGAAATGCTTTTATGCAGAGGCTCTTGATTTATGCAGGATTGAAGTAAATGCTATGAAGCTAAAGCAATCATGCTCTGAAGCTGAACATGAAGCTTCCACCACTTCACTTTTTTCCATTTCTCTGTAGGCTACCCTCGACCTTTACAAATTACTCCCTTCCCTTCTTGTGGGGACTTCCCAACCGTAAGCATTCAGCCTCGACTTGGAAACTTAGTTTATGTCAATCTGGTCACCCTGATTCAGATTCAAAAGTGAAAGTTGTTAGTAGAAGAGAGTTAACTATTTCCCGCAAGCTTATTCTAGCAAGGAGTTTGTTTGATAGAAGTAGTAGATTTTTGTAAAACGTGCTGGAATTTAGATGTGTTGAAGTGTACAAATGGCAAGTGCTTCTTACTTTTGGTAAGTATAAATTTCGAAGTAAGTTTGCTTATTAGTTGATTGGCCTATCGCCTAGCTGCATACTATGCAAAGGTCAAGCCAGAGATTCAGAAAAGATTCTATAGGATTCACACCAGGGGGTAAGAAATAAGAAAGGTATATTCTAGCTAAAAGCTTACTTTCCAGCGTTTAAGAGGGCATTGTCTTGCAAAGTTTTCTGGAAGCAAGCTCCCACACCTCCAGTTTGTTTTCGCTATTCCCCATATTGCATTTCCCTAGCGTAATCAGTCCTAAACTAGGGAAAAAACTGAATTTCACCTTCACGTAAATAAAGCATGCTTGATTATATAGTTCAAAATCAAAAGGCCCTTAGGAGTCTTCAGTTTACCAAATCAACTAAAAACGAAATTTGATTGCTGAGTAGCATAATTGATGTGAAGCAGTGAATGCGTTATCAACAAATTCTATCAGGTGTTCTCATTCTACATATGACAATGCCTATTGATATTTGCTTACTATTTATTCTACCCTATTGAAAATGGGTCATAATATAGAGAAAAAACGAACTTGGAGAGTCAGACGCCATGCCCAGGGGCGCCGTAAGCAATTCCTTACGGCGGGAGCAGGCTCTGAAAAGGGCACTTTGAAAATTGAGTCTTCACAAAACACAATTGTAGCAGTTAGAAGGCTGTTTATGTTGCTAATGATCGCTATTCATTCCACTTTCCTAAGTAATGTTTCCTAGCTACTTATAAGCGTTGGGGACTTGCACATATGAAGCAGTGCTTGTATTGAAAAGGCATTTGCTAACTTGCGCCTTCGTAGGTAATATTGCACAGCGGCGGATTTATTGTTTTGGATGAAGTGGTAGAACGAAGCCTTGACGCAGGGGCGCATCCAGAGAGAAATCTGCCAGGGCTCAACAAAAAGCTCGTGGGCGTGGCTATATCGGGTATGGAAGATATCTCAGAACTATAAACAAGAAAGGGCCAGTTGGTCCGACTTTTATTATTGACTTGAAATTCGATATTCTAGATTTCAGTAAAGAAGCAATCAAGTACGTTGTTCACTTCGTTTTGTTTTGTTGATGTTGAATTTACTAAAAGGTTAAAACCGCACATGTTTCTCTCAATCTGTTGAAAACCACAAGGTTGGGGTATTTCAAACATGGATAAACTTCACTCGCTGAAATCCAGCACCTGCACGGTTCAATACCTGACTTCGTCACAAAAATAAACAGTTGACAACGGAAATAGTGTTAGGCGGAAGTAAAATTCAGCGCAACAGCCAACTGCAAGGAATTAGGAAGTATTCGTTGAGTTCGGAGGCAAGGGGCACCCTTGCAAAGAAAAGATACAAATCTATAAGCTGTAAAGGGGGACCTCACCAACAGCTTTATGAAACGTGGGAGGGGCACGTGCCCCCTGTACCCTAGGGCACCTACGCACTTAGTCAAATGGCCGTAATATTATCCAAATAATAGAAGTGACTTACCTCACTGGTATTATACTAAGGCATTTGGTTTCTTGACAAGCAGGGAACTGCAGCTCTGAGAATTAGCATCATGGATTTCTCTAGCCGATTCAGACATTTCTTGTACCTCAAAGTAATTGCCCATTCTCACGTAAGGCACTGTTTCCACATCAACAATATCGCGTGTAGTGCTCATGTTGAAATAATCGAGCCCTGGTCACGGGGTATTGTGATTGGCTAAGAGAAATTGAGCCCTGGTCAGGACGATGTTTCATTGGATGAAAGAGAATATTTACGTCTGACCAGGACTCGTCCCAAAGTTGTTTGCAAAATAGAGAGATCTGATTGGATCCAGGGTAGTTGAGCCTTTGTATATTACAGACACACCAGGGCTCGGAAGGAATGCAGCATGTGATAGAAAAGCTGAATAGTGATTTGACGAGAATATTCCCAATGTAATAACTGATTGGATATAGCTTCCTTCTGCGTCCGCAAAAGATACCTGGTATCTTGGAGGTGGCTATTCTGAGAAAGACTGAAATAAGCAGTGCGATAGGGCTTTATTAGCATTGACCACGAGGAGGAAATACTGGTGACTACTTTTGATAATTCCCTTTTTAATTCAGCCACCTATTTAGGATTGAAGATCTGACCAGTGCTCAAGCCCTGGTAGCCCTGGGCTAGATCCGCCACTGCCTTGACGATACCTGTTAGCTATGAAAAGCTTCCAGATATTACTTTCTTTCTTCTTCTAAAAATACAAACGTGACTTTGATACAAGCTAAATGTTGAAAGGCTATGAAAACCATGAGAAACTGATATGAATTGCACCTCTGCGATGGACATTTATTGCCTTATCTCATACGGGACGAGAACATTTCTCAAAACTTCAGACTGAAAATACTGGTAATTTTATTTGTGCTAAAATGAAAGTGTTCATATCTGAATGTAGCGCGAAAATTAGTCTATAAGCTTCGATGTGTACTTTTCTGATATCATGTACGAGACAAATATAATATTGCAGATACTACAGCATGCCATTGTGCGATCAAATGAATGCCGTACTGAAGTACAGTGGATTTCCAAGGAGTCACTGTTTTCAAATTGAAAATACTGGCTCGAAACTTGAAGAAAAACATAGGAATAAAACAAATAATGGAATTATTAATAGTTATTTGGGTTATTATCATGTGTATTTTTTATTTTTGCTCACACGTTTGGCCACGGAACGCAAACAAGAAGAAATCTGCTGAGAATGTTCCTTTCAGCCTATTAAGAACAATAGGCTCCGCAGGTGTATGAAAAACTACACCTATTTGCCCAAGCATTTTTTCACATGACCTATCATGAGAACGTTAGAGCATTTCATACATTTCTTGTGTATCTTGTGTCTACTCTAGGGCCCCCATGGTTGGGCCCGGAAAATATTTTCAAAACTAGGGCTTCAGGATGGGTGAAAAGCGTTACTTTTGGATTGCTTTTGGAAGTAGTGCATAGCAACATAAGAAGTATAGTACCTCCAAAGCTCATGAAATTATGCTTTGGAGCTGGTGATGAAAGTATCATAGCACTATAGCGTATGTATTTCAACTATCTGCAATACAGGTTTGTTTTTCGGATAATGATTCAATTTATAGGAAGGAGGCAGTGCCTAATTTTTGCAAAATTAATGCATTCCCATGCTAGAGTTAACTGTTGTTCAACTTCTATTTACCAATACAGGCTGTTGTTCAAACTTCTATTTACCAATACAGGTCCGTAGACAGTTGAAAGGTACCAGATTGGGAGAGGAAACATAGCTGTAAAAGTCCAAATAAGAGAAAGAAGCTCTTGCATGTAACAGATCTGCGCCCATCGATAACAAATGTTGAGCCCAACTATTTTTTTCATAGTTATTGTCTTTGAAATAGGGTTGGGGGTTTTGCTTCCCCAAAAAAATCTTAAAGTAGCATCATGTAGAACGTCGGAAAACGTCTTTTTGCAAACCAAAATGTAATTGATTTTACCAATGATCTTAATGGTGTGAAAGAGAAGCTGCTCTCTCAGCCAAGTTCTATCAAATTTTGAGAATTTAGAGCAAAGATAGAAAAGGCTACGCCAAGTTCACCAAAGGTAGAAACAAAGCAACCACACGCCAGTACGCCAAGGAAGAGACAGTCCACGCCGGAATAGCTATCCGCATCACCTTATAACATTTCGGAATCCAAGGGGCCTGCCTTAATGTAATATAATAATATAACCATTAAAATACAATCAATTTATTTATAGTAAGCTTGCACCTAAGGAAGCTAATTTAAGTCTACTGCAAAAGCTTAAAGAAAACATAAAATATATTATTACAGAAGAGTGTTACAAAACCTAAAAAAAAATTATTTATATCATTGAAAAAGTAATAAGTTATATATTAATTGTAATAAGTAGTTCTACGCCAAGAAGCCAACTTGTGCTACATATTGTCTGCATATTCTACAAGGGCAGTTTTCCTGACCTTTCCAATGCTTTATAACTTTTTTGAATTCGTCTATAGTTCTGGGATTCTTAGCTTCATCTGGCGCTTTAAGCCACAATAAGCAGCCTAAAAACACTGCACTCTGTATTCCATAGGATACTGTCTTTATTCGTGGTAACTCTAAGCTATTCTTTCATAAATTATATGAAGTTCTTTTCTGCGCAAAGATTATTCTCATAAGGCAAGGGTTTAGGCCTAAATTTGTCTTGCATATTTCTGACATTAATAGTTGTAAGTGCCACATGACTAACGAAAAGTTTCAAGAGGGCACCTGCTGCCCCCGCTGCCCCCGGCTTCCGGCACCCCTGGCCATGCCACAGCAAGGAGGGTGCAATGCCCCCACTGCAGTTTTATTACATACTAAAAATACAGTGGGGGCATTGCCCTGGCCCCCTGTGTGGTTTGCTTACAACTCGTCACCATTCACAGACATAGCTATGAATGGTGATGAGTTGTGACCAAACTGATGTAACTTGGGCTTGCCTCCTCCCCACAGTTTCTAAGTCGATGTGCGGGGGCTGAGTGTTAGGGTTCTCAGTATCATTTGAAAATAGGATGTGCCATTTTTAGGGATCATTCCTTCAGCGATGAGACGAAGGTATGTTAAACAATTAAGAATGGATTTTGAACTGGTTTTAGGCACTTACGAAAATTAAGAACTTCTACAAAATTACTAAGCAAGTTGTTATTCTTACCTAGCAAAAGACTTGCTTCTTAAACCTTTTGATTGTTACTTGCACCATGCACGCCTTTATTCAACTGAATTTCAACAAAATTAGACATTTTATGTTCCTTGAAGGTGACCAATGGACTAAACTCGTAACTTTGAATAAATACTTTCACCTTTCCGTGAATGTTATTTTACCACACGATCAAATTATTTTTTGGAAACGTACTACCCTCGAGCCCTTTGATAATCATAGAATCCAGATTGCTTCAATTCAGTTAGAGATCATGTGATAGCACTACAAAACATCTTCTGGACGTACGGTCGCACAGTATCTCGATTCTTATGCAAACGGTGAGGCGGTCGTGTGACCGTGGCAAAGGAGCATCCATCGCACAGACAATCATGTTCTAACACATTGGTACCCTTTACGAATAGCAACCACAAAGCACAATAGACTGGATAACGGATGTCACGCAAAAAATTTATTCCTCCATATGGTACAACATTATATGGTACATAAACAACATATGGTACATACACAAAGATAGTACTTCAAACTTTGAGGGTCTACTAATTAAAAGTAATTCAGTGTCTGTTCACCTGAGGAGTTTACAGCTGCTCCTTATTGAGATTTATAAAACCATCAACAACTTGAATCCTTGTTTCATGGCAGAAGTATTTGTTACCAATGCTGTGCCGTATAATCTTCGTGGCAGCACTAATCTTGTTTTACCCAAAGCTAGAACAAACCTGTATGTCACTGATACTATCAGGTTTGTTGGCCAAAAATTATGGCAGAATCTGCCAAAAGAAATCATAGAGTCTCAAACATTAGAGATATTCGAAAGAAACATTAAAGCCATATCTGTTCATTGCAGCTGCAAATTATGCAAAAGTTTTATTGTAACTTTAGGATTTTTTTAAGTATTTTTTGTGTTACTTTCGTTATAGGTGGCTTTAATTAGCTTAGTGCTATTATAGTTGCTAACTTTAAATAAATTGTTTGTTATTATAATTATCATTATGGTATTGCAAAAGTACTTCTGAAGAGAGCTCTGCTCCTTCGAGCTGATGGATTACTCTTGTGTTGGTATTGTATGAGAAGAAGAGAATCTCTGTAAATTAATGCAAGGAACTACTTTATGAATAAAGGATTACTTTCATAACTTGAATGCTGACTTTCGCCTGTGCGACCTGTGGGACGGTGTGAATACGCCCCTGAATCTAGAGTCAAAGTCGTGCTCCGGGTGGGAGTCCGATATTATTTACTGAGGTATTGGTTATGTTGGTTTGTGAACTATTCAAGCTTAAATTCCTATTGGTTTTCACTTAGTGTGCTTGCTATTCTGCGCATGCTTGAGCCTCTCTTCAAACAGTAGAGTCTTGATTTGACATTTAGCATAATTTTTGCAAATTTGGCATAGTCTTAGGATAATTTTGCATAATTTCCACAACTGGTCATACTGGTCTTTGTGTGAAGTTGTCGTGAACTGTAGTAGTGCGTACAGTAGTGTTATAGTTGCCATTATATGTAGCCGTGGAATCGTTGAAGTTGCCGTTACTAATATTTAAGTTGCCGATCCGTGTATAATATTCGTTAGTTGGAAGGATACCCACCTATCAAGCAGGTGCTAGGATTCCTTGTAGAGGACCCTTCAAACATGCCGTAATGTGCAAAGTAAATTTTGTGCAAGTCTGCTTTTTCCATACTGGTAGAGATAAAGTTCTCTTTGACAAAGATGATTGCCTATTATGTTCTTCTTGTTTTATGACGTCCAATTTCAATGAGGCCTCTCAGGCTCACATACACCTGCCAGTATCTAATTTGCGTTGCTGCTGTCTTTTCTGTGATTGGCATATGAAGGCATGCTGGGACAACAGCTTATTCATTCACTCATCGCGTGGTAGCTGCTCCTCAATACAATGCGGAACAATGTATAAAATGATACGCAATGTTCCTATTTTTTGAATTTCTTTTGCCGTTCCCTCATTTTCATGATAATTTCAGCTGGTGTAGGAAATTTGATGCATTTGCACATAATTTGATGCTATAAAACCTAATAATAGAGTTCATATTCTACAGGACTTTCGACTTAATAAAAACCTAACCAAAATTTCTCTATCGTTTTCTTTTGTTCTGTCTGCAACTTTCGAGCCTGCGTCTAATGTCAATGCCTTTACTTCCATTTCGTTTGGAGTACATATTTATTTCAGCTGAATGTCCATTCCTCCGGTTTTTAATTACAACTTGGTATAAATTTGGTGAGATTCATCTTGTAAAAGTACAGGACTTTTGAGCTTGAAAATCTGTAGGTTTTCGACAAATGAAGTTGCCTCGTCAAGTCACGGATATTTTTTTCGCTTGCATTTTGCAGCAGTTATTATTCATTTTGTGATGCTTAATAGCTTTATCAAATTCAGTTGGTCTTTTATTTGTAGCATGGAATTCCTCGTATGGAACAAGCGAAATTAGTTGCTTTTATCGCAGTCAATGTGCATACGCTACTGTAAAAAGTTCATTTTTACGCATGTATAAGTACATACCCTAAAGAAAGATTCGATAACTCAAACGTCTTGCTCCCATTAGTAATGTCTTCATATGGGCACAAACAAGAAAACTTTACATCCGTTCACTACTTTCACAATCTCTACTTTAAGAATTAGGGTTCTTGAGACAATTGTATGTGAATCTATGTCATTTTCTGTATCATTGTTTATTCCAACTTGAAGAGAGGCCATGACAAGAAGCTCTGTCTCCCTATCCTTTAGTTCCGTAGTAACCCCAAAGGCCCACAACCTCTTTACCAGCCTTCCCCTAGCCACACCTTAGTTTTCCCCAAGAAATGCGAACCTGGCAACGTTACTGCCTGTTTGCAATCTTTCCTCATCGATACCAGTTGACATGCTGTTACCAGTTAGGAGCGCAGTCCCTCTTTTCCATCTTAGGCTCGCTTTCTTTAGAATTTCTTCTGGAGCCGATTCTTAGATGCTGGTACTAAACTCTCTATTTAAACCGTAAATTCTCTACTTAGTCCCCGAAGAGAGGACTTGTTGGTTACAAGCACTCTAAAAGGTAGGCGTGCCGGAAGCACATCAGGGCAAACGGGACAGCTTTCTGCTGTGGAGCACCATACCCCACTTTTTAGTGACCATAGCCGTAATTGGCAGCATCCAAAGAAATTAGTTTTTTGGAAATGTTAGGTTTGAGCTTCAAAGTTATCTTTAGAAAAGTCGCTGAACTGACAAAGTAATAAAAAGCAATCATACTATAAGAATCTTATCTAAAATCAAAGAAAAACTGATAACTTTTGAAGCACTTAAAGTGAAACAAGCACCGTAAGAAACCCATTTGAGAAAAGGGCATCCTCATCCTCATACCCTCTTTCCACTAGGGCAAGAGAGGCGAGTGCCCCGCTGCCCCCTGTTCCAACACCCCTGGTAAAGGAAGATTATTGGAAAGGGGGCGTATAAGAGAGAGAGGGGGCTACCTAAATTATTTATGAAGTATGAGAAAATTCTTAATAAGAAACTAAACATTTACTAATTGGAAATAGAGAGCAATATTTGAATATTAGGTGTCTACATCATAAGGAGGCAAGTCTCGCACAAATGAAGTTCACAACATACAGCCAAAACAAAAAAAATTATGATAATAGTCGTTGATATAAAATGCTTTACTTGCAGTGATGTGAATTTCTGTCAGCTTCCCTTGTTAAAATTCTGCTCTGCACTCTCTCATCCAAAAAGAGGACACTGGATATCACTAGATTAAGAAACGGTGCTTTCAATATGCCACATATTTCATAGGTTTGACCTTAGAATCTTGAAATAATAACTACCAGGGACGTCAACTAAAGAACATCTGCGGGGGACGCAGGCAGGGGTGGAGTCAGGAATTTTCCGAAAGGGGGCAGATGCTTCTGACGAGGGGGTTAAAACACCGTTAGAACGGTACTATAAATGTCAAGAATTTCCGAAAAGCTATTATTTTACCCTTCCGAAGGAGGCTAGCATGTTCATATGAGGGGGTGTTATAGTCACCTAGCCCTTCTCTGACGTCACCCCTAAGCTTTTGTTTGCTCGATACAGAGTGTTTGATACAGAAATCAAAATGCTTGATGCAGAAAATGCTGTGACGAAATTTCAATACTGAGCCAAATTAGCCATTCTTGTAAAGGAAATGTGCAGTCCTTCAACAGGGGTGCTGGATGGGATGAGTGTATTGATACTATGATGGCAGGCGTGCCGGAAGCAAATCAGAGCAAGGGGACAGCTTTGTCATGTGGAGCACTATGCCACGTCCCTTTTTGACCACGCCCTTCATTGGTAGCAGCCAATATCAATAGTCTTCCAGAAATGTCAGGGTTGAGCTACCAAAGTGTATTTTGAAAATTCGTTGAGCTGAAATCGTAATAAAAAGTGATCATACTATAGGGAATTATCTGAAGTCATGTAGAAACTGTTAAATTTTGAAGCATTTGAAGTGAAAACCTTCGCTAAATTCGAAAATGTAATTATACTTTGATTCCAAGAGTGAATGTTAACATATTTCCTGATCTAATTTTTTCAAAAAGTCCAATTGACAAAAAAGGCATCTCTACCCCCTTATCCCTTTCACGTAGGTCAGGAGGAGTGAGTCCCCCCACTGCCACCCTGTTCTGGCACCCTTGTATGGAGGAAACACTGCATGTGTGGATATCTCTTTAGCAGTGCTACACTATTGTCAAAATCTTCAAAACTTTGAATGACATCAGCCCTAGTATCGTCACTATCACTGTAGACCTCTTCAAATTGAACTTTTTCATCAAACATATGCAAACTGATATTTTTCCTATTTTCCAAGGTCTAAATGAGATAAATGTACCATTTAACTTGATCTTCGACCATGCCTATACCTGCCTCAAGAGGCATGTACTTTCATTGTTGATGATTTTCAAAAATGGTTCAAAATTTAGGATATTGTATCCTTGTTTTCATTGTAGCTTACTAGAAGTTAATGCTATAGCATTGAAAGTGGTACCAAATGAAAGCTAATGAAACTTCCTTGCATATGGTACCTAAAGAATGAGTATCTCTGTAAGTTTTAACTAATTTTAATGTAAAAACATCAATGTTTTCTATGCGTGGAAAGGAGAACATCGTATAATGCATATTATTATCTCAAAAAGTTGCTTTTAATTGCACTTATATCACATATTTTAACTATTTATCACTTTATATTGATAAGAAATGTTTTCTTTGAGGTTGAGCATGTACAACAAAAGTTGCCCATACGCCATGCTATGCACGTAAGAGAAATTAGAGGCATATATATATATATATATATATATATATATATATATATATATATATATATATATATATATATATATATATAT
>OLMO02000231.1:6833007-6847041 GCA_900291935.2 Cassiopea xamachana | reverse complement strand
ATATATATATATATATATATATATATATATATATATATATATATATATATATATATATATATATATATATACAAGACAGTAACTCTTCAGCAAGCGCTGGTTTGCAAGGGGCTCTCAGCTTAAAACTTAACTGAAACACTAAAATAAATGACAAATAACATACAAGTTAAAAAATAGCCTAATGTACAATGTTAAAATATATGGAAAAAATTATGTAAGTGGAAAACAGAAAAAAGTCGCATTTATATTGATGCTTTAAAGCTATGTAATGTTACGGCTTGTTTGGACTCAGCTGAGAGGCTAATCCAATATTTTACTCCCCTGAAAGAAAAGCATTTTTGGCCATTTGCAGTTTTGAACAGTGGCAACTGCAAATCAGTAGACGTATTTCGGAGGGTATGAAGGGTTCTACGTGAATTCCTCGAAAACAGCTCAGTCAAGTATTGAGGAGCAAGTTCATTTGATGCCTTAAATTCTCAGACTTTTGTCTTGCTACTGATCAACAACTCAATTGTTTTCCAACCTAAACTTTCAATTAGCTACAGGGCTGAGGTAGTAAAGCTGCTGCCAGTTATTATTCTTGCTGCCCTATTTTGTAGTTTCTGCAAGCGGTCTTTTTCTGTTGAACTACAGTATCCCCAAACAAAGCAACAATAGCGAATGTATGGTTCAACATTGCTTATATATAAGTCAATTAAGCAATTCCTCGGAATGAAGTTTTTAGTTCTATATGTTCCCACTTTCTTGCCATGCAAGCATTGTTCATTTTAGTTTTATATGCTTGCAGTGTTATCTAGGTGGTATTCTGCTGCGATTGGCGATTTATAACACATTGTAGATTGTTCGTTATGATTGATTTGGTACAGTTTGTGATACATTGATATCATGGCATTTGGTAGACAACTACGCAATGGGAAAGTGATCAGTGATACAAGTGAGCGAGATGAGCTAACTGAGAAGAGAAAAAAAGTTGTAAGTTGTAAGTTGTAACACTAGATCGTTGAGTAATGCGTATCTCATTGGGCAACCTAGCTTTACCATCAGTGGCTCTAATTTTCCAACAACTAACCGTCAGGTGTTGCAGTATTTTCTACATTTGAGAAATGAGAATCCTACCAGCGAAAATAGATCTCTAGCTCATGATACATTGGATCTCATTTTGCCATTCTAGAGTATGGCAAGGATTAAAACACTAACTAGACCAAATGTTGCCAACCACTTCAGGGTCCTCCGTGAAAAGTACAAGAGAATTGTCAAAAACAAGGGAAGAGATAACAAGCCAGAAAAATAGACACGAAATGACTTTCCAGAAGACTTAGACAAGTTGTTTGATATTGGAGCAAAAGATACCGATTTCTATTTAGACCAACAGACTGTCATGACAAGGTGTTTGAGAAAATGTCTAAAGAGAAAAGATTCCTAGAAAAAAGAGAAGAGAAAATGTTATCATCAGTGGCCACTGCAGCAGAAGTTGGGGAAATTTCAAGTGATAAAGATCCAGAGTGCAGTCAAGGCACTTTTACCAGTGAGGGTTAAAACCAGGCTATTCATCAAAAACCCAGTACAATAACCATACACTTTCCAAGATCAGTTGTGACCAGTGAAGATATTTGTAGCACTGCAGATCCGTTGTCACTCTCTGACGATCAGACTACAGCCATAGCGTCTGCTGTGTTGAAGGCAGGAGGTCCAGATCTTAATGGCTTTATTATATCAGTTTCCACTACAAGACGAAATAGGGTAAACAACTGCCATAACTTGTACCAATGGTATATGAATGACTTCAAGAAAAGTCCGCTAGATTACTGCACACTACGCTGGGATGGAACACTTGTAAGGGATGTTCTTGGTGAAACATACCCAGTGAAAGGACTGGCAGTGCTCGTCTTTGGTACTCTAGATTATGAAGAAGGAAAGCTGCTTGGTGTACCCTTAATAAAAAGTTCCACAGGAATCCAGCAGTGCAATGCTACATTGGAGCTGATAGAGACATGGGGTCTCACAGACAACACTATATTCTTAGTATTTGATAACACAGAAAGCAACAGTGGCAGCAATAAAGGTCAGTAAAGCTGATTAAAGAAAACTTAGGCAAAAAGGCATTCTAATTCGCTTGACACAGTCAAATATCAGAGGTAACAATTACAGGTGCATGGGAGGCTGTGTTTGACAAAGTTAAGAGTGCTGACAATCCAACGTTCAACGATGTGAAAGAAAACTGGGACAAGTTGTGTAGGAACTGCCCAAGAGTTCTGAACCTAGTTGAACAAGACTTGAAGCAAAAGAAGAAACGCACAATTGCAGTTGTGAGCAATTTCCTTGAGGATGCAAGTGACAGAGAAGTGGCAGAGCTGTACCTCATATCCTTCTTAGTGAGGGACCTCCTCGAGGTTTTAACTGGGCCAAGCTCGGTGCAATTCACCAGGCCCGTTGGATAGCCAAGAAAATTTACTGTATGAAGATGCTCATATTTTTCAAGAAACTAAAATATAAGAAGGTAACTCTTTTCTAGCTAGAGAGGATTAACAAGTTCCTCGCTCTACTCTACACAAGTCACTGGGTTACCGTTACATCTGCTGTTGATGCACCTATCCATGACCTCCAGCTTATGAAGTGCAAGCAGCAATACAAGCAGCAAAATTATGAATTGGCGAACTCCTTTCTCAAGAAAATGAGCAACCATCCCTGGTATCTGAACCAAGAACTGGTGCTATTCATCTTGTTCAGTTCACATGACAGCATGAGGAAGTCTGCAAAGGAAAAGCTCGCAGTCAAGCTATCAGAAACAGAGAAACCTGAGAGTTACAGGAAAGGCAAGCCACTGTTTCCTGTCATCAAGGCAGCTACAATTCTCACACACCTGGTAGGGTGAGAGTCTCATTTCCTGTTTGATACGCTTGGAGTGAAAT
Organism: Cassiopea xamachana; assembly: GCA_900291935.2. Taxonomy (NCBI): domain Eukaryota; kingdom Metazoa; phylum Cnidaria; class Scyphozoa; order Rhizostomeae; family Cassiopeidae; genus Cassiopea; species Cassiopea xamachana. The sequence goes on along the minus strand of OLMO02000231.1, from coordinate 6,844,132 downwards.
GTGAGTGGCTCACTACTCTTCCTGGCACCTGGGCAGCAGCGAACGCTACAGGAATGCACAGAAGTTTGTGAGGTTAGTGAAAGTAACCAATGATGTAGCAGAGAGAGGTGTAAAACTGATGACTGACTGCGAAGCAGATCAAAACTGACCCAGTTCAGAGAAGGTGCTTGCTACAAGTTGTGGAGTAGCACAGGAAACAATTTTGTTTCGAGAATGCCACATTGAACAAATGATAGTACATGTATTAGTGACATCCCAACTGACAGTGTCTTGCAAAGTCAGGGGTGACTTCTAGGGGAGCTCAGGGGGGCGGAGCAGCCTTGTTAAACTTTCTGCTCATTTTGGGGGGCTTAGCCCCCCTAACACTCTTGAATTGGCTTGGCTTTTCAGAGTTTCTTGGCCTTGCTTCCAAAGTACTATGATCAACTGTGCACTGCTATATGGATACTGAGGCATTTCTTATTGTTGATTATACTATATTACTGTTAAATTAAATTATCATGCTTCCATCTTTGGAAATATGGTCGTGGTTGCAGCTGGGCCACACCCAAACTATGGGCGTGGTTGTTCGCAGAGCCCCCCCTTGTTCAAATGTTTAGAAATCACCACTGGCAAAGTATATGCATCAGTGCAATGCTTTCATACTACCACGTTGATTTTTACAATGCACCAATTTGTTGTGTATTAAAATTTAGTTAAAATTTATACAGGTACTCAGTTGTTTGATTCCATATGCAAGGGAATTTTATTGGCTCTTTTTGGTACCACGTTCAATGCATTAACTTCTAGGTAGTGACAGTGGAAACAAGGATAAAATATTTGGAATTTTGAAGCATTTTTGAAAATCATCAACAATAAAAGAGCATGGCTCTTGAGGCAGGTATTGCCATGGTCCAAGATTAAATTAAATGGTATATTTAGCTCATTTAGACCTTGGAGAATGGGAAAAATATCAGTTTGCATATGTTTGATGAAAAAGTTAAAAAATTTGACTACTATCCGCGGTTACCACGGATTCCTCAAAATCAAATTATTTTTGCACTTGGCAACAAAATTTTGTACATGAACTGATTTGAAGAAAGATTAGGCTGTATTACAACACCTCAACGCTGCAAAGTAAGCTAGAGGAATTTCCAGTTACTTGAAATATCCCAGAATATCATTAATCATCAGCTATTCATAAAACCTGAACGGAAGAATCTTGTATCTTTGCAGAGTGTTTTGAAAGCATCATATTATAAGATACAGTTATTTCGAAAAGTAAGTATCTTATTACAGGGTGCTCTTCGGAACAATAGCAGGGCAGAGGGGCCTACAGAAGCAAAAAGGCACTGTCTAGTGTATACACCGCTTTGGGACACTGCCTAGCAAAGGCAGCTTTTGAAGACACAAAGTACCTCTTTGGGACATTTCTATTTCATCACGAAGCATGGGCTATATTGCTTGCAATTATTATAGCTCATGTTCTTTCTAAAAAAGAGCTTAAGAGCTTTGCAAACACGACGAATCATTAGCCCTGTCCGCAAGTTGCCGGGCAACTTTGGGCTGTTGATCAGCTTTCAATGAATCGGGAAACTTATAGGTTGCTGTGTCTCAATCAGTGATGAGCAGTATCTTACTTTAGTATCTTGAGGATAGTATCTAGACAATGAAAACAGTAACTTTGCACCATTCGATAAATGCTGCAATAGTTTGGTAACGAGTGGCAGCTGTTTTGGTTTGAAGTTCATTATTTGTTTAAAGAATTCAAGATTAACGAGTCCATTTTTGTTATCAGATTGCCTCTCAAATTCAACATGAGCTTCAAAGTTATCAATATTTGAAATGTAATAAGAGGTATTACCTTATAGCTTGCAGGCACTGTTGGGCCACTCGAATAGCACACGCATTAGCAAGAGAAAACATTGTCTCGCGAAGGTACTTAGTGCCTAGGCCGCTCCTCTTTGATGCTTCATTTTCGATGTTTTCTTCATACGATCCTTTTTCTTCACTTTCCAGAAACACAGCACATGCAGCTATCTCTAAAATTATCAAGCGAACTGAAGTGTACCGAGCTGCAATGCCTAGAAAATTCACCTACCGTATATCTTCGAATATAGGTCGACGTCGAATATAAGTCGAGGTAAATTTCTAGCCATAAATTAAGGTTTTTTCATTGCCTAGAATTAAAGTCGAGCCGAAAAATGATGTAATAAAGAAGTAAAGTAGAAAAAAGAATAATTACCAAACAATCCCTTTTTATTAAAAAACACTGTCCAATGTCACTCAAAACCATAAAAATCTTCATGGTCTGATTCTTCGAATAGTTGCCTTCTCTGTTCGTTGTTTAACATATCATCTTCATACTCCATTTTGCAGTCATCACTTTTGTCAATCATAGATTCTTCCTACAGATTCTTCCTTCGAAAATACAACCAAATAACATTTGCGTGTACTTGATCATATGACAATCTGTCAGGTCTGTTATTGCACCCGCAGCAGTTGGTTGCTAGGTCCCTGCGAATCAGGTTCACTCTTCAGGGTCAAGGGAGTGCGATGGTTTTGATGCTTTATTATATCGCCGGTGATTGGTATCTGAACACGCTTAGTAGCTCCCGGATACACAAAACCGAATAAAAATGGTAGTTTCGAATATCGAAAACTGAATATTGGTGGACTCGACTGTAAGTCGAGATAAAGAAATAAGATTTCATTTTTGATAAAAAAACCTCGACTTATATTCGAAGATATACGGAAGTAGAATGCATTAAAAAATTTCCAGGAGCAAAAGGTGTGGCCAAGACCACTCAAAAATAGGCCCTCGAAGGAGAGCTTGCTTGGTCCCATAATTGATCTTATATCTGGCAGAATAGATACGATAAACCTTTTTTTTATTTTGAGTTGTGGTTCCATGAACTAGGGAAATCGCAATGAATGCCAAAGCAAATCGCTTCAGCTTCTGAATAAGGAATTCATGTATAAGCATTGAGGCTACTTATAAGCATAAAAGAGATATTTTTAGCGAATACCTTAATCATGAAGAATCAGGTCAAATTGAAACAGACATGGATAGCTAAGATGGGGTTTATTTTACTGAACCAAAAATTCAAAGAGATATTGATGAGGGCATGTATTCCTTCTCTGACTGGAGATCCATGATGAAGGTAATGTTTTAGTCATACTTGCCAAAAGGGCGTTTTCTAACTTTCTTCAAGGAGCGAACTCAGAAAAACTTCTCGCTCCCTCCGTTCGCATGTTTAAAACCTATTTTCTTCTACGTGAGTAATGCCATTGGCTTATAGCTTATAACATTTACAATTTGACACGCACTTTGAAGGAAATCAACTTTTACCCCTAGCTGAGGTACTTCCATTTTAGTACTGATGCATGAAATGCTGTTGGCTACGTCTGCTAGAATTAGCTAAGTCGTCAGTTTGGTACTTCAAAATTTTACCTGCCTACCCACCCTCACCAAAAACAGTCTCTTAAATCTGTTCTTGTCTCTGAGTACACGTTTTATATGACTCTCTTAGCTCTCTTAGCAAATCGTTTGAGTTCCAGTGTATTACGGAGGCATAATAGAGAATATTAAAAGGCTCCATCTACACCTGAAATGATGATAAGTCTTAGTAAACAGCAGGAATCAAAGGGTTATAGGACAGCCAACATATTGTACATGACATTTTACACCCAGATACATCAAATTTTAAGTGCATATGCACTAAGTGCCTCTCGTATGTCTTAAAAATCTAGTACTGAACTTTCTTAATTTTTTAAGCAGTCGAGTACTATTTGCCTATAAACTGCTAAAAATTGTACCTCTACAACTCATTTCTTCCATGGAATTCATACTTTTTAGATTATCAAGCTCATTCCAAATCAATGCTAAATATACAGAATTTTTTAGCTTTCCACGTATTGGCACCCCATTAATTTGCTTTGGCACCCATTAAAGATATCGCCGGTTGGGATCTGCCCTCCTAGCCCGGTGTCAGGCCACCATTAGTTGAAAAGTTCCGCTGTTTCCATTATCTTTTATTGTGAGGTGTAGGTTATCCAAAACAATGCGGCGTCAAATTTCACCCGGCGCCCCAAACAGTCGATGCAACCACGCTACTGTAGAAATGTATCATAAATTGTGTCATCATCTCCTTTTAGAATCTGTGCTCGATATGAAACTATCTCCTGAGGAAGAGAACTTTGTTAAAATCACAAAAATTGTTTTGGATGTTTTACCAAAGTACTTGCGTAAATGCTTTGTAGAACAATGGAATAAGAAGTATCCAAACTATAAGTGGCAATGTGGCAGTGCAAGTGGTAATTTTCTGTTTGACCAATTGCCATCCAGTACTAAGAATGATTGGAGAAACAAAGGGAATATTGAAAACTTGAAGAATGGAAACGAGCAAAATTGGGACACAACTACACTGGTGTTTGCATTGTTGTATTCTGGCCTTGGTTTGACTGAGCCATGCAGACCGAATAATCAGAGGGAGGAGCCATTACGTATTAGTGAAGCAATTGACGTCATCAGGATTACACGAAATGTCTACTTTGCTCATGCAAAAAGTATGTCATGTCCACCTGATGTATTTACAAGGGTGATGAAGGACATCAAACATGCAGCAAAGTGCTTATTCGATAATGCAGGCAGGGAAATTGAAGAAATAGTAGAAGAAGGAAATGCACGATTTAGTCTCTATGACAAAGCATCGCAATTTTTTGCGGGTTTTGTACGTGCTGTAGGCTCTGTAGCTGGTACATACTCTGCACCTGCTGTAGATCCTGCACTTACTACAGGTTTGACAGATCCTGTAGCTTTTGCAAGTGCTTCAAGTTATGAAGGTGCTGCAGCTATTGCACATGTAATTGGAGCTATTGGCGATGACCTAAGGGCAGGCTCCGCAACTGCAGGTGATGATGCTCGAAGGGAAATTGATGAAATTGATATCTCAAAAATAGAGGTGAAGTTGACAGAGCATCAGTTGGAACAAGTGAAGTACGAGGAGCGCCGTCAAGAAGAGCTTGAGAGTTTGTTTAACAATTAATGTCAACAATCGATCCTCAACGTATTTTTGTCTTAGGAGCACTGGGTATATTTCTGTATTAAGGCCAGCATACATCATGCGATTTTTCGAAGAAGACTAATCGAATTCTAGTGTAAAGGTATACCGTCAATCCTCGAATAAGTTCCAAACGCATAATAAGCCCCAACCTAAAAATCATTTTGAAAATAAGCCCCCTTCGAATAAGCCCATCATGGCGTCTTATTCGAGGGACGCATATTTACAGAATAATATCTTATTTCAAGAAGCCCCCTAAGGCAATAGCTATATATTATTACTTCCTTTTGTTGGAGACAGAAAAGCGGAAAGAAGCACAAATATGTTATAATACTCAACACAAAAAGTGGTGCAATATAGAAAATATCCAATAATAATGTAAAGTTCATAAATTGCCCAATAGACATTGCTTTAGTTTTCTTTGCACAATCGTGGTGTAATTTTCCTAATTCAGTTCTGCCGATGACGTATTCCGTTGATGTGGAGGAGCCATGCTATACAACGATATAGTTTATTTACGAAGTAGTTTCGTATTCGCTCAATGTAGTAAGAGGTATAGAAAAGGAAAATACAAATTAGACTGTATTTACTATTTAAATTTACGCACTTTACTATTATTTTAAGATTACACGTAATAGTTATTCAGTTCCTGTTTCTACTTAGGTGGTTTGTTAGTATTTTTGGAAGTAGAGCAAAAATAGGTTGTAAGAACGATTTGAATTTAGAGAGAAGACAGGCAGTCAGACAGACAGACTGAGGGAGAGAGAGAGAGAGAGAGAGAGAGAGAGAGAGAGAGTGAGAGTGAGTGAAAGAGTGATATGTATATTGTCAATACGAGAAGCAGCATTGTAATGTACCGTTAATTCTTTTTTAGCTCCCCTCTAAACTAAGCCCCCCTCTCCAATAAGCCCCCAATTTTAGGACCAAGAAATTTATTAAGCCCCCCAGAAAATGTTGAATACTACCAAGCATGAGTAAACTTCATAGAAGTAAGTAAACTAAGCTAGATCACGCTTTGAAAGTAAGAGTTTCCATGCTATCAAGAATCAAAGTCGTTCATTGATTTACTGCAATTAAAAACGTTTTATATCAGCGGTCACCACATAATTTTTCAATTTTGTTTGTTATGCTGTGAACTAATGATGTATAGCCTAAACAGCATGAGCATTTTTCTCTATTTTCAAAGAGCAAATATTCAGTTAGCTATTTTACTTTATTAGGCCCCTCTTTTATAAGCCTCCCTCTAAGGTGCTTGAAATCAATACTCCCCGGGGTTTTATAGAGAATCTATGATAGTTAAGAAAAAAATCCCCCCCCCCCCCACACTAACAGTGCATAGGGCGGTGCCTATCTCCTTTTCGAGTAGCCCTAGGCCACATGTTTACTAGTGCATTAAAAGCTACAGCGGGAGGGGCTGGTCCACTGGTAGCTCCGCGTGTTTAACTTTCCTACTCAATTCTCATTTGTCGAGCTCCAGACGAGAGGACAGTGAGTAGCATTTTAAAGGTATTTCGCATGATTAGGCTAGGACTCAAACGTGCGACGTTTTGGTTGTGAGGCAGACGCTCAAACTGCTGAGCCATCGCTCAGGCAATGTAATGTAGTAAAGAGTATAAAATGATGAAACAGAGTTTAAATTTGTCTTTCATGAGTTTGACTTCTCGGTCTTACTAATCACTTGAATCAGCGAAGAAGGGCATTGCAAGTCCCTAACAGTGATGCCATTCTAGCTACCACTAAAGACCTAAAGAATAAAAGGCTCATAGCTTGTGTCATAGAAAGGAAATGGTAATTGCCTCTTTAAATGCCAATAGTCTGTTGCTTCACATCGATGAGATCCACACTATTATAAATGATCTTGGAGATCAAACCCTTGCCATTAACAAAATTAAACTTGATGGAGAGATTCCTGATGACTTGGTTTGGATAAGTGGCTTTCCTATTATACGATTCAATTATATTATGTTATACCATATCCATTCCACTATTTCACCTCAGCCTCACTCCTCACCAATGACTTGACAAACGTAGAGAGGTGGGGTAAGGACAATCATGTTAAATTCAATCAAGGAAAGACAACCTTTGTTGTCATTCCATGCAAACATTACCAAGATTTCCCCCCTGTTTTCATAAATGGCTGTGAACTGGATATTTCATCTTCTTTCACTCAGCTTGGTCTTTCTATTTCATTTAATCTAACTTGAAAACCCCACGTCCATTCCATTGTTAAGCATGCATCTCAGAAACTCGGCTTTCTTCCTAGTTCCCGTGGCTATTTCTCATCCCAGATCTAGGGCGGCGCTCCTAAATCTTCTCTCCATCTTCTCGATAAAGTCTAGACCAAAGCAATCCGTTTCATCAACAATCCAAACGTCAACAATTCTCTCCAGTCTCTCTCCCATCGTCGTCTGGTTGCAGCTCAACCATTTTCTACCGATATTTCCATGAGCATTGCTCTCCGGAGATCACGAAGATCATTCAAGATTCATATTTTGTGGATAAAAATTCGATCATAGCCAGTGCTTATATTGGCATGATAAAAATGCAGAATTAGAGGAGCTTACTCCGCAGGCACCTAGCAACAAGCTAAGCAAATATAAATGGAGTAGGTAATCTTGAATATTCTGCAAGTCAAAAGCTCGTAAATTTAGGGTAGTACTTTCATTGCACTCTCTCTGTTGTTATTTCTGTCCTTGCAAAAAATGACTACTAACTTTCAAGATGAAGAGCATTTAGCAATGGGGTATAATTACTTGATAACAAATTATGAAGTTTGACTGATGGAATTTCATTCTGCCATAATTAAAACACATTTGAATTTCAGGACGATGGCCACAACAATTAACATTGAAGATAAATTAAAGAGAATAGCCAATTATATTTAATTTTTTGATTTCCATCGATGCATCCATTGATATTGACTGTCATACCAGTTACTTAAAGACCCATCCATTATTGACATAATCAGGTTGACATGATCAGAACGTTAGGGAGAGCGTATCCCATCTTCAGCTAATATTAACAAAATATTCGGGGAAATTGATTATCATCATTCTTTCCAGAACATTCAGCTGTCTCAGCTGAACTCTGATCAAGCTTATGGACCTTATGGACTTGTTGAAGCAAATGCAGCACATTCATGATTGCTGGTGCTTCTTGGCTGCAACTTTGTCCACAGAGCCAAGTTGAGATGATCTATTAGGACTTTCCATGGCCCCCTGGTTTCAGAGCTACTCTATGTCTTCCATTGGCATCTTCTTCTGTGGCAAAGTATAAGCTGCTTTGTACAGTTTGGTTGTCCACATTTAACAGCATCATGGTTACACTCCACCACAGGCAAATCAAACTTGCATGCTGTAATTTCAAAGAGTTTATCTAGTTTCTCCTCTAGCTTATGCTTATTTGCAGCAGAAAGGGACTTCCAGTTGATTGCTATGGCTTGCTTGAAATAGTGTTTATTCTCGAGTTTCCCAATGTAGTATTCATCATACAATGGAAGTCGTGGATCTACAAACTGCCACATGTAAAATACATATTTAGTGACCATCTTTGCAATGTCACATTCTTTCTCATCAGGGTGACTGTTCTTCAGATAATAAATGTATTGGATAGCATGCTGAAGTATAGGAGGCTCTGCTTTGTTCAGAGGAGAGGGGTAACCACAAAACTTCTTATTGTTCTCACTTCTTGTGATTGATGACTTTTTTTAATAAAGGGCCATTATCTGTGTATTCAAGAGCAAAGCAGCAGCATTTCACACCTGTAAAGCTTTGTTCATTTTCTAAATCTAAGCGTAAATGTCATTTGACCTTATGATGTCATGTCATCTAGTCACCAAGAATGTACATATGAACACATAACACAATATCAAATGAAGTAACGTCTCAACAGCGGAAGTTACTCGAGGGATCACACAAAGCTGATAGATGATTGTGAATGTGAAATTACAGGTGGTTATGAATAGTTAAACTCGTCAGCATAATACGCAGCATGAAGGGCCATGAATTAAGTGCCCGCTGATGATATACGTGCATTTTACTATTGCTACAGTTTACATGGTGTACTGTTATACTGTCACGTACTATTCAGTAAAAAAGTAAGAATATTTCTGCTTACCAGGTAAAATATAAGCCAAGACGTGTAAGAACTCTCTAAAATACAGGAAAGGTGGTCAATCTGAACTTTTCAGGGATCTTGGAGACCTATGTGGGGAACACAACTAAAAATGGAAGCAAACATTGGGCGAAAAATTTACCTGCGCTATTCTACATGTAGCTTTCTTTTACAACACTTCTTTACAAAATGCCTTCATATTCTACCTCACTTCAGAATTTTCAGCCTTTAAGCGTGGCCAAAGATCTTAAAAACTTTGTGACTAATAAGACTCCACCTTGGAATTGATCGTTCTAGGAAATCCCTGGACTAAGAATTATTGTAAATGCTGCTGAAATTCTTTATGTTTCTGATGTTTGTTACAAATGCTGCAAAAGTTTGCATAAAGCAATCCAACCTGGCAATGCTTAATGTTATATAATATGTACTGTTATCCAGCCTAGCTAACTACAGATTACCTTGTAGTAATGAGACATTAATTTGCAGTGTAATTGAATGAAATGTGATTAATTCCATTCTTCCCAAGTGTTTACTGATCTTCAAGGATCACCTGTAGCCCCAGATATAATAGCATAATTTTGGTTTGAGCTGCTAAAATAATTGTATCATTTTGCATCGCAAAAGTCAAAAAAACTATACTTCAAACGAGTGGTCAGCCGGTTCCAGGCGATAGTTCAATTAGAAATATGGAATTTATTCCCATATTTGTACTCTGATCACACCTGGACACACTGTGTACAATTATTCCAGGAAAGTCGAAAACTTTGCATCTAGCCTCGTTTTCGCATAGTCCGCCTTTGAAGGTGCTAAATAATCTCTATTGTTGTTGTGAGTGAGGCAAAGTCACTCAAATGGAAGCACTGGCAAAAAGGAAAGTAGAAGGCACTGGTAAAAAGGATCCAACATTTCATCGAGCAGGGTACAACATAAATACTCGGTGAACAGGGGCGATTCTAGTCAGTAAAATCTGGGGGGGGGGTCAGTGAACTTATATCTGAATTATTATAGTTTTCTCTACATGAAACTAAAATGTAGCAATTTAGAAAATACAGCCCATTGGAGGATGTCACTCCTATAAAAAATGCTACAAATGGAAAAAATAAAAAATTGTTAGTTGCGAACAGAAAAAATTATGTAGTAGTATAAACAATTCTTCAAAGATTGTCTCAATGGTCCTTAGGGTCAAATCTATTTTAGTGTAGTTTAATACGGCGATTGTCATGTCGTGAGTCAAACTCGTCAACAAACTGCCCTAGGTCTATTGATTCAGCGCGAGTTGATTCCATTGATAGAAGAGCCAAATGACTCAAGCGCTCGTGGCACATTGAGTTTCTCAAATACGTTTTAACAAGTTTCATTTTCGAGAAACTTCTTTCTCATGATGCAGTGGTAACAGGCAATGTAACTGAAATCAGCAATAAATTATAAAGACAATCAAATGCCTGTTTGTAGGGGCAAAGCTGTGTGAGGAATTCTAAAACGGTTATGCAGTCGTTGCTAACTAGCCTCTTTACCAAAGGAATTTCATGAATCAATCCATCATGATAGATGCAATATCTTAATGCAATTTCCTTCAATGCTGAATGATCCAAAAAGCTCTCAGATGTTGGTGAAAGTGCTGAAACTCCTTGCATAATCACCTTTGCATCGCCGGAAAATCTTCTATCAAGCTCAGACAACACGCAATCCAGTATTTGAATAAAAGCATCGCCATGGAGTGGCTTTCTGAATTCGCTCTGGCTGACTTTCCAATGGCATCTGTGACAAAGTAATCACTCAAGGCATCTGGTGGTCTTTGAGAGCGACGCTCTTTCTCTTCGTAGTTTATGCCACATTTTCTGCATAACGATTCAACTTCCTCATTGTAATTTATCATATCTAAGCTTCTTCTGCATTCCAACTCCTGTTGAAGGGTAGAAATGAGTTGACAAGCCTTTGCCAAATCCAAACGAGGATCTTGAAGTTGCTCA
>OLMO02000231.1:6777621-6807817 GCA_900291935.2 Cassiopea xamachana | reverse complement strand
ATCATAATCATCATCATCATCACCACCATCATCATCTACATAGTGAAGATACAACTACATGCTGAGTGAGGCACATGCACCTACAATCTCTGCCAAAAGTCCTTGGAACACCAATTGATCAATGCATAATTTCTAATAAAAATGATTTTCATATCCATGTCGAGCGATGAAAATCCCCTTCCCCTCAAAAAAATGTTGGATTAAGTGTTTATTTGTCAGAGAAGGGTCTGCAAGCATAGCAGCTTTTTCTGTACCTTTCAACACTGTATATAACAACATTGTTTTGAGGGGGAGAGGGGGAGACTACTAAATGAGCAGCAGAAATAACGCAAGTGTTCCAAGACTTTTGGCAGAGATTGTATGTTGACTGGTAAATGAAATCGAACACCTAAGTAATACATGAATAAAAGTTAATTTAACAACAAACCTGGCTGGTCATCTTCCATACCATCATCAGGACATTCATCCTTGAGAAATTGCAGAATCTTCATCTTCCGATCTAAATGAAAGTAAAACATAGCAATATATAAATATAAATATATACATATATATTTTTTTAAACTTCTGATGATGATATAATAATTAAGAATACAAATCTCGCTATAATTAGGTAACTTGCACTTGACAGACTTAGTGTGACAAAAAAATACAGTATAAGGAATGTAAAGTTTAGTATAACAGTTTTCTACAAGAGGTTAGTATATTAGTAGGTCAGGGTTAGTCCAGGGCTTGTTACGCATACAGAATATATAATATGTTGATCGGATAATGATTGTAGATAGCTTTCGCACTATGAAATCTGTGTGTTGCTTATTAAACTCCAGTTCCTTGCACATGTCTATAAAAGGCTCGCATGATTTGCCGAAAATTCCTAGAGCACTAAGGGATAGGCAGGGCCGTGGCTAGAGATGGAAGGGTGGGGGGTGTTGCTATTAATTTTGCCGACAGAAGGGCGTGGTTTTGGGTGTGGCTTTTTCTTGATTCATTTTCTTTTCTTACAGCCACTCCCAGCTCTAGCATTCATCGTGGTACACTGAAAACATTTCATGTGGTCAAAAGGAACGTGTGCTTATATTTAGCTATTTCCGATCGTTATGGATATTGTGAAGTATGCTTTAAAAACCCATCAGAAATAAAAAGTAAAGTGATGTGATGAAAGCTCTGAGGCTACATTTCCTGATGAGAGAGCACATTTCCTGTAAAGCATAAGTCAGGGAATATTATTGAGAAATCAATTTTAGCTATCGTCTTCTTGCGACAACATTGATTTTCTGAAAATTGCCGACAACGCCTTAATTCTTAGTAACTTTGCCGACAAGCTCGATGCCTGGGGGGGTGTTACACCCCCCCACACCCCACTGTAGCCACGGCCCTGGGGATAGGTTAATAAATTTGACGCTATGAAAATCCAATGAAAGATCTCGAGTAAGTTGATATATTTTATATATATATATATATATATATATATATATATATATATATATATATATATATATAATATATATATATATATATATATAATATATATTATATATATATATATTATATATATTATATATATATCATATATATATTATATTATATATATATATATTATACATATATATTATATACATATATATATTATATATTATATATATATTATATTGTATACATTTATATAAAAATTGAATGCTCTCAGTGAATGGTAAAGGTATATAAACAGCTATTGAATCAAGTATTTTCTTTCTAAAAATTCGAACACCACTGACAGGTCTGATAGAAATATTACTAAGTAATGTTTATACCAGGCCTGTTGATGGTGGTTGAATTACTCAGTGAAAATAGTAGATGATTGAAAATGAGTTATATTCAGTAAACATTGAGGTCAGTATGGCATAGCCAAAAAAGTCATTATGCCTATTCAAAAAATAATACATTTGTGGTAAAATCTGAGAGAATTGATGATTTGCCCATTCTTATTATAAAGAAATTAAATTTATGAAAAATTTAGGAGAAACTTAAGAGAACAACAAAATATTCTTGAAATTTAGACTTCTTAGGATAGTTCCCCTTTTCTGTGAAATTGTAGGGTTGTTAGAAGGTGTGGGAACCCCATCACTAATCAGAGACAATGATGAAAGCATTTTTGCAAGAGATATCAAGTCCAAAACGCAACTTTAATAAAATAAAAAGACATAGGTAGTGCAGTACCTAGAGGAAATGTGGCTAAACACCCCCCTTTGTAGTAAAAAGTTAATTTTCTTTTGTTCCATGAAGGTGCTGCTCAAATTGTGCGTCCCTAAATGGATACAAAGCTTCCTGCACCCTTAAAAAGGAAATCATCAACAAACACCAATCCAACATACCATGTTCAGAAGATCCTTCATCCACAAATGGTCTTGGCAGGTTGTTGAGAGAGCCAATTTCAGTGCTAGCAGGGGCAAATTTTGGCTCCACCAAAAACTGAATGCGATTGACTGCTTCAACTGGAAGGCTTAGTTTCCCCTGAAATGAAGATATTCAACTGCATGTTCACACTAAGAGCTTTGAATGAACATCAAAAACAATTTAATGGTCAGGTACCATATTTTCTCAAATAGAAGCTACGGCTTCCATTAGCATTAGTTGTACAATTGCGGCTTCTATTTGACCATGACTTGTATTTGAGGGTGGCTTTTATTCACTTTTTCAGTTATCGCAGTACATTCGTGAACCCACTACATTGCATTCAAATATGCTTAAAACTTCATAAAATGGTTGAAATTGATATCTGATAGTTTTAGAAACTTTGGTATTGCGGCAGAAACTGGCAAAAGGAAATGATAAGAAAGTGTTGGGAGCAGCTATTCCATTATTATGCCTAAACACGATTTCTATTTTTTAAACTTTTTTTCATCAAAACTGAAGCTTTTATTCAAGGGCAGCTGCTATTGGAGGGTGGCTTCTATTTGAAAAAATACAGTATATAATGCTGGAAACAGTATAAGAATAAATGAGGGCCAGAAACAGTAGGGGTTGAAGGAATAAATACTTTGAAATTCAAGCTAACAAGGTTCGTGCTCTGGTGAATGTATAAAATTTAAGGACTTTTTAAGAAGTTTGTGAGGACCACAAGATAATTTTTATGGAGTAGTTTTTGAGCTTTTCCTCAACAAAAAGTATATTGTTTCCTAAATAAATCAGCCACTGAAAATCTGTTCTCCCATGAATTGATTGGAAATAAGGAGTTTTAATAAGGAGCTTAAGGAGTAGTACAAACCCTGGCTAATACTCAGGGGTGATTCCTAGAGGGCAAAGGGGGGCGGAGCCCCCTTGTTAAAATTTTTGTTCACTTTGAGGGGGCTCAGCCCCCCAACATTTTTGCATCAATCTTGCTGTTCAAAATGCATTGAATATGCGTTCAATTGTTTGTATGGTATTGCAATGATAAATTTCCCCAATACTATATGGCTATTGAGATCTTTGTAGATGTTGGCTATATTATGTCATAATTAGACTAAATTATCATGTCTCTATCTTCAACCATATGGGTGTGGCTGCAAACATGCCACACCCACTTTCTGGCATTGCACCTAGAGCCCCCCTTCTTAAAGTTTTTAGAAATCACCCCCTGCTAATACTGCTATGAAGTTCCCTATGCCCATAAATCAGGTGACACTAGCTGTGAGAATGACAGTATAAAACTCATGCTCAGATATTTGTTCAAAATTTCTGTTTTGAAGTTGTTTTGACAACAACAACTCTCACAAGCTTGTACTACATTCATAGTAGGAGAATAGTCTATATGCAACTATAGTAAATTAAAGTACTCAAATCCCAAATAAGAATGCCCCCTTCTTACTAACTTTTTAACACAAATCCACCTAGTATGTCCTATTCTACACCCTATCTATTATTTTTGGGTCTAAGATTATATTAAGTATGACATACAATTCATGTTACTCATCATTTGTTAAGAGAAATCATGTTTTTGATCAATTTTCCACCCACCAAATATACTCCAACCCTCCTACCAACTTTGGGGTTCTACGAGTAGGCTTTATCTTTACTCTGCATTGTATAATCACAATTCAATCAGATAAATGTTTATATAACTACCCGCTCTGGAACCAGTCCTTGAAGTGGTCTGTCAATGTCCTATGGAAAAAGGAAATTACAAACAAATAGCAAACAATAATGCTAAAACACAGCCAATTAAACTGGTGCCCAAAATTTCTAATCAGCCATTTTTCATGTAATAACCCATGCCCAAGAATTCAAGCTATCAATGTTATGTCACTGTCGGAAGGGAAATATCTGGTAGTGATTATGCTCACTTTTTTATCAGAAATAGCAAAATGGAAGTGCAGGCTGGCTGTTCTTAATTTTTCTAAAACTCTGTGACTGAATTGCTCTTAATTTGTTCTTAAAATGGTAGGGTGTAGGCAATTCAGAAATACATAGAAAGACAATATACAAGACCATACTAGTTGTTTTGAATGATTGAGAGCCAATTAGCCAAATACTACATGCAAGATGGTCTCTTTTGCATATCAATGTTTTCTATTGAAAAAAGTTTATAAACAATTTGCAAAGGCCAACTTAGCCATAGAACTCAAGGATGAGAAATGACAAGGCTACCACTTCTCCTCAGGGTAGCAAGGAAAGGACATTTCATGTCATTGTTCAAAAATAGATTTTACAATAGTGCTTCAGCCCAAGCCTTGTTCTTAACTTGCTCTTAATTTTCCCTCAGGTTTTAGGTTTGTGTCCTTATAAAAAAGGAGTGTCGCATTTTTCAGGCAGAGGCATGCGTTGCTATTCATAAATGTAAACTTTTCACTGTTCTTTTCTTAGATTTCTTACAAAATGCACAGCAGTTTTGATGTCACTGAATAACACAGTCTTATATTTAGCAGTTTACTGACTCCAAATGGTTCAGCATATGGAAGCACAGAAGCAAGATACAAAATTCTTCACCACAACAACACTAATAAGGAAGTTACCCAATGAAAATATAAATTATCCTATGATACCCTCAGCAAGAGCTTCTGACACATACATTGATGCTTCCAGATGGAGGAAGAATAAGTACAAGAAGTATGTGTCCATCACTTTCTAAATGTCAAAATAAGTGCCCCTCTTCAGCTTACACAAATCACTTTTGCTATAAAGATGACTCTTCAGGAGCAAACAGTAGGGAGAGTGGGGTGTAGTTCTTGGGGAAAATGTTGATTCATTGCAAGGAAGTGCACATGATAACATAGCCACAGCTGCCAAGATGGGGCAGAGGCCAAGCTACCCTAGTAAATCAAGATCTAGTGGTCTCATTATGCCCAAAGCTTCAAGGTCTATGGATTAATAGGCCGATGTCAAGATTAGCCATCAAGGTATTTCACCATAATACGCTTCCAGGGTTAGGGTTTAGCTATGGGTTAGGGTTGCGGGAAGGGTTAGGGATTTTGCTAGGGTTAGGGCTACTTTTCGTACTTCCGCCATTATGAAATTGCTCAAATATGATAAAACATGTGTTGTTTTGGAAGGTATTTTGTGTTATAAGTTCATAACCATAGTGTTAACCGTAAATTTTTTTCCATATTCTTAAACAGCTTGCTGATTTCTTTCGTTTGATGTATAAATTGCTTGGAAAGTGATTGATGACTAATCTAGACATCCGCTGGATTAATATAAAACACAGTCATTAATATCATGCATGTTTACTATGTTTACTCCAGCCACAGTGACTGGCAAAGAGTTTAGTATCCATGTATAGATATAACAACAACATTCCAAACACAAGAAGAATCTGCATGACTACAACCTCGACATTAAGGTCATTGCTGCACACTTTCTACTACGAACAAAAAAGTTGAATTAATGCAATGAGGCATAAAAATCGAAGTTCCTTGTTGAGACAAAAGGTGCTGTGCGATGGGACTTAACCATTTCCAATGTGTCAATCACCTCCTTCCTATCTACATTTCCCATTAACCGTAGCCGTATCTGATTTCAATCCAACTAATGTGCACCTTTCCAAGTAGCATACAAGTTCGCAGAGGAGAAAATGCTTGTAGTTAAATCGACACAATCGTGCAATAAACAACGATAAAGACAAAAGAACCCATAAGATGGGCACCAAAATTTCCTTCATATAAGTGTGCATTCAGGCATGCACCACTACAGGGTCGCCTTGACTATAGTGTGGGAAAAACGTCCCTAAACTACACATTTCTACACGCGCGTCTACTGCAGGCGTGTGTAAGAGTCGTATACTTCCTTGAATCCCAAGGTGCATTCCTTGCACTTAAGCCTGGAGATCTCCAGCGTGAAGTTAGCTTTCCTGTTGGCGTGGCGGCGTGGATATAGCCTAAACTATACTCTTGGCATGCTAGCGTAATAACATACAAATCTAGACGTACGGTTCTTTAGATCTTTACACCTCGGGTGTACGCCAACGTTGAACAGTGGTGTACACCTGAAGGAGCTACTGGCCTACCTCCGGCGTGAGTTTTACACAGAATGCACCCTGGCTTGACTCTTACATGCTGGAATACGTGCAGTTACACAGCAACTGTCAAACTTATAAAAGATTGAGGACAACAGGCAAAACCTGAAGTCTTAATCTGATTGATTTTAGTACAAGCAATTTTTCTGAGTGCATAACTTTCTTGCAAATGAAAAGTGAAAGTGAGTTGCAAGGCAGCTTTGTTGAAGTTCAGGCTAAGCGGAACATTCCAGCGCTGCGAAGTGCAAGGTTTGTCTGCACTTCTACAGCTTTTGTGCAACTTTAGAGGGTGCTAGTATCTTCTCAACAACATCTTGGCTACAAAATATAGGACAGCTCAATAACGCGTCCATAAGCGGAAAGTCGAACTGCACAACTTCAATTCCCATGTGCATTCAATACAATAGGCTAAGGCTTCATGGCATGCCGCCATCAATAAAGCAAACGTCGGTGTGCGCAAGGAGGCTCGATGCACGCTCATTACGAAATAAAACAGCTATCTTACCACGCTTTTAGTTCTTCCTCTACGGCCTTTTTGCTTTCTTTGGTAGTGCGAATCATTTGGTCGCATGTACGGGTGGGGTGCCATTGTGTGGTCCCTTACACAAATTGTTGAATGGACCATCTCTGCAAATTCACCCGCATATCTGTCGTTAGGATAATGAGGCATAAACTTTACCCCACAGTTATCAAACAAATCTAAGTGCAGCAAATGTGTGTACTTGTTGTTAAACTCGACGCTCTCTTCGACTTCCCTTTAGCGCTATTTCATCTCAAAAAGAAACAAGTACTGCAGCCTCGTTTTGGAGTTGATTGTTTTGTTTTGTTATTCCAAAAATAGCGACCAAAATGGGTTGTTTATTTCTTCGTTAGCTTTCACTTTGTCAATTTTTCGCGGCCATAGGCACATAAATTTACGATTAACATATACTATTGTGTTTCTGTATAGAAATAGGAGAATAGTTTTGGGAAGTATTGACTTTCATCACGTTTTGTTTCCACTTGGAAGTAGTATGTAGTTTGTTTTTATTATAGGTATTTGATCATGTGACCAATACATGACCATATATGTATCTTAACAATTGTACAATCTTGGTTTGTTTCCATGTGAACAGATGCTTGCTTGTCTGGGCCTGACTAAGAGCTCGATTTCCGGTGCCCCGTCCACATCTATCTATCTATCTATTCAATACTATACAAAAACCTACTTTGGTTACGTATACTGTTGAAATTAAAGAAAATAAAATAGTAAGATTTGTTAATAGCTTATTTTGTGAATTAGTAATAAAATGATAGCTTTCTATTAGCTACCGGAGTGATGGCCCAGTGGTAGAGCGTCTGCCCCACAACCGGTAGGTCGTAGGTTTGAGCCCCGACCGAGCCATACCAAAGACTTTAAGAATTGTACTCACTGAACCTCGACATATGAGGATGGAGTGGGAAAGTTACACTCGCGGAGCTACCAGTAGCTGTAGCTTTTCTCTGCATTCGCAGACGCGTGGCCTAGGGCTATGGAAACGGAGATAGGCGCCGCCCTATGCGCCATTGGGCGCGGGGAAAGGACTTTGACTTCCTATTAGCTAGTTATATGAACAACTATACTAAATGAGCTTAAGCTAAGGAGCTCCTAAACGCTGCTAATGTACTTTTTCCCTAATATAAACAGGCACATTGTTCCATAATTTTGAAGCACTTGGAAAGCATAAATACTTATAGCAGTGGTTCCCAACCTTTTTTATATCGCGGCACACTATTGAGTTCTTAAAATTTTCGCGGCACACCTATCACAAAACATGAACATTTTCTACTCATAAAGCCATTTTGCTATAAAACAATAGAAAACAAAAAAGATCAGATAAACGGAATTTTATTCACGTAAATACAACATACTGTATCTAGTAACAGGTATAGAATAAGAATGGTGAAGGTCAGTGGGACTGTTATGCCTGGTGCTTCTTTACTACTGCTGCAATTTGTTGACGAATGTGAGAGAGACATACTCTTAACTCTTCTTCTCTGTTTTTAAGTCTTTCACGTTTTTTGTTCTTAATATTGCTTAGGTAAGAAAATCCTAGCTCACATAGATAGGAAATTGAAAATTGTAATAAGACTTTGATGGCTTTTTTGCTTAAAGTTGGATACTCTTCCATAACAGAAATCCAAAAGGCGTCTAATGGCAGTTGTGCGTACTTCAGTATGAGTCCACGATCACTGGAAAGACTTGCTAATTCCTCCTCTTCACACAAGTGAAAATTAGAGAGACTGGTGACCGATAAATCTAAGAAAGGATTGCGAATCCAATCAAATTCATCAATGCTGATTGAGGGAAAATAATCTTGAATTCTATTTTCTAAACAAATGCGCACTAATAATAAGAATCATCTCGGTTAAGCAGGTTTTGCGAACTGATGGAAACATATCCAAATTGTCTACCTTCAATCTATTTTTCCATATTGCAACTTTTTTCTTAAAAGCAACTAATTTATCTGTCGCTGTAAGAATGTTTTCATTTCTGCTTTGCATATTGCTGTTCAGACCATTGAAATGTCCAAATATCTCACTTAAGTACTCTATTTTGGACATCTACAATTCATTTTTAAGGCATTTACAAAGTCTATCAAGCTTTTCATTTTCAAAAGAAATTAGAAGTTCTTTCTGAAGCTCAATTGCGCGAGATAGAACCTTTCCTTTTGATAGCCATCTCATTTCTGTGTGCAATAGTAAACGAACATAAAGAGAATCCATATCCTTACACAGCAACTCAAAAACTCTCGACTTCATCGGCCGAGTTTTCATGAAATTTACCATTTCAATCACTTGACTCATTTAGTCCTCATTTAGTTCATTTGTGTGGAAATTGGAATCACTTGAATTAAATTCAAAAATGAAGTCTCTTCGCGGCACAGCAATAATCATTCCGCGGCACACTAGTGTGTCGCGGCACGGCGGTAGGGAACCACTGACTTATAGATATCCGTGCGGCAATAAGGTACATAGAGAGCTGTTTCACTCCTGGTATTGTTAATATTGGACTGACTGAACTTTTCTTGTGGAATGTCCATGAGCTGATTGAGAATTTTATAGGTCCTTATTGCCTTTGACTTGGCTCTTCTTTCAATCAAAAGCTCCCATCCAAGCTCTTCAATCATAACACTAGGACTAGTAAATCTATCATAGCTATTGTAAACAAATCTTGTCGCTCTTCTTTGAACATCGTACGTACGCACAACAGTTTTCCTACTCAGGGAAAATTTGGTGTGCTAAAAGCTAACCACCCCCTAAGATTTCCTCTCTGGCACGACTTATGCAGAGACGAATCCAGAATGGGGCTATGGGGCCATCTGATTTATTTTATTGTATAGGACATATTGCCGTTTGCAGGGGGTCATGACCATAAGCGTAGGAGGCAGAAGCAGGGGGGCTGCAGCCCTTCAATTTGGGCAGAAATCCGTTTCACTCGGACAAATAGTCTGAAAGAAAATAGGAAATTCGGGCAACTTTTCTGCCTGCTCTCCAGTTCTATTTAATGTTTCGAGCAGAAAGTTTACAGCCCCCAAGATTTGACGTCCTCCTACGCCCATGGTCATGCCCCCCTTAGATCTGCCCCTGCACCTACGGGACGATTGAAGCCAGTAAATTCTCGGGGTCTGTGACTCCTGGTTGGTTACTCAAGGGTAGATATAGAAACTTATGGTTGTAATTAAATATTAAGTACAGGACAAACAATCTGGGCTAGATGGCGTAAATACGTGCCTGATTGTTTGTAGAGACGTATTCATTGGATATTCAGAATGCCATATCTTCCTATAAAGGCGGCGTTGCCAACGAAGAGCCCTTGAAAATATCTAGACCATTTGCCACCATTTGCCCCACCCTTACTATTTCAAAAGCTCTAAGTGTTGACTAACGTCTAAAGTTAGGCTACCAATGGGAGCACAAGAAGGGATATATGCACCCTAAAAGCTTCCAGCTTTCTAAAAATACTGGGCCAGAGGCCCAGAGAACATTAATTACAATAAAATGCCCTTTCTTTGGAAAGTACTGCAAGATAACGCCCTTTTCAAGTGCTGAAATAAAAGCAAGAAGAATTCTAATGGTTTCGTATTTTCAAGGCAGGGGTATCCCATGACCAGATATTTTAACATCTATTTGTGCTATAGACGATACAAAACCTTGTAAAATTGAGTTGCTTTTTGTTAGTGATAGAAATAACAATTCTCGGTTCTAACTAGGAGTTATTTCAACAATACTTAATCAGAATTGCTCTTGTTCAAACAACATTAAATGTGTGTCGCTTAGTTGCAAACACACCCATATGCCCAAGAATGGAAACAATACAATTTATTCTCATCGGCAAGGGGTTGCTTTCTCTTGTGGGGCACATTGGCACACCTTCTTAATTACCACGCCCTGCATTATCCGCAACCAATAACAATCGTTTTCTGGTGAACTGGTATCGTACTAACAGGTTACCATACTGTAAGAAAATTTTCTAAAGTCATTTAAAATTTTTTAAATATTTCGGGACACATGAAGTCAAATACACACTGTAAGAGGCCCCTCTTTAAATCCGAAAATGTTTTCATACTTAGCAGGAACGTACTTCAAAATATCTCCTGACCTAACTTTTTCAAAAAAATTGTTTGAAGAGAAAAGCATTCTTGCCCCCTCTACTAGGGCAGGAGGGGTAAGTTTCCCTGCTGCTTCCCCTGTTCTTTGTTTTTTAGTAAGTAATGCCGGGGAAAGACCGTAGGGCCTATAACAAAGCCTCGACAAAGGAAAAACTGAGAAAATGAGGGGAAGTTTAAGTAGAAAGGGAGACAAGATCAAGTTTGTTGATGTTAGATTTAAAAGATGACAAATTGTAGGATTCAGGGAAAGTAGTGGGTGGCAATGAGTTCCACAGTTGAGAAGTTCTGGGAATGGAAGATGATTTGTGAGATAGAGTTCGTGGATTAGTTAGTGTAACTTGGAACGGGCGTGAATAGGTAGAGCTTTTGGCATCCCTGTTCTATTCAAAAAGGCCGTTGTACAATTTATTCAAATTTACATGCTTTCAGAATTATTTACATGAAGGGGGAGTCTAAAACATTTTCTACTTTTATGGTCTCCTACATTTCTATATTTTGTCCCCCATGATACAATTCGAAAGTTAGCTATTATCATCTTTGTTCCCCTGTTATGTCATTTTGAGGTACGAAGGCGTTATGGCTGCCTTGTTAGTTGGAAGGTAAGATCATTTCTACCAAACTATGTTGGTTGTAACTTCCAATCCTATTTAAATGGACCTCATTTATGTTTCCCGGAAATATCAGTTTGGCAAAACAACTTTTGCTCCTGCTTTAATTCTATGAATTACACTTTACTCCTGTCTTAGGCCCGGACTGCAAGCTGTCGTAGGAGATTTTTCACCCAAATGTTACTACGCATCCAGAAAGTGGCGCGACAGAGTATTTTTAAGTACATGAAAGGTGTCTTGCAATTGTTTATATCGACTTTCGTGGCATAAATCTTCCAAATTTCGTAATGTTAGAATCCTTTATGATGTTGGCTTAACAGTCTGAGAATGATTCTCATTCTAGAACAAAAGTAGTAGAAAGCAGATAATAAATTACCAAGTTATGGAGATCAGGGTTTATATAACCCTGGAAAGTCAAGCGAAAAGGACCCTTAAATTAGGTCAGAGATGTCAGGGAAGCTTGCAATGATCACGGAAAACTAGCATTTTCATACTGAAAAGATTTCACTTGTTATCATCATTAAAGTGTTTATTTTCTTTAGTTTACATTTAAGTTTTGATCTTTTATAAGTTTCATCTCTGTCCTTGTAATCTGAACAACCCAAAAAATATGTTGATAAGCTTTGGTAGATCTACAAGCTTTGTCAATGGTAGTTTGAATGCCATGCCAGAAAATTGCAGCTTCAGCAGTCAAGGGCCAAACTGTGACTCCTCGGGTTATGCAAAAAGGGCTGTTTTCTCAAAAAGGTCAGGGAGAAAGTACAGGTTTTTGCAAATAAGACATGAGAAAATTTTCTATTTTAGCCAGATATCAAGTGATTCTTTCAAAAAATTCGGTAGAAACCTTGGATATGATAAAGTCACAGCTTAGGAATAGAAAGAAATATTACATGCATAATTCCGTCAAGCATATTTTTCTGCATTTCTTAATGTAATGGAAACACACATCACTGCAAGGCAAGTGCTTGACAGGGATTTTTGATTAAGATTTTGTTGTTTACTTGAAATGTGTGCACCAGAAGTAGCATTGAATCATGAACTAGGGATTACATGTCTTCCACTATGCACAAATTTGCAGGGTTGCCACCAAATCATGGAATCCAGTGGAAATTAGGGAATTTTATTTTCAATAAGGAAAAATCAGGAAAAAGAGGAGGACTGTCATAGAACTCAGAGAAAATCAGGAAAGTTTTTAGTGTTGTATTGTTTCATTTCAGAGGAGTGACTTTCTCCATCTTCAATCATACATCCAGTAGAATGTGTTAGTTACCAATTTTTACCCATTTTTATATCATTCTGTTCTACACAGTCAGTATTAAGCATATTTCTGTTTTGTTATGAAACTGAAAATTTGAATGGCCAAAAATCAGCTTAAGCTTCTCCAAACTCCATATCTGCCAAAAATATTGATGAAATCTTACCTGGAGAGTATAAGTATATCAGGGGAAATCATGAGAAAATGGGTAGCATGTCAGTTCCTGAAGTGGAAGTGGCAACCCTGATTTGTGTAGTGGCCCCTCACTAATTGAATGCTTTCTATTGTTATTAAATATATTGTGTCTAGTGCTTATGAGCTAAATGCCAAATCCATGTAAAAGGAAACTGGAGGTGAATTTTCAAAATTCACAACATGCGTTAGAGCATGCTTTTATTGGGTCTTTTACTTCTGAAATCTCAGAAAATAATGGGCTCTATGCCTCTGTACTTGGTGCTCATTGTTTCTTGGACACCAAGAGATTTTGTATCAGAAAAGCAAATTGTGAAACACATGATGAGAAAATGTGCTACACATGATGCTGCTTTTTTTGGACTTACATCTAACTTGCATTTTTCTAAAAATATTGGTGCAGTGTTGTTGGTAGGCCATCTTTTGACAGTAGAGAATGTGTTGCTTTTTCATTCATCTTGTGGGAAACACTGGTTAGCTTGATGTGACTTAAACTACCAAAATTGCTGTATTTTTCATTGCGACACTCCCACTAAGCAACTTTTGTGACAAATGTCAAAATGGTAGTATAAAATTTTGTATTACCATTTGGTATTTGTCACAACATTTGCGCAGCGAGCGTATGTCAAAAAGTGTCACATGTGTCACAATAAAAAGAAACAGCAATTTTGGTAATTTCAATGTTTCCCATAAAATGAATGAAAGGCAATGCATTATATGCTTTCAAAAAAGACCTGAACTTTTTATTTAAATGTAGGAAAAGATCCTAAGCAAATTCTGCTGGGGTGTTTTGCTAATTTTAGAATTAATAGTGGAATTTACACTTTTGAATGGAAAGAGACCCCCAGTGTCATGACACGTGACATTTTTCATCAAGTTTATTTTGATACCTATGCAGTAAGAAAATTATTCTCCTCCATGTCTTTACTAGTTAGCAAATATTATATCCCATGAAATCCATCTTCACCATTTAAAATGGATGCTTGTGTTAACTGATTACTTGATATTTCTTATTTATACTTTTATAATCTCTGTGTTACTACATTAGGCATTTTGGAAGACAAATAGCTCGTTCAGGTTTGTTCAAAACCTGTAAAGCATTGCCATATGGATTCCAATCAAAGTTGGCGTAAGTGAATTTCTTAACTTCTTTTACATCATTCATTTTCATGTTAACATGGCATTTGTTTTTATGTAGCCCAAATATTTATTCAAATCTATAGTTTTCACTAAAGAAAGTTATAGCTTTGAAGTAAATATACAGTGAAACTTGCCTATAATGGTTGCCCAAGAGACTGACCAATTTTGGCCACTGTAGAGGGTTGTTGTTCTGTACAAGTATAATTGTAAGTAAATTAATTGTGAGAGCTGGTTAGATTATGACCATCATGGAAGGTAACTATTCTATAGAGGTGGCTGCTAAGGCTGGTTTCACTCTATATAATGTACAAATATGAACATGAATAGCCTTCAATTACCTCGATATGAAAGTTGAATTACATGAAGATAGTTTTCTTCATTATTCAGTTTACATCATATGCTTCTGCTCTATTGTTCAATTTTCATTTTTTTACTGTTGTTGATATAAACAGGCCTTGCCATAAGAAAAATACTACATGTGTGATAAATAATGTGCAAATGACTAATGCATGCAATCCCACTACTAAGCAAATGTTTGCATATGCACTCTCAGTTCAAATTGAGAAACAAAAACAAGAATGCTAGATTGCAGCGAAGATAACATTACTCAAATCAATCTTATCAAACAAGGAAACTACTTTTGTTTAATGATAAACACCAAAAGCAATTCTTCATCATCAGACAAAATGATGCTCCTGAAGTTGGAAGTAAATTATGGTTGTGGTCAACATGCTAGATTGTAAAATATGAAGATCAGCTAAATTCCATTACCTTTCACAATGACAAAATCAGAATTTGAAATCACTAATAAATGTTCAAGAGCACCTTTTTGAGAGTACACTGAATTGCACCTGCAATTTGATTTGCGCCTTTGTGGGCACATGAACATGTGATCACATGGGCTAAATGACAAAGCCTGTATAAACAATAATAATTCTTAGATTCCTCCATTATAGTACACAAGGTATGTTCACATGTACAAAAATATAAAGTAGTATAATTAATTACAAAGACTTTGAAAAGCCATGTAAATTAAGTAGCAGGGTTAAAAGAGTATACTTGATAAGTTTAGTGTAAGGTAGAGAAAGGATGGAGAAAGAAATTCTGAAGAGGGAGAGGAATGATGCTGATGGGTGCAAAGTGTGACAAGGGTGGACATTGACATTTTTTGAATATTTTACAACAAAAAGTCTGTTTGTACTTCTAAAATTTTGTATTTATTGGGAATCAAGTCTTTTGAGAACTGTGTTTCTATCATTTTCCATTAGAAATATGTCCTCTCTTTTAAGTTAAGACTTTTGTCAGAACTTCAAATGGCAAATTTTAGGTGCTTCCTTTCCAATGATCTTTAGGTTTTATTACAAAAACCCACTCATTTCCTATAAATGGTAATATTAACTCTGATTTTTCTATGAGAGCTCTGTAACATTCATTTGTTTGCAATGCAACTATTTGATGATTGAATTGTCAATGTTTTGACATTCAAGTATCACTGTTTTTGTTGGTAACACTGAAAAAAGTTGAAATTGTATTTAGATTGGATTGCATTCCAAAAGCCATTTACTTAATTATTCATTATTAATCTAATGTATAAGTTTTATGAAACCCTAGCTCTTTAAATTTAATGTCTAAATATCTGTTGAATTTGAAAATAGCTTTTTTAAAGTTATATTCTTTGCCTGTAAGCATGACATGCACAGCAGTGTATTGCACAATAATTTATTGGTTATCAATGCTTATAGTTTTGACTACATTTGCCATTTTCAGCCACTAGCACCAAAATCTCTAGGCTACAATCTTTATAAAACCCATCAATAAACAGAGATGCATCAAGAAGTTGTTTTTTCTTGCTTTGCACTTTCCATCAAGTGTTTATTGAGGTTATTTGGCTAATTACTTGGAATTTATGGCCTAATGTCTTCAGAAATACCTATGGCCCACTGTAGGGTGGTAGGTATGACCTTGCCTGTTTTGTACCCACTTTTGATGCTACTGTTATAGGTAACATTTAAATAGAAATAATTTGCTTGATTTACCATGCAGGCCCATGGCTGTAGCTTTGGCAAGCAATTCAACAGTACCTGACAGGAAAATGAAGCCTGGTGAGGACTTTTGGAAGAAAAATGAAAGGATGGCTAGGCCGATGTCTCCACATGTTCTCATTTACAAGTAAGTGAAGCAATTAGTTATCTTGGTAATGCCCCATTTTGAAATTTTAGGTAATGCCCCATTTGTAGCCAATTTTCAATAAAGGTACTATCATTATTATTATTATTTTATTATGCCCCTCCAAAGATTGCCTAAATACATTTGATGATTTATTTTTCACAGGTTTGAATTGCCTGGATTACTATCAGGATCTCACAGAGTATCTGGTGTTATCTATTCTTTGTGTAAGTGATTATTTTCAGTGATGATAATCATTTCAGAGATTTTTTAGATGATGAAATGCTTTTAGAATTTTCTTTAATAACCTTTAAAGTCTTGTAATCATTAATCTTTAAGATTTTTATCTTTTAATCTTAAAATCTTTAAAATCTTTTAAAATTAGCCAATGAACTTCTAGGCTAGGTTTTTAGTTTTGTGTCTTGCTTGACTATCTGTATACTTTTCTTTGTCTAGATTTGATTTTTAAATATTTCTTTTTAGTGACAGTTGGTATTGCTGGATTTGCCTTGGTTGCCCCAGAGCATGCTCCATACTACCTAGATGCAATAAAGTCATGGGGAATACCTTCTCCAATATTGTTTACTCTTAAAGGGCTCCTTGTCTGGCCATTTATGTATCATACCTGCAATGGTGTCAGACATTTGGTATGTTACTATGTTGCTATATGTTTTGTCAGGCCTCTTCATGAAAGAATTGTCACCAAGCAGTGCATCACCCATGCAAATTGACCTAGAAAGGCTATTGTAGCTTATACTGTTTTCTTCAAAGGCAGCCTCCAAAAGCTTCAAGAGCATACGATGTAGGTGTTTGACAACAATTCTTTCAACCTTGATGTCTAAAGCGTGATGCTCACTGTTTTTAGCATTTGATCAAGCGAGCATCTCATTGAAATAGATTTGCAAATGCGACTGCACGTACGCAAATATAAGCCCCCCTCCGAATATAGGCACCCTATAAACAAACCCAATGGCCGGGCTTGCATTTAAAATTCTGTGTGCGAAGTTAGAATTCAATGTAAGACATTATTTCCTCAGGGAGCATTAATAGAAGAACCGTTATCTTGTGTTCTGAATGCCTTATATCTTCACAAAAACTTTGCGTACATTTTGTTTATCCTATTTTATTCCATGTACCTTGCATTCACTTTTGTTCTTTTGTGAAGTTTTTCACATTAAATGTTGTTGTTGGTCTCTCTCATGGACCGGCAAGTGGTGAGTTTTTTGGCATACGCAAGTCACCTGTTAACCCAAAAGGCCGTTCAAATGCAAGCCCCCCCCCGACTATAAGCCCACCAGAAAATACTTACGAACGTCTATAAGCCGAGGGCTTATATTCGGGATTTTACGGTATGCGTTGCAGTTACTTGTATGTTTCCTTTGTGATGTTATCTATTATAATTGTAAATGCCACTTTTGATGGGAATCAAATGATTTCTCGTCTTTTCTCGCCATGAATGGTATATGTAAACAGTAGCGTTTAATTCAGAATTTAGCATTGCTGTGGTATAAAGAAATATATCATTGCGAATTGCCAACATAATTTTTCTTGATGGAAAGAAGTAGATTAAATTTCTTTCCATCACGACAGTCTTGACATTGAGTGGTGCAATAAGGTGCCTTTTTGCTCTACTACGAGAAAATTAGAAAATGCTCACATTTAGCCATACATTGCAATCGAATTACAATCGTAAAATTCCTGGTACTTATTACGTCATATCCTGTCTAAGGTCTCTCTAGGAAAGCTTTATTTACTTCCTTGCATTAAACATCCCACGTGGCAGTGTAGGAATATGTTTATCTATGATTCGAGAACATTATAATCTCCTAACATTTTACAATACGTTGCCATCTAATAACAATAGTACAAATCCTTACATCTGCTACGCCAAATTCTGTTTAAGACTTCCCTGCATTAAACAAGGAAGCCTTAAACAGGAAATAACGTAGTTTATATGGCAGTGTAGGAGTGTGCTTGGATTAATGGACAACACTAGATAATGCTAATATCTAGCAATACGTTGTAATCGAGTTAAAATAGTAAAATTCTTTACATCTATTATGTCATATCATGTTAAATTTTTCCTTGCATTGCATTAAGAATGTCGCGTGCACGTGGCAGTGTAGACAGGGGTGATTTCTAGGGGGACACAAGGGGGTGGAGCCCCCTTGCTAATATTTCTGCCCATTTTGGGGGCTCAGCCCCCCTAAAACTCTTGCGTTGGCTTGGCTTTTCAGAGTTCATTGGCCTTGCTTCCAAAGTGCTATGATCAATTGTGCACTGCTGTATGGTTCTTGAAGTATTTCTTATTGTTTATTATAATATGTCAGTGTTAAACTAAGTTATCAAGTTTCCGTCTTTGGAAATATGGGCGTGGTTGTAGCTTGGCCACACCCAAACAATGGGCGTGGTTGTGCGTAGAGCCCCCCTTGTTAAAATTTTTAGAAGTCACCACTGAGTGTAGGGTAATGTTTATATACTTTTAATCACATGCTTTTGTTTCTTGCAGTTCTGGGATGCTGCAAAGGGATTTGAACTGGATACTCTTTACAAGACTGGCTACACAGTGCTCACTATAGCAACTCTCCTATCTCTCGCCACAGCCTACTATTTTCAATACACATAAACTTGCAGAACAGAATAGTAGCTCTTTATATATTGTGCTTGTTGCTGGTTTAGTTTGTGGATGAATTGTTATATTCAAGCATTTGTTTAGCGCTGTCAAAGGTGCATTGTGATGTTTAGGCCATGTAACATGTTCAGATTTGTAGTTGCATTTACTTATAGACAGGGCCAGCCTTGGTTGCCGAGATCCCTCCTGCTCAAAAGAGGGACTGGCAACTGCTCATGGCCCTGGTAGGAGAGCAGGAGAACGCTGTTTCGTCTTTATGTAGTCAATATGACCAAGCTGGAAATAAAGCTAGCTTTCCCAAGTTATTTCTCCACAACCTACTACGCGGTGGTGATAGGTTGACCGCGTGGTTAGGTTCCATTACGTGGTCGCACACAAAACTCTGTCTCGGGTACCATAGTCAGCCCTCTTGACATGGCCAGCCCTCTTCATGTAATCAAATTTTTACATATCATCCTGTCAATAGGTATTATTAGGAGAACGGTCTTGCTTTCAACCTGTGCTACACTTGTCCTCTTAGTGTCCATTATTACACTTTGAAGTCGCCGTTCCAGTCTAGCTTTAGAGTTTAAGTCAGGAGGAGTTAATTTGGTAAATGGATAATGTGCTCCCTCGATTCATGATAAATCTAGTTCTTCATTATAAGACAGCAATTATATGTCCTTGCCTTCAATATTCATCTCCTTTCTCACTCATGAGAAATTTTATAGGATTTGTAGTAAATTACCGATGCTGCTTTGCAGTAAATCTTGTTTGAAATACATCACAGTGTAACTTTGATACATGACTGTATATTAAAGCTTTCTTCAACGTATTTTATTTAAGCTTAAAAACAAATGGAGAGTGAATTGTTGCCGAAATATTGCAACTGAACCTAATTTAATTGCTACCTTAAATTTAAGACATTATTTTGCTGTAGGATTTGATGAAATTAACCTTTGCTATTCGCCAATTCTCAAATCTAGCAACATTTCTTGTCTGTGCAAGACTCGGTCTTCGCAATCGGAAGACTTGTCTTAGGATTCTGTAACCGTATTACATCAGAGTTTCTCAGTTCGTCCAGATTCTTGGGTTAATAAATTGATGCAGGGATTTGGCAACTTTAACATAATTTCGAAATGAGGTGGTTATTATTGCCACTAAACACCTTGGCCCCAAGGGACAAAGGACCTTTGTTTCCCCATCTGTTTTGACGCAGAACTTGTCCTTTGTGGTAAGAAAGAGAAGCATCCAAAGTCTTTTCAGGTATCTCCCTCTTTTAAAAACATTAAACTACACAATACGCTACTAATTGCTATTTCCACAGTGTAGTCTAGTTACCTTGATGATCTGTTTCCCTTTATGTAGCAAAGTGGTTCTCAACCTGGGCTCCCTGAAACTCTAGGGTTCCGCCAGTACAGTCCAGGGGTTACGCCAGAAAATATAAAAATGCTACAATCGACAGTATATTTGAACTCCTCTGAGCAGATATGATTACTGAAGCCACGGGAACACATCCTTGAGGTGCCACACCAGCAAAAAGGTTGAAAATTACTGATGTAGCAAGAATGCATATTTCTAGAACAAGTGCAAACTCGCCCCTAAGTATTTAGACAGTTTGTAAGAGATAGATAGGAGGTGTGTACAGTAATTTCGAGATATAGACGATTTTTGAAAACGGTCATGTTAGTAAAATTCAAGACCTCGAAAGCTGAAAATATACTCCGCACATTTTCCGTCAAAAGCTCAACTTTGCCACGAAACCAGCTCAAAAGATGGTTAATACGTACATTGATTATGATCTCAATGTCCACTCGCGCTCCCATACGAGCTTTTCTGCAGATGCGTTAGCTGAAAAGAGTGTCAGGTAATTTTGCTTACAAAAGGACTTTTGCTCAGTAAATCTACCACGATTATGGCTAACTTTGCTCGTCTTTAGACTTTAAATATATCTTTAAAATTTGTAAGAAATTTACGTGGTTTTCATACGGATTTGACATTCTCGCAAGTGTAAACCATACTTTTTTCCTAGTTTGGCGCTGAGCCTCAATAGTCTTGTAGTTGTTTTGACTGTGAGATGCAACAGATTTCTATATTGTTAAGCGGTAAATGGTTTACATCCATGCAAAAATTAAAAGAAAATTTCGAATCTTCGCAAATACCTTACTTCATCTTGAAAGTAAGAGAACATGACATAAAAATAGATTGGCATATATACTATGTGTCTAAAGAGAACTTAAACAAGCAAAATCAAAGCCTTGATGAACCTACAGCCTTACATTATTCCAATTTATTCCTCACTTTAATAAGTCGCAGCTTATTTTCTTACGCGTTTAGATTCTGTTCTTGTTCGAATGGTTTAGGTGGCAGTTGGTGCGCAGGAGCTAGTAGTCAATCTGACAGTAAGAGGGATCTGGAATCTAATGAGCTGTTTTCTGCTTCACCTTCAATGCAAACGTGGCGAACTGGAGGTAGAAGTCAGAGAATAGCAAAAAATGGTGGGGCTTCTCTAAACCGGAAGGTTATTTAATACAGTGGAAAACAGATATTCTTATTTTAGACAACATCTATCACCTTAAACATGGTATGGTTGACATATATACGTTTCTATATTACTGTTAAACGGAAAGTTTCGTTTAGGCCATCAGTGCTCTTGTGTTGACAACTACAGATTATCGGCTATACGATTTAGGTGGTTTCATTTACGAAGATGAATGAAACATTCCCGCTAGGTTAGTAAGAAAGTGAAGGGAATGTCATAATTTTCCAATTTAAGAGTTCTTGAGATCCTTGCATTTCTGCCTGATTATATTGTAAGGTTGCCATATCCAGTTCTTAGTTGAGAGATATTTTAATGGTTTTACCTACATGAGAAAATCAATTGTTTGTGGCAAAGTGGACTATGACCCTCTTACTCCAAGTTTGTCGAACAGTAGTTGCATTTGAAGTACATTACCATGTAGCTATTGATATGTTACTGCTTCATATATATGTGTAAGGGTAGAAATTGAAAGCCAGGTTGCAAGTACAAATAACTAAAACATTAAAATTTTTCATTTGTTGATTGGAATACATATGAAATAATTTTATGTATGTATCTTAGTATCAAATAAATATGGAGTAGACATTAAAAAGCTTGAGGTAGAAAAGTTTTTTCACTTGACACAAATTTTCAAAATAGTCAGGGAATGCATATGTGGGCATGGTCATTTGATTAATATGGAGAATGACATCATTTCACAATTTCTCCAAGTTATGTCCTTGTAACAATTTTTGTCATGAGGATGTCTTTCTTTCAAACATCAATATCATATATCATCAATATCAATATCAAGGTTGTAAATATTATTTTCTGGGTGATTACCCTATCATTCCAAAAAAGTACTATTATCAATATTAGCCTTGCTAAGTTAACTAACTTGCCCAAGTGAACCAGTTGAGTTTGTTTTTTATTATAAATTCATTATTATCAAATTATGTGCCATGTCTGAAAGATACTACTCAGCCAACTTGAAGTCATTTTTATATTATTAATTGAATGCCTTTCTTTGCTACACTGCTGTGTGAGTATTCTCTATTTTGCTTTGTATTAGAAATAGTGTAAAACATAATTTCTTATGATGTATTTAGTAAGTTGGAGAGAACATTACACAACATTTGTACTCACTGTTCAAGCAAATCACTGTTGTAGCCACTATGGATTTTTTTACTGTGTAATCAATATAAAGCAATGAGGCTTTAGCTCAAATTCCTACCACTGCAACTAATTTTTGAAATCTTAAAGCACATTTTCAATGCTTTTTTTGAAAGCCAAGTCATCTGAAAGTCACGGATACATCAGAAGTAGGGAATCAGAAAAATAAGAAGATAAAATGTTTCCATCACATTCATGCCAATATCCTTTGATATTTCTCATTGATAGTATCAAGTCAATTGCAGTATTTTAGAATTGATACTTGGATAATCCAGTCCATGCCTGGAGACACATGCAATCATAAGTGTACATGCCCACACATACAAAATCCCAAGTAAACGCAAAAAATCACCCATGCCGAAATCACTCTCAACAGTGCAATTGAACATGCCAAGTAGGAATGTTGCTGTCTCAACTACAACACTAGTTACTGTTACGTTTTTCCTTCATAACTGTGCTATATCCTGTTTTGTGCTATACAAGGCATTTGCTATTCTTCACCAACAAGAAACTTTGTATTTTGGATACACAAGATAATCTTTGTAAGCATTTAATAAACATAGTTGTTGCTTATTGTCCTAGGTGCTCTTAGCTGCTGCAATTTGCACAAAAAATGGAAAAGGTAGTGTCTTCATTAAATTATCCTCCTTAGCCAGAGAACAGTTTCATTTTAACTGCTTTGCTGAATTGATTTTCTTCTCTCCTTTGCATTTATTTGTTTTCAAATGCTTGATACTGCTCTTAACAATGAGCTTTTTGTGGGAAACAAAAATTTGAGTTATTCAAATGATTAGTTTCATTTGTCTCTGTTTTGAACTGTGTGTGCCCATTTTCTATGCTGATAATATTAGATAGTTATTTGTAGCTTTTGCCACTATCTTGTAAATAAAACACATGTAATTGGTGCTTGTCAGCCTGGGGCAGTAGTGTACAAGAAGGAAGGCACATGCCTCTAGCTGTAACTCAAGGAGAGCTCAACCCCCCCCAGCCCCACATTAAGTAAATGTCATGGAAGTAAAATCCCATTGTGGACAAATATTTCTTTTGAAAAAGGAATATACGTAGCTAAAGGTATGCAAGAAATAGTTAGCGGACAAGAGTTAAAGTAGTAAAGTAGCGTTCTTACTGAAACACTCTTGCAGTTTCTTACATAACTGGGTGGGTGAAGTTCTTAGTGTCTTATAAAATTCATGTTTGAAGAGCACCCCCTAACTACCAATTCATTTCTTCACTACTACCTGTGAGTAATGGCAGTAAATTAATTATTGTCATCATCCTTGTTAAACTTGTTCTCATAGAGTAATTACATTACTATTAAAGGTGATAAAAATATGTTGCAGAGAATAAAGTTTCATTAAATTGCTCTAAGGCCGTAAGAGATTCATGCAGTGTTTCTAATGAAGTTGGCAAGAAAGCATTCTCTATACATGTTTTGCTACTGATCAAATTATTGATCAATCTGCTTTTTCTTTTTAGCCCTTATTTCAAGGCAATTTGTGGAGATGACAAAATCACGCATTGAAGGGCTTTTGGCTGCCTTCCCAAAGCTCATGAATACTGGAAAGCAGCATACATTTGTTGAAACAGAGAGTGTGAGATATGTCTACCAACCACTTGATAAACTATTTATGCTGTTGATCACAACAAAAACCAGTAACATCTTAGAAGACTTAGAGACTCTTAGGCTGTTTTCAAGAGTGGTAAGTATATGAAACACTTTTGGTTGAAGTGATGTGATTTTGCTTCAAAGCTGTAATATTCAATAAGATGCAGATGAAATGAAATCTCAAATTTCAATTTTGAGATTCAATACTCTATAGAAATTTTAACTTTGACTTTTACTTTATTAGTTTTTTTTTACTAGCTTATGCTTATTTTAGACAGGCTCT
Source organism: Cassiopea xamachana (assembly GCA_900291935.2). Lineage (NCBI taxonomy): Eukaryota > Metazoa > Cnidaria > Scyphozoa > Rhizostomeae > Cassiopeidae > Cassiopea > Cassiopea xamachana. The sequence goes on along the minus strand of OLMO02000231.1, from coordinate 6,783,165 downwards.
GGAACAATTACAACATTTGCTGAACAAGTTATACATGTGTAAAGATGTTATTATCATTATCATTATTAGAATAGTACAATGACATCTTGCAATATCTTTCTCATTGTCTGTACAATTTCTGTTCTCTGGAAAACTTCTTTGAAAGGGCTTACTTTATTGTTCCTTGACCAATTATCAGGGAATTGTCAGGAAAAACAAATTATTTAGTCAGCATATCATTTTCCTTAACTATTGGCATGGTTGTGTGCAAAGTCATTGCTCTAATTGTTGTCAGTAGATGTGAACTTTATCATTTAGCATAGTGAAATAGCAAATACATATGTATTTCTTATTGATTAGGCTTTATTTTCTTTACTTCTTTTTGTATATATGTGATATGGGGATCAAGGAAAAAGTTGGTGTTTTTGACTACTATTCAGGGAATAGTCAGGAAATTTTGATTCACATATTGGGTATGAGCCCTGTAGATAGCCAAATTTTTAACTTTAATATTTTTCAATTGTTATTCTTTTGAGCTTGTTGTTTTAATTTTCTCTTCAGGTTCCAGAATATTGTAAGGTTTTGGAAGAGGCAGAAATTTTAGAGAACTCTTTTCAGCTTTTATTCGCATTTGATGAAATTGTTGCACTTGGGTATAGGGAAAATGTCAACCTTGCACAGATTAGAACATTTATTGAGATGGACAGTCATGAAGAAAGAGTTATTAATGCAGTAAAAAGGGTATGTATATTTGTCTATGCTATGTTCTCTTTTGTATTCAAACCATTCTTATTTTTACATTAAAAAGTAATCTCATTTTCCCCTACAATTAATCCTATAGCTTTGTAGTAATTTTGCTCTACTAATCATCATCCCTCTTGTAGTCCTGCCCCTCTAGGAACTCAAATTAGATATTGGGACTAATGTGATATACCATTAGTGAAATGTAAAGAAAATAATGTTATCTATTACTCAAACAGGTTGCTTTTTACACATGTGAAATGCTTGAAACAGTAAAATTTACATGTACACACATATTGCCATTTACACCTACTTTTACATACTGTAGATATTGTTTCTTGTTTTCTCTATTTTTCCCCATCAGTGTTTGCTAGGTTTAATTTAGGACATGGAAAATATATCGAAAGGGTTCAGTTTTAGCCAGGGATTATAAGACAACATTTTTGTTACTGATTTAGGCCTTTTACTCAATTTTACCTCCGTTTCCCCCAATTCATTGGGGTTTGGAGTGTGCCTCTGAGAGGACTTTAGTTCTGATGTGAGCATTTAGGACCAGATGCCCTTCCTTGTGTCACCAATGGCCTGTGGTGGGGCTCAAACCCAGGACCATATTGGTCTTAGTCGAGTGCATTACTGCTAGGCCACAGCTGCTCTCTGATTTAGGCCTTGTCCTGAGAAAAGTACTATGCTTGTGGTAATTAGCGTGTGCAAATGACTTTAGTCATGCTATCATGCTGCGAAGGAATTCTTTTCATAAGCATACTGAAATCAAATTAAGAAGCAAAGAAAAGAACTCTATGTTACAGAAATAATAGAATTGCTCAAATCAATTCAATCAAACAAGAAAACTACCATAGTTTAAAAGATAAATGCAAAAGTGATTCTTCATTATCAGACAAAATGATGCTCCTGAAATTGGAACTGAATGATGACTGTGTTCAACATGCTAGATTGTAAAACATGAAGATAACCTAAATTCATTACCTTTCCAAATGACAAAATCAGAATCTGAAGTCACCAGAAAACATTCAAGAGCACCTTTTTGAGAGTGATCAATCTCAAACTGACAATGCAACTAACTGACAATGCAACTAACTGACAATGCAACTAAATGACAAAGCCTGCTGATTTCACTTATAACTTAGATGTAAGGGTTTGCATTCCCATGTGCATAACTAGTGGGCATATGACACTGTTATTCACACACATGTTTTTTTATAAGAAAGCCACCATTTTGCCCGAGCCTCAATTTTCTCAGCTTTTCCCAAGACTGAGCCTGACATTGTCATAAAATTTACTTCACATTTTCTGAAATAAACTGGCTAGAATAGGTTATATTTTGTTTTTGTTTAATGTGTGTACTCAAAGTGAGTTCCATCTCTAGCATTTTGAGTATAAAAGTGATGTAATATCATTTTTTGGCCACCAAAAGCACCTAAATTTGAAAATTGGGCCTTGTGATTTTCATAAGATTTTCTTAAGATTTTAGCCATTTGAGCCTCATTTTCCTAACAACTTTTTTATTATGTAAAACTTGTGTGTATGAGATATATCCACAGTACAACTAGAAGTATTCCTAGAGTGCAATTTATAAATTGCCTAACTTCTTGAAGTTTTATCATGTATTGTAAAGAAACTCTTTTCAAGTCATTACAAGTAATCACTCTAGAATAACTTCTTTGTTATGACACCAAATCCATGTGTTTCAAACCATTATCAAGTTAATTCTTTATTATCAAGTCTAAGTTCAGGTATTCAGAAATCATCATTTCACACCACCATGTGGATTGGCAAGCCATAGCAACAATACCTTAGGATTTCAAGATCTATTAATAAACCAATATCCAAATTCAATTCTGGTTTTCCATTCAATGGTGTTTTTCTACTAGCTATGGTATACTGCAAGAGAATGTTTTTGTTTTGAAGTAATCCAAGCAAGAAAAAACTCAAACTCTTACATCATTTTATTATAAGAATGGATGGTGAATAGAGCCCCAAAGTTATTCAAGAAGCATGTTTTTAGCGCATGTCTGTCTTGGTCAGGGTAGGCCTTGATTTTTGTCTACCCATGTAATAAAATATTCTCAGTTTGTAGATGTTTTCTCTGATCAAGAGTGTTATTATTACCAATCATGGCTCAAAGTTATGCAATTTTTTATGCATATTCTTCTTAGCTTATATGGAAACCAGTATATTTTTTTGGAACTCTTTTCTTTCCAATCCTGAAGTAGTTTGTCTTCTGCATAGACTCAAGAGATTGAAGCTAAAGAACAAATGAAAAGGAAAGCCAAAGAGTTGCAAAGAGCTGCCGCTGGTAAAGGAAGATTTGGTGCACAATTGAGTGGTTTTGGAAGCAAAGCATCAGTGTCAAGCAGAAATGAAATAGCCAATCCTGTTGTTGGTGATTCTGCCATAACAGAGCAAATGCCTCCCAAGCCATCATATCCAACAAGGTGAGTACTGCCACTTTTGTTTTTCTAGTTTCTTAGCTCTCAGTCCTCCCTACCTATCTTGAAGCTCTTACCTTTCACATGTAAGGTCATAATTTTGTCCAACCTCATATTTATTTACCTTCAGATCAATCAACAAATATTTTTCACACAATTTGCATGAGTTGGTGTAATAGTCCCCCCTCCCATGTTAGCTCTGTAGACTTCATTTTAGTAGGTTATATAGTTGAGTTACAAATGCTAGATTTTCAAGTGTTGAAGCTACAGGACAGTGAAACCTTCCTTTATTCTGCTTCAGCAAATTTATATGTACTCCTTGCTACTATATATAGTGGATGGTGCTGTATTCTGTCAGTATAAAACACCATTGGTAAGGTTAGGGTTGAAAGTGTCTTGAATTTCACCATATCAAAAGGAAATTGTGTAAAGCATGCTGTGTTGTTTTTCCTTTAAAAATTGAGATTTCAGGGAATTACAAATAAGTACATTTGCCTACTAGAACTGCACACAAACCCTGATTCTTTATGATGCTATAAGTACAGTTAGGTTTCTACTCATAATTTTATTGCTGACTTTAGATCTGTTGGTGGTGGCAAAGCCTTAAAACTAGGTGGCAAAAATAAAGATGTTGATTCATTTGTGGACAAACTAAGACAAGAAGGAACAGGTATGTGTTGTGTCTTATCTATTGCTCTTTCAATTGAATTTTTGTTTTCGATTCCTCTGACTCCACAAAATTGAACAATTGTTAAAGTGATGATTTTTTATCAATTTCATTGCATATATATGAAAGATCAAAAGAGCAAATGAAGCTTGATTTTTAGTTTTTTTGCACAAAAGATAATTAGGTTGTTTTCCACATGGTTCAATTGAATTTAGGTAGGGCATGTCCTTATACAATACCTCTTTCATAAAAATGAAGTTTATAAGAATGCGAAGGCTCAGAATTGGTGAAAGTTAAAAATAATTTAGGAATAAATTGAGATTCAAACTCCATGAAGACTTGCAATTTTTGTATTTTAGAGTTGTAATACTACTTTTAGGTTAATTTTTATGCTATCAGTGCAACAGCTTTAATTATGTCCACTTGTTTTACTTAATCATGTAGTAAGAGTTTTAGTCAAAATTACACCTCAACAATTATAATTATGTCCACGTGCTTTACTCTATGATGTAGTAAGGCATCAACAGAAATTTGAATTTATTCTATTGATTTTTAGTCAAAATTACACCTTTTGTACTTAAGAATAATTCAAGAATATTTCAAGGCTCAATGCGAAAAACATTTAAGAATGTTGAAGCTCAGCAACAATTTAATATTCTTATTAAAAGGTTTAAAATATGATATCCATTGGAGCTCATTTGTCTGAGTAGCTTTATCACATGTGTCAAACTCAGGCCCGCGGGATGTAAAACTCAGGCTCGCGGGACAAATTTGGCCCGAAATGTATTCATAATTAGCCCGCGATATGATATCAAATGTGCATTAATGCTGGCTTATACTGTATCGTATATTTGAACGTTGCTTTCTTGTGTATTTGTAATATCAAGATTTGGTTCTTCCAGATTCTATGCTTAGGCAAAATTAAAGTTTGTTCCCATATGAAAAGGTTCAGCACTACATAACAGTTGTAGTTAATTTTTCCATAAGTTTTGAGTCCGGCCTGTGACGTTACGTCACTGCTGAATTTTGGCCCAATATGAATTTGAGTTTCACATCCCTGAGCTATATGACGGTAGATTTTAGCAAAATATATTCTGTCTTGTAATACTTTAACAAGTGTGACCTGACACAAACTCAATGAATATCATATTTCATCAGAATTATCCATTTCCTCTGATTAACACGACTTCACAGTTAGTGGATAATTCCTTCTCCTTTGCCATTTTAGAGGTCATTACACAATCAACAACTCGAGCGCCAAGCAAAGCTCCAACCCCAACTGTACCAATGTCAAGGTTCGTTTGTTCAGAAGTTATCCATTTTAAATAGTTAAAAGTTTAGTGTTTGGGCCATGAGTGATCGGTTGAATTATGGCTTTCCAAGAATTTGAAGTTTATTTGTGCTCGAAGCATACATTAGTTATAAAAAACCCATGAGAAACTTATAAATGAAAATGGGTAAAAAACCACATTTCTCAAAACTTGTTCATCCATACACCTATCACACACCTCTTCCCCTAGAACAATGTTTTTCGTCTGTGAGATGCTTGACGTTGCTCTTCATGTAGAATTTTAAATAACCTATTATTCATCTCCCAAAAAGTAATTGTCAGGGTTCACTTGGGTTTTGGACAATTATGGAAATTGATAATGCCATTATCTGGGACCTGGAAAGTTTTGGAAGAGTATTATCAAAGTGGCTATGGAAATA
>OLMO02000231.1:6716327-6732855 GCA_900291935.2 Cassiopea xamachana | reverse complement strand
TGTTCTCCAAAATGTGGCAGGCATTTGACACATAGAGGGGATTTTTCGTGTTTAATAACAGTACTTCTTATTTTTAAACATTGGCAATGCACCGGCAGCTGGAGTATAAGCAATTTATGTTTAGCTCAAGAATTTTAGCTCTATCGCCAATTATATTTTTAATTATCATGTTATTCACCTCAACTTGAGATGTTAGCTAACAAGGTTGAGAAATTTGAAAATAACTGAAAATCTGGTTAACTTGTTTTTTTATCTCGTTGTTTCATCTGTAAAGGTCTCACAAGGATTTGTCTTACGTAATTGGTTGATCTGCTTGGCCTAATGACTGGGATCTTTGAGCAATAATCTGACGTTTGAAAGAAAATTGGTTTATTTCTGCCTTAACGGTCCCGCTAATTGTTCATTGACATGTCAAAAGTATGGTTGATCTGAGGAATATTTTTGCAAAGGTTTTACGTTTATGCGAAGCACGTAGTACGCTTTATCTATAATCTAGTTTCTCGCTGAGCCTCAGCATTCTTAAAAGATTCGGGTTTCGAGCAAAATTGTTCTTACATCATTCTGACGTGTCAAAGTTGTAGCTTCTTCTGCACATGAAAGGAATGTGTTGAAATCGTTGTTGGTGTTTTACTTTAACATAAAGCAAACCAAAAATAGGAGAGATGAATAAGTATTGTATCAAAAGCGCAAAAGTTAAACTAAAAACTGCACTATAACTCAAAGACAGAAACTCCAAGATCTTGACGAAGCATGAACCTTGTCTTATGCACAAATTCTTCCTTAATTTCAGCTAACTTTCGTATTCTTAAAAGCGTTATTTTGTAAGAAAGGTGTATAGTACAAAGAATGAACGAGTAATCATTTTTACTTTCAAGGCCTTTTCCAAATTTAAAGCATCCATTTCTGCCACAAAGTATTTGGGGAAATTCATTACCTACAGAGTGGCTTGACAACAGTCAGAAATTGATGGGATGCAAGAAACATCCTGATCTGTTGGCAAGACATTTTTGCATATAATACATTCATTTTCTAAAAGAATACTTAGATTTTCTCTGATCCTCAATATTTTTAAATTTTTCTAATTTTGAGCCAAGATTATACTGAAGTACCACTAGTGTAACTTCGCTTGAAAATCAAAAGAGCATATCCAAATCTTTACTGACGTTGTCCTTTATCGTGAAAGAACAGCAAGTAGAGAGTTTACGCAACACGACGTATCTGCTCATGACAAGTCAAAGGAGTCTAGAAACTAGCGCGATATTCAGATTCGCGCCAAAGCTTTACTTTTGACACGAAACTTTAGAGGTGGCGACATTTACCAATTTTGCTTCGCAAACTCTCTAATACACGGTTTTTTATAAGACAAAAGTTTATAAGAAAATGAAGCTCAAATCGTCAAAATCTTAAGAAAATCACGAGGCTCAATTTCCAAACCTAAGTGTTTTTGTAGGCCAAAAATCGGTATTTCGTTGTTATGGTCATTTACCCTCCTATCATAAAACTCGAACCCATCATCTCTGTCATCATGGAATGTTCATAATTCCTCGTAACTAGTGAAGACAGCGAACCCAAACACAATTTAAACGTATAAGCTCCACAAAAAACAAGTATTAAAATATAGCTACTCCCTCTAAAAGGGGCATTTTAAAGTTGTACCCCTACTACGAAATACAGCCCCTCCCTGAGACATAACATACGATCAGTCCAGTGGTGGCGCCAGAGAAACATTGCCAGGGGGCTAGTGCTGTCAGTGTGCCGATAGTGGCCGGTGTCTGAATTTTAGCGGACAAAACCTATCACCTTGGCTGGAAGACTAAAACAATGGTCAAGGATTTTATAAAAGTAATGGGTTACAGGGTCCCAAGCCCTCCCCGCTTGTGCCATCTCTGGATCAGTCCCAAGACTATATTGTTGTGAAAGTATAAGCATTTTCCACAACCTAATATCACTTTCATTGCCTACTTTCTTCCGGTGGTTGATTATAAAGACGAAGCATTTCTCACATACTACTATCAGTTTCTGTGTCTACTTTTCTTACAGTTTCATTTCTTCCTCAGTTAACAACCTGGAAGAAAAAGAGGCATTTTTGTGTAGTATCAAACCCCCCTTCACCCCACAAGTAATGATCGGTGCCTTGCCTGCATTATTTATGGTTGATTTTTAGAAACATGTGCAGCAAGAATCAGACCCAATACCAGACACCTGCAGTAGATAGCTAGAGGGATAGAGACCGTTTATTACTTGTAGGGGGAGGGGGGTTGATACTATGCAGAAATGTTTTCATGTCCAACACATTATCCTACCCAATTTAAACGATGATGAAAAAACATCTACACAGTAATTTTCAGGTCGAATACCAGACACCTAAATAGCTATCTACTAGGAAGTTGTATGATTCGCGGAATTTTAACGTAAACATGAACCAGGCTTGAAGCTGCGCCTTTTCATTCATAATATCAACAAACAAAACAACAAAATAGCTAAATGGTAATAAAATTTTTGTATGAATTAAGTGGGCGATGAGACTTAAGTCAAGGGATTGCACTGATTCACAACACACACCACATCTGCGAATTAGTCAGCCCTATTTTGTTCAAAGTTCAGCTTAGACTAATCCTTATTCTGCGGTTAAGTCTCTTGCACAGTAGCACAACCGACATATGTTGGGGTTAGGATTTGGGTCCTCAAGCTTTTCAAGTGATGAAGGTGCCCCTCAGTGGCTTGCAATAAGCAAGTGTTTGCACAATTTCGAGGGCAAATTGGGATGGAAACCAGTTTTACTGGTTTCCTAGGGTGTCCTAGTGCCTCTGTTTCGGCACTGGCCTCGTATCTCACTTCTATTAACGTCACGCAAGGGGGTTGGGTCCTTTAGTTTGGTGACAAAGGGCGGGTGGGTTATTTTGGAGTGTGATGTCACATTGTAAAAAACAACTCGATATTTAGCACATTTAGCCTCAAAATAGCAATTCTGGTCCCTGTTTACAAAAAATTTTGCTTCACGTTAAAAAATAATCTGGCAATCCCATTTCAATGCAAATCTGTGACTATCATTTACAAAACCCCCACTCAAACGTCCTTGGAGATGCCTTGAAGTTGTTGTGGTGCGGTAATGTCATCATTGCTTGAACCTTGTGATGCCTACAGGGAGTTATTCTTGAACTTCGACTTTTAAATCTAACACTGTACTGTATACATTGAGAATAATGAAAAATGCCAAGTCTAAACCATCATTTTGTTCGAACCATATAACTGACTAAGTAGGCTGACCATAAAATCTTGATATCAATTACCGTTTTATTGGGGTTTTTCGCCTTCCTGCTTTTTGGGTTGTTACTCACCTACCTTTTGTTTCCAAACAAACTCGTGACGTAATTTCTTGTAAATGAATGGCCCATTACATAAGAGCCTTTTTCCTACACAACAGTTGCGCTCGTCATTTGTCCTCTGCTTTGGTGGATAAAAAGCATCCGTCATTCAGCTTGTACTTGAAATCTACAAAAAGTTTGACAGGTGCTTCATTTACACGGACACTTTAGAACGGTCCTTTCCATGTATTCACGCGTGAGCAGTTCCAAACGACAGCCTCTATCTCCATTCATCAGGAACAAGAAAATTCTTGAAAAAGTATTCCAACCATGCACTTGTTCTTTGAAGCATTACCCAACAACTTTTTCTCGAGCAAATTTGTCAGTTATCACCGGCTATCGTCAGTCTACTCTCCCCTTGCCTTGTTTCTAAGCGTACCTGATGCGAACGGTTCTGGGTGTTTTCACGAGATCTTTTTGGTTCTGTTCCATGCGGGACCTACTTTCTAGGTGGACCCGTTCTTGTGCGGCTAGCGGTTCAGTATAGAGTGGTTCTATCAGTCCCCGTGTAAACGTTAGGCCTATTCGTACCGTACTGGTACCCTTCCACCTGAAACCGTTCCCGTGTAAACGGGGCCTATATAATGTGAGAGAAAAAGCTATAAATACATGAACTGTATTAAGAAATTAAAGAAATATTGGTGAAAGTTAGTAAATTAGATATTATTAAATTAAAGAATAATAAACAGCTCAAGTACATTATGACTTAGAATATGTGACTATCTGAGTGCTTTTTGGGTTAGATTTTACTTATCAAGAAACTGAGTTATTTTAGCTTTACTTTTCAGACAAGTTTACAACTTGAGGCTCAAAACTTTCAAACACTGAAGTTTAGTGAAAAAGTAGCATTTTGGTAAATACTTATGTTGAGTATGAACGCGACTTCCACTCTAAAGTAGTAACAGTTACCTCATCTATTAAATAAACAGACATCAACTCGAGCATTTATGGCACAATTGTAGTTATCAACATTTATCACAGCGTTTTTATTGAAAAGAGGAGGGAAGAAAAAAATTTAGTAGACAAAGTAGCTGTCTGCACACTTTATTTCCGTAAACAAGTTCTGGGTTAATCCGGTGTTAATTGGCTGCCAAGTGTTATAGTAGTGACTCTTCAGACTTTTTGTTGTGTTAGTCCATCCTGCATTCCAAGCGTGTCCTTTTCAGTTTTGCAAAATGGATGAAGTGTACCAATGGAAATACGTCATAAAAAGAGACATTTTTAACTCGTGAGAAATAGAATGTAGTGATGAGGACATAATTTGGCCTGGCATTGGAACTGGAGTCTGGACACGGGGTTCTTTACTGATCGGTGTAGAGTATGATGTTTTGTGCACCACCAAATTTTTAACTGAGAAAGCGCCTTGCAACACAGTAAAGTTTACTTAGCCTAGTAGTAGAATTGGATACACAGTGGACTGATTTTGCTGGATTGTACTATTTCGTTATTGACTAGTGTTTAGGAAGAGCTTACTTCTTAAAAGATAATATTTAAACGAAGGAAGCGGTAGAGATCATTGTAGGCCTGTGGTATCAGCTCCGTTTCCGTTATACCATCAATGCGTCTTTAGCAGCGTGTTTTATTATTACCTGAAAGTATCGAGATTCTTGATTGAATGATAACATGGCATTATCACTTGAAGAGACTGATAAGCTCATAGAATGTAAGTAAAAGACTCGCAGATTTTTCGATTTGCATGAGTAGAAATGTGTAGCATTGTAGGAGCCTTACCCGAACTGCTGTAGTTAGCGCTTATATTTGTTAAAGTTCATTAGTTTTTCACTGTAGTTAGTTGTTAAACGCATAGAACATAGCACAATATCATTTTCGGTACCGATCTGTACTGCGGACATCATTATAGAAAATCCAACATTTGATGATAACAGAATTGAAATAATTGTCAATGATTTTCAGTGATTTGCATGGATAGTAAACAGAGTGGCAAAATTTGATGAGTTTATACATTTTAAGTCCAGCATAAGCTTTACTTTTACAAATTGAAATAATTGTCAATGATTTTCAGTGATTTGCATGGATAGTAAACAGAGTGACAAAATTTGACGAGTTTATAAAGTTTAAGTCCGGTATAAGCTTGACTTTTACAAATAAATCTGGCTCTCTTGTTTCGTCGGGCTTCCAAATACGTGCAACACTCGAAGGAAGTGAGAACTTTTCCTAAACTCTGTGTTGTTTTCATGCATCCATGTTTTCAAAGAACACCTTTGAAGTGTGAATATGGGATCAACGAAAAACAGGAGAAAATTTTTTTATGTATAGCCAACTCCCTAAAACATCTTTTACCAAGCTTTGAGTATCAACAGACATCGGCTGCAACTCATAAAGCATTCAGCTGCAGGTTATTTGATAGATTTACGACCTGTTGTTTTAATGGTTACTTTCTCCTTTCTCTGTTTATCAAATCTCATTTTGCGGATTTCTTCCCTCATTATAGATTCATTGGTGTTATAATTTAGTTATAAGACTAGTTTGTATCCTTTTAGTGCGAAAACATCTGCAGTCCATGAAAGCTAATATATGCAGGAGATGCAAGAAGAATTTCGAGCTGGAAAAGGAAGTTCGATTTTTTGATCAGAAGATAGCTTTGCTGATAAATCACAGAATATCACTTCAGGTAATATTTAGAAATATTGTTATCAAGGCTAATACTGTCAAGGTGGGAGAGATTTGTTAGGCAATTATATCTTTAAAGTTATACCAGGAATCATTTTCATTATTCCTATTGGGATGCAAATATCCACCCCTGTCTTATTGCATTGTTGCCTAGTTGACTGTGGCTTTCAAAATGTTTCAGTTTGTTGACATGTTTATTTCCAGGGGAAGCCTGTTGATATGGAGACATGCAACTGAGGGTAACTGAGATGAACTTCCTAGGCACTATGATTTCTGAGATTCATGTACACAAAAGATGCACCTATCTCAGCCATTCAGCCCTTTCTAGATTCACCATTATAGCCTAGTTTTGTGAGCTATTAACAATATTTGAGTTTGCTAACAATATCCTTGAATAAAACAGTGCTTTAGCTATTGCTTTAGTCTTTCCAAAACTTTTCTGTTCAAGTTCCTGCATGAAAATATTTATGCATCTAAGTATTTCCTGCCATAGCTTTCTTATGCTTTGTTGAAGTGGCAAACTTTATGTAGGATCAAATGCACATAGTCAGGGGTGGATCCAAGGGAGACAAAGGACCACAGCCCCTCCCAAGTGGTAGCATTTCATACTACAAACAATAGCATTACAAAGCTATTCACATGAAAAATAAATTTTAATGAACCAGATGCCCCCAAGTCCAGCTCTAGATTTACCCCATACACATAGCTGACCAAGAGCCTGTGTGTATAGGAAAATCTTCACAAGGACTTTCCTAGTTAAATGGTGATGAAACTCTCAGAATATATCTAAGCTGTTCAGAATTACAAAAGCATTCTTATTTTGCATCTTACTGACAATCCTAAATCTTGTTCTAGTCCTACTAGGATTCTGTCTTGCCAAACAACTATTTACCCATACAAACACATTGCCCTACCAAAGTGGGAAAATTACCTTTGTTTGCAGATGTCATAGTTTTCCCAGCAACTTTTTACAACATCTTCATACGGAAGGCTGATAATTTTTCCTGGTCAAGACTACTACTTCTTAGGAAAATTGCTAGGGAAGCTTTTATTATGTCAACAAGCTCTATAAAGATTCTAAAGGCATACATCCAAACATTGCCCACTAATGTACTTATTAGACCTCAGCTATGTGATCTGGCTCTTTGATCATACTTACCCAAAAACAATTTATTTGTACATTCCTTTCCATTATTGTAATTGATAGTCCTTGGTTAGTGCATGTCTTTAGATTAATTTTGGAGTTCTTGATGGGGTGCCTTTCAAACATTGTTGTTATGAAAAGTTACTGTTATTTTTAACATCCATATTTCAACTTTTTAAGATTGTTGTTGAATGTGGCACTTGCAAGCTGAAGTGTGTTTTGGTGCATTTTACATTTTCTTTAAATTTGTTAATTATTAGTATAAATTAGTACTAACTTATGCTAATACTTATGTAGATGCTGTTAAGAAGCAAGCACAGCTATATCTTATTTGAAGCATTATGAAGTAAAGCATAGTCTAACATGATGTTATATCATCACATAAATAGTGATATATAACTTTATGTAATTCATAATGCTATTTTGTATTATATTACATAATAGTGATAAATACTACATGATATATTTTTCATTTTAAATTCTTTATTTTACAATTTATTTCAATATTTAGGAATTCCCAGACAGCATGTCATTTGGCAACCATAGAGCAGGTACTAGTTTTCACCATACTTTTTGCACTCATGATAATTTGTTTGAGGCAAATCTAAATCCCTGTAGTACATCAACTTAGCATTTCCTCCCCTCTATCCAGCACCTAAGGGTTTTATGTAGGTGCTAGATAGAGTGGATAGATTTTAGAATCCAAAACCGATTCCAAGTAAGAACTGTATGTGCTGTTTTGATTTTTCATTGAATCGTTAGTCTTCCCATGTTTCATGGCATAGCCTGTTGAGTGTTTCCTCTGTGGTATAAAAGTATATACCTCGTTGCAGATGTGACCGACAATTTATTAGAAGCAACTTTCATCAATGAGATTTTGTTTTATGGAAAAGTGAATAGAAGTTGACTGCTATTGATTTTGTTTTGTACCATTAAAGAGCCTGCTCTAAAATCAAAGGCTTCATGGATTCTTGTGCAAATGTCTGTCATATTTCTGAGTTCATGTGGCACATATGAATGCCTTCCATTGACCAATTAATCTACTTGCTCTAAACTGCATTTCATAAATTCATCATTTAAATTACCTATGTTTCCAGGTGTCTTAAAGGATGATTTACAAAGGCAGGTATGTGTTTGAAGAACCACCTATTTTTCATTTCGTGCTTGTAAATATACTTTGTCAGTCTTTTATGTGCTTTGAAGTGAGCATTCAAGTTCATAAGAATGATTGATATTGTATTTGTGTATGGCTTTGCCATAAAATATATGTAAGCTGTAAAATGTATGTAAGCAGGTCATATAGAATGCAGGTCAAATGGCAAAATGGGAAAGTTGCTCTCATGTTTTTTTATCAGTTGAGGCTATGGGAAAAGCTTATAGCCATCCACTGTATTTTCCATTGCTCATTTCTATGCAGTTTTTAAGTGGGAACTATGTGTCAAGAGAGGGAGTTGAACACCAGCAAGGTGAGGGAAGCCCAGATATTGTGCTGCAATGGGATAATTGGCTTTCAAAACACATGATTTTCAATGCCATAAAAAGTCAACTGAGATTTGTCCAGAAACCATTGTTTGCACTGCAACGGCATCTAACCATTAATAGTGGCCCATATTATTAGTTTGCCATATTAGAACATTTCTAGATTTATTCAAAACCCCTAGCTTCCTTTCCTTCTGAGACAGGTTGAATGGCATGGCCTTGTCATTCAAATACAAGTGGCTGCCAGCATGAGCTACATTTTACATATCCTGCTGGCCTGCACTTTGCAGTTTTCCTGAAATGAAATGGAAAGTGCATGTAGGATGGGTAGCTGAAAAGCCATGGAGTTTAATGGTTATTTGTGTATGTTAACAAATTCCTTTAAAGGGGTGAATCTGAGGTCTGAGTTTGTATTAGCTGGGGTTACACAGTGGTATGCAAGAATGGAAACACATTTATTTTATGGTGTGTTTGGTGGTGTGAGGAAGGAAGTGATTTCTTTTCTATTTGTGAGCAAAAATCATTTACAACTTGGATAATGTACATTTGGAGTCACATCCTATACTCCTAAAATTTAGAGGCACCCAATTCCTAAACATCTGAGGCACACAAACTCCTGATACTTCAGAGGTGACCAATGTCAAAGGAGGCCCAGATTTATCCCTGCTTTAGTGCCAGAGCCTTCTTTTCTGCAAAATTAGTTTGCACATAGTTTACTTGAACTGGTTATGCACACTATATGCTAGGAAAGTAGTGAGATTCCAGGTGGATGTCCACATATCAAAGTATTTCAGAAGATACCTACACAGAAGAGTGCTTCATATTTGCATTCTTGTCTGTTGTGTTAGTATGGCTTGTTGAGAAGGAGCCACTCCCCTTGAAGCATTTTATTGGCAAATCTTGCTTTTTATTGGAAAATTGTATGGTTGTGTGGAAGTCATGCAAATCATTGGCAAATTTTCAATTAATACCCCTGCAAAATTATCAGCATCATAATTGTCTTACTTAAGTCAATATAGTTTTTATTTCCACAATTTTCTCCTATTATTTTTGCAAGTTTTCTGTTTTACATTCTGTTGTGTGAGAAAAGTTGTTATTTCTACTTATGAAAATGTGTTTTTTGTGATTTTTTAACATCAAAGTGGCAGGTCATTGCTATTTGGGGGTTTCTGTGAGGATTCAGAGCTCATACTGAATGCCTCAGTTTGGAGAAATCATTTTCTCTTTTATTTGTGTGCAAGTACATTGAAAAACTTTCAACAACTATTGTTATCTTCATTACTCAAAAGCTCTTTTATCATTTTCTAGCACTTTGGGAATTTGTTTTTCCTACTACAAAGCAAGCCAGATTACATCTCACAGTTGGCAAGGGTTGTTCTTCCCAACGAAATTGATGGTATTTCAATTTTCAGATTTTGCATCTAACAGATTATGTACATTCATATACATTTTTATTGGTTTTAAGTAACTAATTGTTATCAAAACTTACGGTGACCTCCAAGCCTCCCCCTGTCACCTCCTTCACCACCATACGAACTGTAACAGACAGTCCTTAGCAGTAGTAATAATCCAGAATTATTACTACTAACAACTAGTTAATGTACACAGTAGCACACTAGTTCAGCGTACATAAGTACCGTACAAATAAGCAAATGTACCATCCAACGCACACGCTGCTGCCCCTGATCAATTGAACGACAAACCTCAGGTCTACAAGCACGTATTTCAACAAACCTCAGGCCTAGAACCACGCCTTGCCAGCGCAAGCATTTCCTCAGGCCTACAAATACGTCTTGCCTTCCCGAGCGAGCAAGTCTTCCTGTTCGATCAAGAGAGGATGGCAATGCGCGCCCCCGTATTTACCATCTTTCAGAGATTCAAGATGGCAGCCACATCAAAATAACGAAGAATCTCACAAGACTAATGTATTTTAACTTCCTTTTACAGTAGCTTGTTGTAGATTCTTTATTTCAATTACGCTTATCACAGTCAGCCCTGATATCATCTTTCTTCTTCTTCCCATCTTGTTTACCACAAGGGGGCTTAGCTATACTTATTTGGTACAGCTTTAGATCTGCTGCCTATTAACCGTAGCTGTTGATGGGCTGCTTCCAGCAGTGTAACTAATAGAGTTGTTTCCCTTCTATTAGTTTTGAGGGCACCATCTGGATGGCTTCAGATGTTTTGAACTACAGTATAATCCAGATGTTCCAGGTCAATAGGAGTAAAATCTGAATTAAGCAGAATTTTAGATAATGGGGAGGATTAGTTTTTGAAATATAGTTTGGGGTTGAAAAAATGTAAGTACAGCTTGAAATTACTCATTGTGAGGTATTTCCAGCAATGTTTTTGTAATAGTTTTGTTCATTACTTGAAATCAAGTTGAAACATGGAAACTATAAAATTCAGTGAAGTCCTTCTACAAATATACCCCAGAACAACACCTGCCAGTTAGTGAAATAGTTTTTGAAAAGTCCTCTAGATCTGTCCTTTCTATCTTGTTCTCCTCAGAAAAGGGATGATGTTTTGACAATTTTAGTCAATTTGGAAATCAATTTTTGACAGTAAATCCTGCTAAAGTAGAGCCACCTCTCAAAACATCCAGAACAACCAGTATAATTTATTGCATAAAATTTTAAGAGTATGGAAAATATCTATCTGCAAACATATATTTTCTGATGCTGGATTGTCTGGAGAATACTGTGGTTTTTAAAATATTCTTATCTGTTCCTTTCAGAGCTCTTGAAAATTGTCATGTTCAGCCTGTTCGGGAATCAGTATGAGGCAAGAGAAGAGCACCTGCTTTTGAGAATGTTTGAGGTAGTAATTATATAATAGCTTCTTTATGTGATTAATTAAAGGGTAGTTTTGTACAATCAGAAACTTGGATGGTGCTTGACAGCAAAAGTTTTGAAGGATTTTCAGCACATGAAAGCTGAAATTACAATTTTACAGTCAGATATTGTTTTGTCTGTGGAATTGTCTTGAGTTTGTACCTTGGCTCCCAGATAAGTTGATCATCAACTATTCCTCTCTTTAATGTTAAAAATGGTGCCAATGGTTTGTATGATCAGTCATGACTTTGGTATAAGGATATGTTTTTCCATTGAATGCTGCTTAATATAAGTAACCAGTTATGTTAAGTTAAATAGTGGCTTGTACAGCCTATTCATCTGGCCTTTTTATCTTCCAAAAGTAGTTTACTAGCTACCTGGCTGTTAACATTTGCTAATAACCCAACTCATAATGGTGCCTTTGAGAGACACTTTTAATTTGTCCAGTTTCTAAGATGTTTGATTCAGTAGCTTCTATTTGAAAAGTTTGACTTTTACTAATAGTACTGTATCACATGTATAAATGGGGTTTGCACAGTAAATTATTGACCTTGTTGATTATCACTATCTTTGCTCTGTAGATTGCTATTAACATGGAATTAGAAGAAACTGATGATTTCAATAATTTGTTGAGAGCCAATACAGCAATATCAAGAATGATGACTGCATACACCAGGTATCATTATCTTATACAATCACTACCAAGTAAGGTACCTGTTCCCACACTATTATTACATTGACCTCAGTTCCACATTCACATGTGGATACTGACTTCCATAAATTTAGTTCCCCACCTACTCAGTTCCAGGAGCTTTGTCCCATGCNGATTAATTAAAGGGTAGTTTTGTACAATCAGAAACTTGGATGGTGCTTGACAGCAAAAGTTTTGAAGGATTTTCAGCACATGAAAGTTGAAATTACAATTTTACAGTCAGATATTGTTTTGTCTGTGGAATTGTCTTGAGTTTGTACCTTGGCTCCCAGATAAGTTGATCATCAACTATTCCTCTCTTTAATGTTAAAAATGGTGCCAATGGTTTGTATGATCAGTCATGACTTTGGTATAAGGATATGTTTTTCCATTGAATGCTGCTTAATATAAGTAACCAGTTATGTTAAGTTAAATAGTGGCTTATACAGCCTATTCATCTGGCCTTTTTATCTTCCAAAAGTAGTTTACTAGCTACCTGGCTGTTAACATTTGCTAATAACCCAACTCATAATGGTGCCTTTGAGAGACACTTTTAGTTTGTCCAGTTTCTAAGATGTTTGATTCAGTAGCTTCTATCTGAAAAGTTTGACTTTTACTAATAGTACTGTATCACATGTATAAATGGGGTTTGCACAGTAAATTATTGAACTTGTTGATTATCGCTATTTTTGCTCTGTAGATTGCTATTAATATGGAATTAGAAGAAACTGATGATTTCAATAATTTGTTGAGAGCCAATACAGCAATATCAAGAATGATGACTGCATACACCAGGTATCATTATCTTATACAATCACTACCAAGTAAGGTACCTGTTCCACACTATTAGTACATTGACCTCAGTTCCACATTCACATGTGGATACTGACTTCCATAAATTTAGTTCCCCACCTACTCAGTTCCAGGAGCTTTGTCCCATGCTCTTGACCCCACTCATTAATTTTCACACACTTCATCCACACAGTTGTATCCATGCTCTTGGTTCCAGACATTCAGTTTCATGTACTGGTTGTTTATGGCATTAATTCTGTACACGGTTTTTTTATAAGAAACCACTTTATAAGCAACCTAGTATTAGACAGCCTAAAATTTAAGAAACTTTTATAACAACAACGAAAGAGCATAGAAACTTTAGACAAATAGCACATGGAAATTGCTACCTGGCTCAATTTAAAGTTGTTTCAAAGCACTATGAATATGACATTGCTTTAGAATTTAACTTGTATTGACACATTGTGTTTGTTATAAGACAAATACTGTGCTACATTCACCTTCTGTTTATCCTTTCACAGAAATTTATTTGCTAAATTAAGAAACTTTTGGAACTAAAATGTGGCAAAAAATTAAGAAAATTTTAGTGCTAGGCCTTGAGCTTGGTTTCTTATAAAAAAATTGTGTACCCTGCTAACCTTTTAGTATGTTAGCAAAGTTTTTAATGTCTTGAGTATTTCTTACTTCTATCACCTTCTCCTTATACCCATGATTAACTTATTTTGCAATTAGAACTCCTGGTTTATGGGTAGTAAAAATTCCCACTCTACTTCAGTAGTTTCTTGGCTAGTAAGTTTCCTAGGCAAGGTTTCTACCTTTTTGCAGCATTATATAGGTCCTGAACTAAATACAGGCTCAATGATGAAACTGTGAAAATATCTAAATCCCCTCTTTGTGGTCATCATCAATTTTCCGTTCAGTTGATTTCAGTAGTGCCCCACGTCATTGATGAAGGATCCGGGGCTGCAGGGTACTATGGCTCTTTGGGGCCTGCACGTACTACCTTTTTGTACTTGTCAGAGTCCCCCCCCCCATTGCATGTATCCCACATATTTATTAGGCTAGAGACCCTTTTTCCAATTATTTCATGGTCTTTTGCAGAAGAGGCCCAGGGCAAGAATATCTGAAAGCAACTCTTGGAACGTTAATAGAGGAACTTTCAAATGACCATTCATTATCATTGGACCCAAATCCAACAAAGGTAGGAAGGTTCTCCATTGTTGGTCTGGATAATGAGTATTTCTTACCTGAACAATTTTGAGGAATACTTTGCTTGCACAACACGTTATTCAAGGCAGGGCTGACAGCTATGTGATATCTTTCACTATGATGTAACTGCAACTGAATGCTGAAGTCGAAATGTCTGTTGTTTTAGAACTGTGAAGTTTTAAGGAAATAGTTTCATGTCTGGAACACCAAGAAATGTGATAGCTCCTGGATACATCAACCATTTATTTTTTTGTTTCATGCTAAATGTTAGTGTCATATTTGCCTTAAATTTTAAAATGTGATTTATTCCTAATTTCCGTCCCTAATTAAGTTCTGTTTTTAGATATATGGTGAGGTCTATGGTTTAGAGCATGAATTTAATGCCATTACAGTCGAGCAAGTGAGTTCTTCAATTGTGTAATGTTTTTCAAGTCGAAGATTTTGATTGGTTGTTTATGATTTATCTCATAAAAGCCCAACTAAGGATGTTTGACTGCCCCGTAGACTGTAGAGATTTTTCTGATTGAAGAGGCTCTTTGTCAGAATATTACCAATTTGATATAAAACGTCTACAGGAATATTCGATGAAAGATACCTGTTAAGTTGCATGTAATGGTGGCAGCAGGAACTTTTTAACCACGTCTGTGTCCCATTTGATAATTCAATAGTCGCAATAGCTTTAAAATTCAAAGTTTTTGCATTCCTTTCCTTCTTCTGTGCCCTTGCAAACAGAGTTTATCTGTTTTGTGGACCAGTCAACAAGTTCACGCAGAAATAAAAATTCCCTGCAGACAACCACGGAGATGTTACAAATAACAATAGACAGCAAACCTTGTACTTTTTCACAATATAGATTCAGCGCAACTGTCGTGTGAATTCATTGTCCACTTTTCGGACCGCAGCCTACCATGCCTCTTTGTTTTACATTTTGCACACCCTAATTCAATTCAACTTAATTCAATTCAATAGTCACAATTTTCATATTAACCTTATTGTTGTTTTATGCCTGCTTATTCAAAAGAAGTCCTCGCTCTATCTTATTATGATTTTCTTTTTGAAGGCCCTACAAGATCCAGAGATTTCCAGAATATACAGCAAAAATATCCTTTTAATAACTGTTGCAACTGTTGTAGTTCATAGATTCATTAATAGTGCACGAAAGTCAAAATAATTTTTACTAGATTTATGCTATTCATTCAGAGTCCTTACACGTTTTTTTATAAGAAAACCATTGTTTTGCCTGAGCCTCAATTCTCTCAACTTTTTCCGAAATTATAAACTGGCTAAAATGGGTTAAACATCCGTTATTAATATTGTATACTTGAATTTGAATTCCATCTTTAACATTTTGTATGAAATAATGACGAAATGTCGATTTTTGGCCAATAAAACATTTAATTTTGGAAATAGAGCCTTTCGATCTTCTTGAGGATTTTTTAAGATTTTGACAATTTGAGCCTCAGTTTCTATTAAACTTTTTCTTATAGAAAAACGTGTATTTCCTTTCACGTTTTGCGTATACTATTTGTTGAATAAGGACAACGGCAAAAGGAGTCCACATACTTCTTGTATAACTTTGGCTTTCCAACATCGACTAACCCTATAAGATTATTCCAAAATACTACAAGACTAGAAGACGAATCCGGTGTGACAATAGTCAATGGACATTTCGACTCAGAGTTGAGTCATGCTGAGGATGTTATAGAACACTTAATTTAAGGAACATTTATGGGATAGGGCTCTGCATGGTGAAAGTCGGCACTCGTTTGCAATATATCATTTTAATCTGTGATTTCGTCCTTGACATTTCTCACGGATAAATGATCTAATGAAATCATCTTCAAGATTTCTCGAGGCCATCATCAATTCATTGCAATGTGTCCCATATGGTATAAGGTGGCTCTGCAAAGCAATCAAGCAACTCCCAGATGTAAGTGCTTATTATTCAGTATTCTGTAATTGTATGCAACAACAGTACGTTAACTTTATCAAATGCTACAATTACATATGAATGAATATATGATTATATTGAAACATTTAAAATTATATACTTTCATATTTATGTTTATATATATATATATATACATTATATATATATATATATATATATATATACATATATATATACATATATATATATATATATATGTTTATATATATATATGTTTATATAGTTATATATATATATTTATATATATATAGTTATATATTTATATATATATATATGTTTATATATATATATGTATATATATAAATATATATATATGTATAGATATATTTATATATATATATATATATATATATATATATATATATATATATATATATATATATATATATATATATATATATATATATATATATATATATATATATATATATA
>OLMO02000231.1:6702217-6716224 GCA_900291935.2 Cassiopea xamachana | reverse complement strand
ATATATATATATATATATATATATATATATATATATATATATATATATATATATATATATGTTTATATATATATGTATATATATAAATATATATATAAGTTTTTATTTATTATTTATTTATATGTAATGTGAAAATCAAGTTTGCACTAATATCACTGCTCGAGACGCAATGCATTACAAAGCAAGTNTATTCGTAGAAAGCTCATGAGGCATGAATATCAGAACTACTTTTCTGCGTAAAGTCTCTGTCATTTATGCAACGTGTTCAGACTCAAGTGATTGCCTTTGAATCATCCTTCTGCCGTACTAGTTGCCTTGTATTTTGTTTCTTAAATTATTCCGTGAACTGAGTTCTTGGATTTGTGTACTCGACGACGGTTGTGTCCCGATGCGTTGTAGCTGATAGCTAAAACCTCGCTTATAGAACGACAGTACTCGTGCATTGCAGCAGAATGCAATGTACACCAGTACTCCTTGGAATGAATCGAAGACCAGAAATGTGTACAACAATATAGTGCTTTCTAGTGCAGATCCAATGTAGCCAATAACCCATCCTATACCAAGCAGAAGTGCCAGTTTAATAGCCATAATAGTGAAACTGATGCTTGGCTTGCGAGCCTCGGTTTTAGAGAGTAGTTTGGATGCTTTGTTCGCTGATCTAATGAAGTATATAGTGGATACGAAGCATATTGTGTTGAAGAAGAGAACGATGCCTACAGGAATTACAAAGCTTATAATGTTAGCCATCTTTTGGGAAATGAAACAAACCCCATTTGAACCGTATAGCTGTGTGGTATTTAGATCAATGACCAGACAGGAAAGGACTATGAGGCTAGGGGTTATGAAGGAAAAGGCCATATATCTTCTTGCTTTCCGTTTTTGTGCCAGCTGCGACGGAAGTCTTATCCGTGAAAATGTGACCACGAGGTCACAACCAATCGAGGCCATCCAGCAAAACACCGACAAAAGTAGCCAATGGGAGACCACTGCAACTATCTTGCATGGTATTCTGTGCCTTTTTACAAGATACGCCAAGATTTGTATTGTATTTTTACCAATAACAAGAATGGACAGGGTGACGATGCATTTCCCGTAGGATGTCTGAAGGTCGTCAAAGCAGTTGTATGTTATAAAAAGCGCCACAAGAAAAATAAAGCCGACAGTGTTTCCAGTAATATATATTGCTTTTTCTTTCTCTTGGTCAACGATTGTAGTGAAAGCCGCTGGTTCAATTTTGAGTGTGATTACGTGTTTGCATGTATGGGTACTATTGGCTGTTACAATTGATTTGGAACATACCACCCCATCCCTTATCTCTTTGATCGTTGCATTGTGATTTTTGCAGTACTTAATAGCCTGTCTTTGTTTGGCATTTTTGCGGGCTGTTGCTATGACATCAGTAGATGTAGCTGGCACAATACTTGTGTCTTCAGTGTCTTTCGTTTTTGTATCTAACTGATTGTTGTCTTCTACTATATCGTAAGAAGCGTCTATTGATGTAGAATTATTGCTGCTGCAACGGATCGTATCCTTCGTCAAATATTCTTCACTTTTAGTGTTGATTAAAATCATTATTACCATGGTGAAATACATTCTAAATTTACTGGACAGCGTAAACTCCATGGTCTCATCAACAGCCCAAACTTAGATATATCCTTTATGTGAAATTTTTAAATAGGAAACCACTTCCAATTGAAACAACTCCGAAAGATAAATGCACGAAATGTTGAAGTAATGTTTGATGCTGCTTTTGGAAAATTTCTCTTATCCTACCTTTCTTTCTCTCATCTCGTTCTGGCTCAATTTGTGCATCGCCAATTGATATATGAACTCACTAAGACAGCAAGATGTCTATGTATGCCTCTCGCTTTGTTCACGCCTTATATATGCACTACGAAATTAATAGCCCACTGCCAATCAGACCTCTTGAAAACGTCTATCTCTTC
This sequence comes from Cassiopea xamachana, assembly GCA_900291935.2. Taxonomy (NCBI): domain Eukaryota; kingdom Metazoa; phylum Cnidaria; class Scyphozoa; order Rhizostomeae; family Cassiopeidae; genus Cassiopea; species Cassiopea xamachana. The sequence continues at coordinate 6,714,278 of OLMO02000231.1, read as the reverse complement.
ATTTCCTATTGCAGTTGACAAACTTGAAGCCATTTTTGCGTGTTAATGCTTATATTTAGTAATTAGTGAACTATTAAAATGCGTAGATTGTGAAAAATGTTGATTTTGGTGAAGCCCTTTACACTTTTTTCGGATTGTTGAGTTGTTTTTTCCGAATCAGATCATGAGATTAGCCATAAGGAGATCTTCAAAACTAGCAATATTAGCTTAGCTAATTGTGGAAATCGAGATTTTGGTCTCTTACTTCAAACATAGCTGATTTTCCAATGTCATTGTATTTAGAAAATGTGGCGTCAATGATCTTAGAAGCTGCAAACGAATCCATGAATAGCAGAGATAGGGAAGGAGTGTAGGAGTAAATACAGTAAAAACCCTACTTATAAGAACCCACAATTTCGAATTGACCATGTTCATGTTCTTATGCGTTGAGATAATTCCAGTTATTAGACGAGGACTGTTTGCCAATTAACCCCTTTCATGGACGCTCCAAAATATTACATAAATTTTGAGATAGAAAGGTTCAAACCTATGCTTTTAATTACAAATCACTTGTTGGCTAACTATATTACCAGTCTGTCAATGCTGAATTGTCAACTATCGTTTCCCTGGCATTTTTAGGCCATGTATTAGGAACCAGCAACCTTGATAACTGTAATTACCTTATCGCATAAGAGCATGAACTGGTTCTTAATACAGAGCCTAAAAATGCCAGAAAAATGGTAGTTGACAATTCAGCATTTAAAGACTGGTTATATAGTCAGTTACCCAATGCTTTATGATCAAAAACAGGGTTAAACCTGCCTATCACGAAATGTATCCACGATTTTAGGAGCATCCATGAATGGGTCTGATTGGCTAACAGGCTTAGTCTATTTACTAGTAGAAAAAATTGAATCATTAATAAGATCCTTGCTGGAGTATCATGCTGAAAAGGTTCTACTCATTTGAAATCCAAATAAACAATTTGAGGCTGTAGGTTCTTATTAGATGAAGGTACTTATATGCAGGTTTTTACTGTACTTTAGATTGGGGGAGGGGGCTATGCACTACCCCACCGATAGCTATGTTGTAATTGAATTTCTAGAGATAGAGGACGAGTCTGCTTTTATCCCATTGCCAGTTTTCATTCATCGATAGTTACTAACTGTACAAAGAGACAAGTCCTTTATTGCTCTGCTGTTGACAAATAAGTGATCTCCTTCCTTCTTAAGCTCCCTGTGCTCGTTTGGTATTTAACAAGCTTGCTTTACATAAACGGATTCAAAGCCATCGTTTATTGCTACAATATTAGGAAACGTTTTTCTTAATTTCACCTTTCTGTTTTATTTCTATGCAGAAAAAGTTCCAGAACATTGCACCTGAAACTGTCACTTGTCTAATCGGAGGATTTTTTATGCTGAGATTGATCAATCCAGCGATTGTTTCACCACATGGTCAGTCCAAATCTTTCTTTTCTTGTACAATCTCTAACGATCATTCTTTTATCTCGAATTTCGTTTGAGTACATTATGTTTCCGTTGACGTTTATACACGAATTCCCCTTACTATATCTTTAGCTGATTGTACACTTTTGAAAAGAGTAAAGTTGATAAGAATATTAAGGCTGAAATTTGCTGAAATTTAGGAATAGTTTAAGAATACTGCAAAGCTCAGGCTTTAAGAAGACTTAGAATTTTTTGTGTATTCGAGTCAGGGTACTGCTTTCAGAGCACCTTTTGCACCATTGGTTCAATATTTAGTATTCTGCTCCTCTTTAAAATTGCTTATGAAGAAGTAAGACATAAGCTGAGATTTGAGTATATTCCTTTGATTTTCAGGCGTAGTTACAACGTTGATATTTAAGAATAGCTTAAGAAAAATCTAAGGCTCAAAACCAGAAACAACTTAAATATTCTTATGCAAAAAATTAAATATTCTTATGAAAACTGACATTCTCTTCAGTTGTAAATAACTTTACTCCTCCATAGCATCTGACCTATAAATATTTTATAGCACTTTCATCGTCGCATGTAGTTCTTTAGTTTGTCTCAACTTTTCAGGTTTTGTCTATTTTAGTTGCAGAAAGAGCCTATTCTCTCAAGTGTTGTAGGAAATACGGTATTTGTTTATGAAAATCCAATAGGCCATTGTAACTTGCAGTTTTATCTCCACAGCGCACATGCTTCTTACTTCACAACCTCGGCCAACAGTGAGGAGAAATTTAATCATGGTATGACTATTTTTCTACTTCCCATGCTTCAGAAATAACGTACTATAAAACCTTGTTTATACAACGCAAGCCAACCCGGGTTTGACCAAAGCAGAGTTGGCCTAGACAGAGCTAACTTTGGTAGCACTAACTCGGGTATAATTAATGGTAGTACAAAAGCAAGCTTACGTTTGATGAGTTCCACTGCTACTATCTCCATTTTTGGAGATATATTGAATTCTTTTTCTGACAGTGTATGCCAATTAGCTTTATCCTAACTACTGTAAATAGCCAATTGTAAACTAAATTATTTATTATAATATATAATAATAATTATTATGTACTAATAAAAAATATTCAAAAAGAGCTGCCAGACTGCAATGCCACCAGCCAGTTTGAACCCAGTCAGTGCTAGCGCTACAAAATGAAAGAGCCCTATAACTAGGCTAATTTCTCCTGGATTGAGCCCAGTTAGCTTTTATGTAGTGTAAACTGCGCTTGTAGATAAGAATATCCACTATCACCATAGTTGAATACGTTTGAATGTCTGATGAATGAAAAATTCAATCCTGTTGACCAATTCATTCATACGTGTCTTCTACTTCAAGTAGTTTTATTATTGTGTAATAATAGAGTAAACCAGCTCCTACGAATTCCTTAAGTTTGTAGACGTAAAAGCGTATTTATTGATTTTTCAGATCGCCAAAATCTTGCAAGCCATGAGCAACAGGTTGACACTGAAAGAGAATTTCATGCAGCCAATGCAGTCGTTTATGTTAGAGGGACAACAGAAATTACAAGTATTTACCTCCTTAATGATTAATCCCTCCTTATTGCTCAATAGTTTCCGCTCTAATTATTTGTGTTTAACGATGTCATTGATTGAATAGTACTTTATCAGCATTATAACACATGATTGAGCAGCATCTTATCTTTGCAATAGCATGTGATTAAACTGCATTTTGTATTTTGTCCTTGTTATAGCATGTGAGTGAACATCACTTTTGCAGTATTGTAGCACGTGATTGAGCAGTATCCTATCTGTGCAATATCACGTGGCTGAAAAGCATTTTACCCACAATATAGCACGTGACTGAACAGTATTGCTATAAATGTTTTACTATTATAGAAATTTCGCTATAAGTTAGAAATTTTTTATTTTCAATCGCAAGTTTCAGTTTGTTTCTTTAAATTGGTACCAGAACTATTGAAATTTAGAAAAATTTAAGTAACTAGATCTTTCATATATTTTCATTATTTCACTCCAATTAATCTATTGTTTTTTTCATTGGCAGTCATTTCTACGAAGTCTATGCGATGTAGTTGATTTTCATTCATACTTAGAGGTAGTTCATATTTTCTACTGGTTATCAATGAATAGCAAAGTTTAGGGGCATTGCTCTGCTCAGAAAAATATTCCTTGCCACTTAACACTGCTACTAATTTCTTGGTTTTTGAAAGGCAATGACCTTGTATTGGAACTTTTATCTAAAAACGAAATCTACGTAGTGGAAAGATTTTTTCTTTTGAATGCCTCTCAGTACTGGATTTGCTTAGCCATCATACCTACGCGTCAGACACAACAAAATGGATGTATGCTTTCGTTTTGAGATTGCGCCTCTGAATATACAAGTGGGATTTTACTCCTTATGAAGTTTTAAGTCTTGTGCTTTATTATGTTCAATTCGGTGCGTGACAGGAAATTATAGAAGACATGCAATTTGCGATTTGACCTGAATAACGAGTATGCAGTTGCTTGTTTAAACTAGAGCAAAATAATTCGAGAATATCATCAACAAGTAGGAAACAACTCTCCCGCTAGAAATGACAAAAAGAACTGCACCATTTGATGCAAATTTTTTTTGCTAATTGTGATATAAATCCATATCTTTTTTGCTTCTTGTACAATTTCCAAACCTAGGTTGTTACAATTTCCAAACCTAGGTTGTTAATGTTGTATAAGTCGCAATCTATACTCTAACGCTGATTCAATTACGAAGGCCAAGAAAACACCATGAAGACAACACTCTGATTTTGGCTTATATGCTTTATTCCATTCTGAGAAAAACAACGTTGGTCATACAATTAAAATACTTATGAATGAAATGCTACACTTATAAGTGTGGATAATTACTTCATAGATACGCGCTCATGTTTCCTAACAGTTAATGAGGATGATTTCTTCGCCAAAGTTCCAATTAGTTCTTTTTTCATCTGCTGCAGATTGAACAATATCTAGCCCTTCCTAAAGACACGTACATTACAATAACATTGAAAGAGATGTATCGGATGCATGAACTCCTGTATATTTACAAAGATAAATTGGTAAGGGATTAAATATGCTGTTATCCAATTAATGTTATAAACAGATTTATCAGTGATTTGGCAAGGGAGCTAATCTGATTTTTGTTTTCACTCGATTTTTGAAGTTTTAGACAGGACCTATAATTCGGATTGGACATGAGTAAGCTAACTCTGTCTTTCAAATACGGCACAAATTTTCTCTAATTCTCTCTTCTCTTTGCTTCTCTATGACTGGCATTATCCGATGTTTTTGTTTCTTTCTACTCTATATTCACAGAATGAAACATTTAGCCATAGCCCATGCAACCCTTCTTTCTTTTTCAACCCACCCCCTACTGAGCTTCTACCAAGTCCCATTTTACTGGATATTTTTAAAGCTACCATGACGTCTGGAGATGTGGTCCGGGTAGGACAGCTTTTAGGCATCGCGGACTTAACCTGTTGCAAGTGCAATGGAAATAGATGTTTAGAGTCTCGAGGATTTGCTTCTAGGTGTTCATAGTCCTTCAGACAATTGTTAGAGCAGTGGTTCCCAACCACCAGACTGCGGACAGGTGCCAGTCCGTAGATCAATTGGAACCGGACCACACAGAAATACCTTTCCTATTTGCCACGCCAATCACGGTGACAGAATTTAGCATCATAGTGAAAGCATTCACACCGTCAAATCTACCTGGTGGAATAAACTTTCTGCGCCCATTCCCCGGGTCGCAGTTATTTGTATCTAACACTGACCAGTCCGTGTCAATAGAAAGGTTGGGGATTATAGCGTTATAGCATATCGTAGGTATCCGATCTATATGCTTCACTATGATTTAGACGTTGAATTACTGATTAATTTGAGGATATTGCTAATCTTTTAGTATTTAGAAGAGGAAGATAGACTATTGCAAATACTTGATGACATTGGTGATCCAATAGCATCGCCGGAAATCGGTGAAGATTTCGTCGTTGAATTAGCGATTTTTAGCCGATGGAACAAGGCCTCAGGTAATTTTGTTCATGCAGTTACACATAAATATATCTTAGCGACATTAGTGATCCAATAGCATCGCTGGAATTCAGTGAAGATTTCGTCGTTGTGTTAGCGATTTTTTGCCGATAAAACAAGGCCTTAGGTAATTTTGACCATACGATAACGCAAAGACATATGAAGCGGTGGGTAGGGTGCAGTTTTCCCCACCCCAGTGATTTATGATTTAAGGTAAAGCTTTCCTTTGCAGTTTCTACTCCTGTAATTTGGTGTCGAAATTGAATGATAGATGGTGAGATTATTGCTATCTGGAATTACTGGGACTAAATTTTAATTGTTTTTTAATAGAATTTGAATAATGTGTTTAGAATTAAAGAACGAATGCCCCGGACTGGAACGAACTATCGAAAGAGGAGTGCCAGCTCTTAGGAAGAGATGTCGAAAAATTCTCATAACTTTATTCCTTGCGGTAAGTTTGCTACCTCATTTTCTCTCAACTAATTCATATTTAAGTAATTGTCTTTTTGGGAGAGTAGTCCTAGTTTTTCTTCCATTTTTTCCAAGCGTGACCTGTTAGGCCTATGTTCATCACATCATCAGAAAATTTTACCGAGTATCAATGGACAACTTCATTAATGTAAACTAGTTTATTACAGGCTTTTTGCATTATCTAGGGATTTGAAATTTACAGCTTTTTATCGGTAAAATATGTCCCCTTTTTCTTTATTTTCCTGTTTTCCGTTATAAGCCAGGCTGAAAGCACACGGTACTGCTTAGTCTCTTTATTAACTTTGGAGCCTGATTCACGGAAGGCCACAATAAAAGAATTAGTTCTACGAGGTCAATGGTATATTTATTTATTAAGTCTTTTATAAAACTCTACTACAGCATGAAAAAGCTGCAAAACTTTTAGACATACTGAAATGTTTTTTTGTCCGACACTCGTCAGTGTATGAAACGTCGGATAGCGACCCAAAGGTGAAGCGAAATATATAGCTAGATGCGGATACATGTGATAGGTTGCGTCTAATTGGCCCCAAGAATGGCCAAATAGTACCTATTAACCATTGTTTACTTGAAGAGTCCTAGTGAGAATACGAATTCTTTTTGTCTACAAAAGACTTGGTTGAGTCTTGATGTAATTATATTCCACAACACTTAAATGAAAGGACAATCTTGCTTGCCCAATGATGCGAAAATTATCATTTGTATATGTTTTGGCGCATTCTGGATTTGTAATTAGGTGTTGTCCTTTTATAAGAGTTACAAATATACACCACTGGCTTCATGCTCTACAACCTTTAATCATAGAACGAGTTCTTTTATTATGGCCTTCTGTAAATCAAGCTTTCTATGGCTTGAGGATCCTCAATGTATAAAAAATTGTTAAATTATATAAATTAAATGAAATTGAACACTAATGAAGATACGTGAAAAATACAATCCACTCAGTTTTTCATCATGTTTACAGCTTTTCTGAAAAACGTTTTTCAGAATTTGATAGGCTAGAATTATATATTATCATGAATTTTCTGTTTCTATACATTACTATAAAATGAGCTTAAATATTTACAATATATGATAATAGTGCTTGAATTTGAATAAATATATCCTAACACATCTATACAACGTTTTACATTTGCATTTTCACGCACACATTTATGTCGCCATATGCATTACTCTTGCAGCTACCATCTTTGTTTCAAGAAAAGACGCTGACGTCTGTTTTGCGCAAAGCAGAAAGACACGAAGATCTTGAAATCAAACGATTACATGGGCTTGCTGCATCTCATTTGGAGGCATTGAAAGACATGGATATGAAATATAAAGAAGATGAATTCTATAGTACTGTAAAAGAGGTAATTAGACGTTTTTGAAATTTCATTTTTCTTTCCCATTAAAGTCGCGCTTCACCGATATTTCAATTAGTTAAACATTTGTTAGCCCCTTTTCCTAACGGCATATATGCTCTGGTCAGCTCACTTCCTGCAGCTTTTTCCATAATGTTCGATCAGTCCTCTCAGCGCTGGAGCATATTTTCAAGTGAGGGAGCTGGAGACGAATGGCAGACACCACCTATTGAGAGGTAGAGTTCGGGTTCATGGGTGGAGCTCCATAGGATTTTGTAGCTAGGCCCTAAGATTGCAAGAAGACCCTTTTTAATGTCATTCTATCTTAGGCTAGGTTGGTTATTGTATGACATCATGCACATAGTCTGAAAGAGAGCTACAATACTTGCCAAAAGTCCCTAGGACACTTTCAAAAACTTATGAAAAACTATAGCTTTCATAGCATTTCAACCACCACGCCTTCATGCACCCCCCCTTCCCCCAAAAAACAATGATAGTCTGTTCCTGAGACACTTGGCGTCCCGAAAACCAAAATTGTTTAGGGGGAAGAAGGGGACGAATGCTCCGTCCAGATAAAAAATACACAGAGTTTCCCAGGACTTTTGGCAAGTATTGTACGTCGTCTTTCATAGGTCTGGAAGTTTAAAAAACATTGTCAATCATCTTATGTCTATATAGTATATAAACATTCTTTGATGATTGAAATCACTTTTCATCTTTAGAAAGTTTTGCAGCAAGAGCTTCAGTACGACAAACTGAACGCAGAACTCAAAAGTTTAAACGCCGTTTTTGAGGTTAGTTTCGGAAAAGGATTCATTCAGTTTCTTCTCGTAGTAAAATAGCCACATTTTGATATTCATACAGAAGTTTGTTAATCAAATTTCGTGGTCTTTTGCTTTATATGCAGCTTGTTCAGACGCTTTATAAGCCGAAATACTATTGAAGGTAAAGGGATAAAGTAGAACTGAGAAAATAATGAATGATTGGAGATTTTCCTGTTACAGAATTGAATTACCGCATTATTTTCTACTTCCGCTTTAGCACATCGCGTTTGTAGCACTGTGTAAACAAAACGTGGAAGACACAATTTATGACGTAGAATATTAGATTAGTTTAACATAGTTATTGAGTCAATAGTTGCTTTGATAAATTTTCTCAAAATTATAACACACGTGTTTTTGATGTAGATATGCAGTGGTATCGTCGTAATATGGTAAGAAGGGGGGCTGTTCGTGAAGAAATATTCAACCACACCCGTAATTAATGCAACTCTCTTCATAGCACACGTATTTTTCATGACCACACCCTATTCATAGTTGTCAATGCTTTATGTGAATGTGAATGCAACTAGATGGTACTACATCAAAAAGTGGTTTGCGAATCTAAAATCATAGAAGTGAGCTAGTTATAAGATTATTGTACCTTCAATAAGGGCAGGAATATTTGGTTAGATAAGAATAAGTAAATACATGGCATAATGTGAAGGAAGTGTTATGACTGGGAGTGCTCCGTTGGTAGTGATGTCTGTTCTTGTGATAAGAGGTAAGAGACAGACTGATTCTATAAAGGGGGGCTGAATTCCCATCTGAAATGTCCAAAATTTTAAGAAGGGAGGCTGAGCAGCACCCTGAGCCCCCCTTCGATGACGCGCCTGTAGATATGCAAATATACTCGTGCATATGTATTTATGTGTGTGCAGATATTATGTGTGTACCCTCATTTTGTTGATAGAAAAGTTATTTTAAATTGAATTTTCATCTTGTTTATCTCCAGACACTCTGCTGGCATGGTGATTTCCTTAGCCAACAACTCGAGGCATATAAAGGTAGGAGTGAAAACAAAATATAATATCAGTTACTTTGCCTTTCACACAAATTTTCGTAGCTTTGTGTTTACTTTTTGACAAAAAGGAGCTCTTTTTTGTGTTTTTTAGGCTTGTATATATCTAAGATTCTTTATGTGTTGAAGCCAGATATTAAGCCACGTAAGGACAACAAATAAATCGCAAAATTATGGCTGTTTGCAAATACTCAAAACTCCTTCATATGTCCATGGATCTTGCAGGGTGAATGGCCAAGCGGCCCAGCCAGTTCCATTAGCTTAACTGAAGTTAAGCATGGCTGTGTACGGTCAGAAACTGGATGGGCGACCTTCCAGAGGAACGAGCAAAACAGCTCACTCCGCCGTCCTTCGCAAGGGACGTTAAACTAGAGGTCCAATACCTGCATGCGACATGCATAGTAGGCCTAAATTAGCTGAGAAAGCTAGGTATAACAGCCTACTCAAAATAAAAGAAAATAAAGAAAGTAATCAATCACTATATTCAATCTTCTAAAGAGCTGCACTGTTCTCTAACTAAGAAATCCTATTTGGGTCATTCCATGCGAAATCAACAGCTAAGGTAATCCTACCCTTCAGATTTGGCTGAAATTTGCATGCTAGCTAAAGTTCTTAATCTTAACAGCTGTACCAAATTTCATCCTTTTTCTCACGTCTCCTTGCCAACAGCTACCTGCTATATCTCTCAACTCGAGGGGCAAATCAATGCCTGAAAAGATTTACGAGATTTTTTGATTTCAAAAAATCATGTGATTTTTTGTGATTTCTGTGTGATTTCTGTGATTTTTTTTGTGATTTCTGTGATTTTTTTTGTCATTTCTGTGATTTTTTTTGTGATTCCTGTGATTTTTTGTGATATCTGCGATTTCTGTGATTTCTTGTGATTTCTTGTGATTTTGAGCAAGGCGCACGAGAAGAAATAAATGATTTGCCCCTCTTCTCAATCTACTTACTAAATTCCTTCACGCGTGCATGGGCCTTAATAGTTATATGCTTGTTTTCACACATATTTCTAGGAGCGAAATACGATAAGAGTGACCCCCTGACTAGAAGTCAAAGGAACTGCAGCCCTCCTAGGATAACATTTGTTGAAAATCAATACCCATATTGTTACAGTTGTGTTTTGTTACAGATTTAAGACCCGATTGTTGTTGTATAACTGGCCTAAGTATATAGTGTTGTCTTCTCTGTTCGTTGTTTATTACTTCTGATTTTTCGACTTTTAGAATATTTGGCTGCTGTAAGGAATAAAGCGGTTTTCATGGTAAGGGAAGTTTTTACATCTCCAAAAGTTTATGCCGCCAGAAGTCATGTTTAGTAGGAGTCAATGCAAAATATTTCCGCTTTTTTGAAGTTCAAACAATTTTTTGTAAGGCAGTTTATTTTGGCCCAGTACTGAAACTTTCTTAACTTTCTATTATCAAAGCTTTCTTAAGACTTTCTTAGCAAACATTTTTGAGTTCCAATGTTTTATGCATGCACAGTAATGAAAAGCGAAAAATTTCCATGTACACTTGAAATGATGATGTATCTTAGTAAATAGCAGAAGCTATACTGTTAGAGGAAAGCCATTGTAACATCCATAAGAAATTGTTCGCAGATAAATCAAATTTAAAATCTATTAACACTAAAGAACTTTCTTAAGTCTGAAAATTCCAGTACTGAACTTTCTTAACTTTTTGAGCGGCTGAGTACTATTTTCTTATGAACCAATTTCTTGTAAACCACTTTCTTGTAAAAAAGCGTGTAAGTTATTTGTGGGGGAGAGCACCCATCCAAGGGTGATCCCATGAGGGCCATATTGATGAGGATTATAATCCCCTAGAGGTTATTGCGGGTGATCCAATGAGAACCATATTGACTGCATTTGCATTTTCATATTGACTGCATTTGCATTTTCATATTGACTGCATTTGCATTTTCATTAGGGTCTTGCTCGCTTCAAGTATACTTGAAGCCATTCGAGACCATTTTTTGTAGAGTAGTGTCATTGGAGGCAAGTGTATTTCCACGATATAACACGAGTTACGCATTTCGACGCTATTATGCAATCCTTCTAGCTTTTCTGTTTTATTTCAAGGATGAACAGATGTCATACAGCTCAAAGCAAATGAGCAATAAAAAGACACAGCAGCTGAAATTGCCTTTTATTAATCTTGAAAAGGAAGGCCTCATACTCGAGAGTAGAAATATTCCGGAAAAAAGGTTTGCTTTTGAACATGAGGTTTCCTCATTCTCTGTAGTTAATTTATAGCTTTGATGGAATTCTTCAACTGTTTCTGTTATATCCATGATCGACGTTGTGGATTTAGGAGATACAGAAAAACGCCAAGTTTTGTTGCAGAATAATTAACAAAGCTCAAATCAGCATGTTTTGTAATTCACGTTTCGCAACTAGTCATACTTGTTCGCTTCACCCACAGCCTCTCACTACAAGATGTATTATCGCTCCTTGTGGGTCCTTGAAGGCACAGTGAAGTGAAATGTTTTTATTGCTTCAAAATGATCAACTATGCTCCAAAATGATCATTCTGATTTGCATAAAGAGACGTCACAAGAACCCTTTGGTTGGGAGGTTGTAAGGTTGAATTTACCTGAATTTATCTGGTTAGTAAGCTGTCCTATTGTCACCGATCATTTCATAAGAGAGCCATTTTACTATTCTTTTAACCAGAATATAGAAAGTGTATTTGACATTATTTCTTGTCCAGAGTCTACTACAGGGCCCACCATGGTTGGGCTTGAAGATGAAGTTTTCAAAAAAAAAGTTTTAAGATGGCTGGAAAATGCTATTTTGATATTGAATTTTGCAAATACAGTAGAAACGTCCAATGAGCTCGGCCAACAGTTGTACAAGCAATACATAGCCTTCAAGTCTTCAAAAATTATCTAAATTTGACGATGTAG
>OLMO02000231.1:6667304-6688354 GCA_900291935.2 Cassiopea xamachana | reverse complement strand
GGGGGGGGTGTTGCTATTAATTTTGCCGACAGAAGGGCGTGGTTTTGGGTGTGGCTTTTTCTTGATTCGTTTTCTTTTCTTACAGCTACTCCCAGCTCTAGCGCTCATCGTGGTACACTGAAGCCATTTCATGTGGTCAAAAGGAACGTGTGCTCGCTTATATTTAGCTATGTCCGATCGTTATGGATATTGTGAATTATGCTTTAAAAACCCATCAGAAATAAAAAGTAAAGTGAAGTGATGAAAGCTCTGAGGCTACATTTCCTGATGAGAGAGCACATTTCCTGTAAAGCTTAAGTCAGGGAATGTTATTGAGAAATCAATTTTAGCTATCGTCTTCTTGCGACAATATTGATTTTCTGAAAATTGCCGACAACACCTTAAGTCTTAGTAACTTTGCCGACAAGCTCGACGCCTGGGGGGTGTTACACCCCCCCACACCCCACTGTAGCCACGGCCCTGCTCACTAAGGTTAGAGGGCACTCAAGACAATTCAACGCCATTAGACTCTGCAAAAATTTGAGTGCTTCAATACAGCGAGGGGCACTCAAACAACCGCAATGCCTATTTCATTCTGCAACAATTTGAATTCCTCAATAAAGTGAGAGGGCATTGAAAAATGCAACGACATTTGACTCTGCAAAAATTTGAGTGCTTAAGTACAATGAGGGGCATTCAAGAAGTGCAACTCTCTTTCACTAGAGATGGCTATAGTCTTCCTCCCCGTTTGAACATGTCAAACCTACGTCGATGGGTGATCAAACTTACGGCGATCTATTGTTTTGGAGTGTTTTTGGCAATTATGGTACACTGCTAACGATAGTTTAGCCCCTCGTCCGACGAGTAAGGTATCGCAGTGAGGTTCGTAAAGTTCCTGGCGCTACCCCTACTCAATACAGCAAGGGTTGCTCAAAGGAATTTCCTTGAACTTGAACATATTTCTATGCTTCGATAGAGCGGAGGGCACTCAAAAATACAATATTATTTGAAATGCGTATGGACGACCTGTGTACTGCGCATGCTTGGTGACGCGGCATAATAGCGTCAATTCCTTGAAATCTCTCCTACACAATGCCGAATAGATGCAATGCTAGGTAGGTAGATATTTTTGTAATTTATTAAACTCTTATGTGAGGGAAGCAGGATACCGATTGAAGAAGCCCAGTTTTTTACCATTATAACATTGTGCTGAGGTTGTAAACAAATCAGAAATAACTTTTGAATAAATTAAATGTGGCACAAATTGTGACTGTAAGTGGTAAATATGAAATATTGGAATGTCTTCTGAGCCATCTCGAAAAATATCTCTTGTAAAAAATAGATGCAGCAGAATTTCAGGTTTTGACCGCAAATGGCAAGCATGATATTGGGAGATGCATTTTAAGCCAAGGTACAGAGCATTGCACCAAAATATTTCCTGGGGACGTTGCCCCCAGACCCCCCGTTTTTCAATTGTTGCAGCAACTAGAAACATTTAACTAAGGCAGGGATGTGCCGATGGGGGGCGTGGGAGCATCTCACTCCCTTCCCTCCAATATTTTCAAATTTGCAAGAAAGTTGATCGAAAGTCGGCCATGCTGCAAGAGAGCTGGCCACAGTATTGTCTGTGACCTTTTCTTTTAGTAACAATAGTTGATCAATTCTAGAGGTGATAAATGGTCTTTGCTTAGACTCTGATTTACACGTATTTACTTTTGTCACATGTTTGAATTTCCTATTAGAAAATGAGATAGATCCTTTTTTTAAGCATCTTTAAAGGGATTTTTCACAAGAAGTGCTCCCAGTCCTCAATCATTTTCTTTGATTTTTGAACTAGCATGTTCCCTTCCTAGGAATCTGCTCCCCTAGTTAATGTTTCTTTCAAATAGCTATGCCAAGTGTACACTCCAGAGTTGTTAAACAATAAGTACTTCATTTTAGAAGTGGGTGTGGCATGGTGATGAAAGTCATGATTGGGTGTGGTTGACTTTAAACTTCATAATGAATGAGAGAACACAATTATCAAAAGCATACTTAACTGATTGTGCCTTGTAAGCGATAATTTCACATGCACATGTACACCTGACACCAAGTGCACATTTGTACACTTGACCTTTCACTTTCACACGTTCCAAGATCTTGTCATGAAAGGCCATATTGTGCAGTCCAACAGACTGCAAAGTGGTACCTGCACTTTTTGTAATGCCATTTAGAAACTTTTAAGATAGGTGTGGTTCAAGTGTGAAATAGGTGTGACCAGATGTGTCAGGTTGTATTCTGTGTACAGGACTGTATCCCATTGAGGTGCAAAGGTCAAAGGAACTGTGTATCGAGATTTGAGTTTTATTATGCCAGTATGCCAAAGATATTTTAAGCTACATTCACGCCTCCACAACAACTGGAAAGCTAACTCCATGCTACAGATCTTTGGCCTATGAGCATGAAATAAACTTTGGATGGTGTGCACATGGGCACTCAGTTTGGAATTAATAAATTAGATAATTGTCTCTGAAAAATTGCAATATACAAGCTTGAGTACAAACTTTTTGTCTAGCTTAGAGGTCATTTGATGCAGCACTTAAGTCAGAAATTCAAACCCTGTTTAGAATTGTATTCTCCATTTGTGAACAAGCTAACTTAAGGAGCACATTTTTGAAGTTCAAACTTGGGCAACTTAACTTTTGATTTTGCACACCTGAAATCTTGCCTAAATATGCCATACTTTGCAGTACAGATTAATATGAAACCCTAGAATAAAGATCAAGAATATTATGCTTTTGACTGATCATTCATATAGTTTACTGCTTTCCTTCAGTTGTTTTCTATGTAGATATGTTTACTACAAATCTATTTTAGTAATATTAAACATTTTTTCCAGAAAACCAATGTATTCTGTAAGTTTATGGCACTCACTATAGCATTTTAGTTACTTAGGTTTACTCTCACCTGTATTTTATTTTCCTAGGTATACAGGTCTGTGACTGAGAAGGATATGGTGGATACAGAAGGATATCTACAATGTTACCTAAAAAGCTTGTTTTGTTTTTTTTGATTCTGGTTTCTTTGATGATCATCCAGCTCTTTCTGATTAGTTTGAAAAGTACAAAGAAGTCTAATCAGGAACCGATGTTTCGCTCCTATCATGTCAATTTTACAGGAAGGACAAGAACTATAGCACAAAATACACATTTTCTTCAAAATAAAGTACTGGCTCAATGGACTTCAATCAAAACTCTCTCAACAAAATTTACCACTCATTTATCTGCTAACCCAAAAGTGTTCACTTCTATTACTTCTTCACATTCTGTTAAGAATCAAGCAACAGCAAGTCCTACAGCAAAAGAGGTAGAAGCATTCACCTCAAAGCAACAGGCAGAAAGAACTAAATTTCAAAATAGACATTTTCTTCGGAATCAAGTACCAGCTACAAGGACTTCGATCACAGTTCTCTCCACAAAATCTACTGTTCATCTATCTACTAAACCAAAAGTACCAGCTTCTTTCACTTCCTCAGATGTTATTAAGGATCAATCAACAACACAAGCTCAAGAGCCTGCACAATTCACCTCAGAGCAGCAAATGGAAAGACTTAATGATCAGGCCACAAAGAATCGCTTCCATCCTGATAGTAAGATGCTTTTTATCAGTGAATTTGACAAATCAGGTGAAGTAAAGACAGTTGATGTACTGTTGATAATACTGACATACCATAAGTATTTCCATAGAAGGGAGAATATAAGGAAGACTTGGCTTGCTACATGTAGCAGACATGAAAAGGTACATCACCTGTCTTAGATATTAGTTATATAAATATTTATTATACTTGTTCATACTTTTGTAACTTTGAACTTCAGTTTGGTTCCAGTGATGTTTTGAGCTCAGGAATTGACAGCTGGCATTGACGGAACCCCTAAAGTTAAAAGTTCCTGCATTGTGCATGTAACTATTTTGGGACTTTACGGTCATGCTGTTTGTAACCTTGTGAGTTCGAGTCTAAAATTTGAGCAATGCCTAACTGTAATTCCACAATGTGGTGATTATTTTTGATGAGCTAGCAACATACATACAGTTTTTTAGTATTCATGGTTATATGTAACATGATTGTATGTATCAGGTCCTTTTGTGAACAAAAACAATACCACACTTTTAACAATTAGGGATAAATCTTGCACACACAATCACACACTGCTTAGAAAACTTCTACATTCACACGGGCAGATTAGATCAAACAATGATGCAGTGATGTAGCCACAGCTGCAGCTTTGGGTGGAAGCAAAGGGGGGTGGGACCAGGAGGCTAACTAAGGGAGTAGAGGCATAGTTCCTTGTGTGGAAATACCAGCATGAAGGCTGTCAGCCAAATAGAATTGAAAATTATCCTTCATAGCCAGTATTATAGTATCAGCTGCTATGGAGTAGAAGAAGAGTTGTAGGGGTCAGAGGGCTGCTCCTCCTGGAGAATTTTTCAGACCACACTCTTGAAGTACGAGGGAAATACTCTTCTGAGTGTAAGTTTGCATCCTTTCTAGATTGACAACAGCAGTTGAGATCATGGAACTAAATGTGAGAACCATTAATAGACCTCAAGCTCTTCTTATTTCAAATTTACCCTCTATTGCATCAATTTTGTTGCTGATTTAACCATTTCTCAAATACCATATTTTTGTCATTGAAAGACAGCTGCCACCTTATGTGCCCTGACTGTGGCACTGCGATAGAGGAAAAGCTGTGTAGCATGCAAAAGTGGTAGCACTTACCAAACATCTAGTTCAAACAAGGAAAGAAACTAGATTACATTAAGGAAATACTTGACTTTTATCATTTAAACCAGTTTTTCTGGAAAAGGTGATGACCATGGTCAACATTCGATAGCAAGGGTCACCAACTTTTTAGGGCTTTGGAGCCAACATCACTCTACACTACCTTTGCTTGAGCGAGATGCCAGATGCTGGCAAGTTAGAGCCCGATTTTTTGATAGTGCTGTTCAGGTTAGGGGCTGCTGTGGGAAAAATGAAATTGACAGATTAAAACAAATGTAAACTGTACAAAAAGCTTCTGCATGATGTCAAATTAGATTTGTAATATAATATTTGTACTCCTTCCACAAGTGCTGGGGCTGGTTTGGGTGGTGGCAAACATAATACTCGAGATGTAGCCATTGTCTCCCTTTCGACTTAAACTTGTCCTCATTGTCTCAGTTTTTCCTTTGTCTGGGCTTTGTTATAGGCCCGACGGCCTTTCCCTCCCTGACATTACTTACTAAACAGAAAAAAAGCATACGGGGATATGGAGGAGTGCCACGCCCCCCAATATCCCAATATTAGCTTGGTGGGACGTTTGCCGAATATCAATAGTGCTTGTCAACGCTGTGTTGCTGATAAAGCTCGAGGTTAGCCCTCTTTGTTAGCAAATTAGGCTCGACCGGAGTCTGTTTGTCAGCAAATTGGGGTTGTAAGACCCTACGAACAATTTTCTTTAGCTGTGCCCGTGCAATTTACTCATCAATATAACTGTTCGGACATTCTTTCTCATATTTATTTTACAGATTGCTTGCTGGTTTTTTACTGATAGCCTTGAAGCAATCACTGATCCCACTGACAGAGAGAGAATTCTCAAAGAACAAAAGATATAATTTTTACTCCAGTTGGCAATGGGATTAAGTTTGGATTGCGTTTCCTGCATTTGCTTATGTGGGGAAAAGCAAACTACGACTTTAAATACATCATAAGAGCTGATGATGACATCATGGTTTGCATCGATCATTTGATGTGGGATCTGCCAAATTTTCCATCAACTAATTTCCATTACGGGTGGATGCACTGTCAAATGCTCAATGTCGTGTATATTGATGAGGGATTCTCAATGTACTCAAATGACCTCGTAGAAAGGTATTTGTCACAAAAAGGTGACAGGATTTTGTGCCATCCATTTGGTGACCAACAAGTAGCAGTGTGGGAGCACTCCTTGGGGATTAAAGGTCCTGATGTTTACAGGCCAGATAATGACCGAATACACCACAATCCTCCAGCTTCATATGATAATGGTATGAAAACTGCGTTGAATATTTGTGATAATTTCATTGCAATTCATGGTGTGTTCAGAAATGATGCAATTGACTTTTGGAGGAGGCGAGGAGAAGGTCATTTCAATAAGTACCCTGCCAAGGTGCCGATAAATTTCTGTCCTCATTATCCAAATGTAGATATTAATATTTTTGGCGGTATTTTTCACCATACCCCTAAGCTATGTGCGTCAAACCCTCGTTGGACCATTGAGCACCATAGTAAATATAGTGGACGTGAGAGATGATACCTTTGAAATTGTGAAGTAGTATATCTTGGTAGCTCCAAAAGATGAATTATCAATGGTTTTTGAAAAATAGTATTTTATTAGCTCAGATATTTAAACCGTAGTAGTGGCATTCCAGTTAAATGTGATCCACTGCTGAAAGTCGAACTCTTAGAATTCATTTATCTTTTGCTAAGCAAAAGTATTCAATAAAACTAAAAACTTCTGAAAATTTCAGCTTCTTGGTTTGTACCATTCTGATTTTATGGCCTTGTGAAGTTTCCAAACATCTAGACCTCGTCATTGTTGGAAAGTTAGTGAATTTTGCAGCCATTTTAAGTATGAACTATCTCAGAGGTGAACTAAAGCGCGTCTTTGAAATTAATCAAGCTGAGTTTCAATGAAAAGTAGATGAGGAAAAACTAAAATCAAAAATACAACAATGGTCATGTGACCATTCAGGGGGTTTCAAAAATGCAAAAAAATTTATGCACAACACTTTTACCAAATATAAAACGCAAATTTTCAATGCTAAAACTGCAAGCAAAGAGCCCATCTTTATATTTTCATGAAAATAGACCAGGCAAACTACGCAGACAGTGAATTTTAGTCAATTTCTATTTTTCAATTTTACTTCGTTACTTCCTGAAAAGTGACCGTGACCTGGTGGTCCCCATTTCGAACCATTGGAACCCCCATGTGGCACCATTTTTGTTCCAAAATATTTTGGTTCAAAAAATTTAGTAATAATTGTTTCTTTAAACAACAATGCTTTGAAATCTGAACGGGGAACCTTTTTTGCCCAGTTGTGTCTCAAAATAGCCCCTAAAATCAGGGGGTAACATACCTGTGATAGTATAGGTTCTTATAATTTTTGTTTGTTTCACACCAAAAATTCATTTAAAGGTGTAATGTTTAGCGTAAGAAAATGACATGGATAACAAAAAACGAATGAAATATAGAAATGAGGATTGTAAAGCTATTACTATATACATTTCATGTCTATAGATCGCATTATATTTAAAATCTCTAGCTGCTTGAACATTTTTTCGATGTTGAATTCGTCATGTCTTGGCATTCTATACATTCTCCTTGATGCTTTAGTACTAGGGGCTTCAATCAGAATCCTTGAAATAAAAGAATTCTTTGATTTTCCATTTAGTAGAAAACACGTTCATAAGGGAAATTAATCTATAAAAGTATGTAGTTTCATGTGATGCAACTGCAATGCAATGTCATCTTTTCCACCTAATATTGTGAAAAAATTTGCTTTTACGTCACCTGATTACGCAGTGCTATGAAATACTTGTTTTTTTCTTGGACTTTGTGCATTTAGTCAGTTGGTTAGATTGAAAATGGGAGCTTTTCAGATAGCACTTACACCATAGAGTACCGAAGTGTGACGTCATGAATATTATATTTTTAGAATATTTTAATTTTGGCCTTAAATTCTGAAAAAGCTGTTTGAAATAGCTATTAGTGACAAATTTCAGCTCGATTTAAGAAATAATGACCGAAATATAGGCAATTGAATATGGACATAGTTCCTATCAAATCACTTTATTTTGAGCCTGGATCTAAACGTTAAGATCCAGGCCGAAAATACAGTGGTTTGTATGACAGGTCTTCTGTCATTAAAAGGTCATATTTCATCCCATTTTGACACGATTCACTTTGAATTATCACTACATGCCTATTTTCCGCTGCTCTATCACTCCATGCGGTCCAAAACTGAAAATTCTAAAAATAGATTATTATGACATCATCACTCCGGTACTCTATTGCCAAAGCGTGGAAATTGAAAAGTGAAAATGGAATTTTGTCCATGCCCTGCAAACAAATGCAAAAGAACATTCCAGTCGAGGTTCATGCAAAGGTGTTGATGTTCTTTAGGATGGACAGTGTCAGCAGAATGCTTCCTGGGAAAAAGACTCTGTGTCTGTAAAGGTAGATGGGAAAAAGAACATGTTCAAAAACACTTGCTGCGTGCCCAACCTTAGGGAATTGTATCAACTTTTTCAAGAAGAAACCCAGGTTTGAAGAATGTATTCATTGAATTGAGGTGGCAGTTGTCTAAATGTGTGATGAAAGAAAATGATCATTGATTTTGCGATGTAAAGCTAGATTTAATGTTGATACGAGTTCAAGAAAGCGTTTCAAAATTCGTTTTCATTACTTAATCAATGATTGAAAATCCATTGTATCTGGAGTTGACTAGTTCTCTTTGGGCTATGTCCTATATGTTAAAACAACTCTTAAGTGTCCCAAACTTCTGATGTTCTGAAAGTGCGCCTCAAAGGTGTTGAAGAGACCAGATTTTGTGTTATTTAGAGGGAAATTAAGATGACGCCCTGATTTTACTGATTCCTATGGACCTTAGGCCACTGTCACGTGACTGCAGCCGTCATCTTTTTTTATTACTTGTTTACCATAAGAACTATGTACCCATAGCAACAACTTATTTCCACTACGTCAGCTATTTTAGGCCATATTTTATATATTAGGATATATTTAGCTATTTTGAATTAGTAATCTTGATATCCTATTTGCAAAGAGGTTGCTCTTATCATTTGTACTACCGGCAGAAATTGATCTACTTTTTACAACTATATGCTCGTGTAATTTGTCTTAGTTTGAAGTCAGGCAATAAGTACGTAATAGCGCATTTATTTTTCCAAAGTAGCCTAGAAATCTCATCAACATTTGCAAAATGTTATACTTCGTCTTCTCTATGTCTCACACACGTCATGATTTTTATATTGTCTGCTGTGGTCTTTTAATCTCAGCATTTATATAGGATGAACTTTGATTTGACACATACAACAATCTTACGAACAAATTTGATTTACAATTTCTTCTTTACAGTAAGGTTAAAAATTTTGCTCTGATTGTCATACACACAATTTTGCGATGCTCCAATAGCAAAATATTATCCATCCATGAGATTTCTGTGTTCCAAGCCTACAACACTACAGAAGATACCAGTTTGGGGAAAAATTAATACTTGAACATATAAGTTAGTTACTCCTAACAAAGTCAAAAGTTGAGTGATCATTGATTTTATATATATTTTGAGAATTATTGAATAGACCAAACAAACAAAGTCTTTAAGTTAGTAACACTCGGTTATAGGAATAGAGCATGATTTTTAATTTCAGAATCTGCCCTGCATGGGAGCTGAGCCAAACAGATCCAATCATGTTTTTCCAATGTTACAGTGAACATTAAGTTTTGCTACATAAACAAACGAAACAGAATTCGACGTATGGTACCATACATTTGCAACGTATAAAAGTTTACAATTTCCAACCCCCTCCCCCACTTAAGCATGTTCTTAACTGTAACGTAGTGGTTTTATATTAGCTGTTATATTTTGTGTTGCATTGCATGTTCCGTTAGCTGTCATGTTTTGTGTGCCAATCTTGCGTTCCTGTGGGGTCTTGTTGTGTGTCGTATACACCCTTTCTAGACAATGTGTTGTATCTTTCAAATGTATGGCACTTATCATGTACTGTGTGATTATTATTTTGTACTCTGTTTCATGATTTAGAGCTAGTCTTTGGTTTGCATCAAAAGATATAAAATCAAAAAGTCGTTTATATACTGTCAGTCTAAATTAAGCCTAGACGTAAGGGTGCCTCCAGGCACAGAAATTTAACCATCGCCCAGGTACCTTAAAACACTACAAAAGCCTAAGAAATGGCTTAGGTGATATTTGAGTAAGTGACGCAACTATGCATAAGCTTTCTACAAACATGTGGCAAGGAATTGTCCTGTCCTTGCTAGCCCAGAGTAGAATTGACAAGGCTGTCACTTCTCTTTGATTTTCGCGAATTAGTTACCCCTAGCGAAACTTGATACTGTGCTGGCAGTGTCTATATATAATTGTTTATAAACTCTTTTCCATAAAGAACATTGATTTGCAAGAGAGACAATCTCGGATGTAGACATTTGGCTAATTAGCTCTCTACCAGTCAAAGCATCCAATGTAGTCTTATATATTGCCTTTCAATGTATTTTCAATTGCCTATATCGCACTAATTGAAGTACAAAACAAGAACAATTCAGCCTCAAAATTTCGGAAAAATTAAGAACAGCCAGCCCGAATCCCAATTTTAATGGTTCTTTTAAAAGTATAAAGGGAGCAATGATTAACAAACTTTTTAGTAACATTTAAGTGCATTTAACCATCATTTAATGTGATAAACTTTAAGTATCCAATTAGAAGATTCTTTAAACAAACGAACAGTATAGGAGAGTGTAGAAATATTTTAGTGTACTGAAATAAACAAGGCCTTAATATTCCTTGCCAATAGTTTTCACCTAGGTGGTTTGAATCTGATTTATCTCTTTTGTTAATGTAACTTGTTCTTTTGCTTTGAGTATCCATCTTCTTGCAATTTTTAACCCCTAATGGAAAGATCAACAGACGCTCAAAAGACCTATACCGATGTTTCATCGATTATGCAAAAGAATTTGAAAAAGGAAAGCATCTAAATCTCCTCAAATTCTTGACACAGTTAAGTCTGGATGGGAAGACCTTAGAATCTTACATAATTTTTACTGGGAACAAAAAGTAGCTATAATGATTGACAATGAATACACCAAATTCAAACCAATATGCAGAGGAGTAAGACAATATGATCTCACCGAATCTATTTAATATCTATAGTGACATAATCAATGCGGACATTCGCAAGACAATCAATGACCACACCCAAAATGCCATGCCCATGTTCGTTTCCTAAGGCAATCACATGCTTTTTTATAAGAGTACAGGTAATTAAAAAATAAAGCTAAATGGCCAAAATCTTAAGAAAATCTAGAGAAAACTCACACGGTTCAATTTCCAAAAGCAACTTTTGTTGGCTAAATATCGATATAACATCACTATTAAATTCAAAATGTTACAAATAGAATTCAAATTTGATTATACATGATTAGCAAAGAAAATGTACCCCACTCTAGCTAGTTTAGTTCAATAAAACGTAAGAAAATTTTAAGAAGGTAACAGGCGCTATTTCGAGAAAGTTATGAAATTTGAGCCTCAAGCAAAATGATGGTTTTTCTATGAAAAAAACGTGTAGCTATGAAATCGACAGGAAGGCATTCTTTCACCACTTCCTCGACCTGCATAGAGTAGGTTGGCAAGGCCTGAAGACCATCGATCACAATGTAGGGCTTGTAGAACATTCGATGAACTCTCCTTTTTGTCTTTCGTGAAAGTTAGCGATGTTCTCTTCATCCCTAGAGACGATGTAGCTCTCAATTTTGTCTAACAACTTCATCATTAATATTCTGTTATCCCACTCCAATTGATTAAAAATCTTTCTGCGAGTGGCAATAACAGTCAGGCAGAGTAGTAATCCTAGAATGCCAAAGAACATATGTCTACAGTATTTCTACATTCGCAAATTCTCAATGAGATTCGCAACTTCCGCTTGACATTCGCAACTTCCTCCTTACATTTGCAGCTTCCCTTATTGCATAGCCGAAATATGTAAATTAAAAAATAGGAAAATATGATATATGCTGGAAGGATTTCATAATTGATCAAAAAAATGTAACCTTCAAGGAGCAAGGGCTATCTAATTCTCTACTTTGCCATCGAACAAAGTATTATTTGGGTTTCGGTTACAGGTGCGAAGAAAATGATTTGGCTTGGAGGTAAAATTAGGACTGATTTGATTGTTTTTGGAAAATTTCTCCTTCGCAAACTGAGCTGTACCAGAACAAATACAATGAACGAGAAACTCCTAAGAATCAGTGAAGTTTGTCACATTTGGTGAGATAAAGTAATAGTATTTGAGTAGCCTATGGGACCCCTCACTCACGCCACACATGCGCAGCAGAGGCAGATGACGTCATAGAAATGTTAATAATGCCTATGACGTCATAAGTACCGAAATGATGCCTATCATAAGCACTGAAATGATCTCTATGTTCATGAAGATGATTATGATGATGATGATCTCTATGTTAAGCACTGAAATAATGCCCATCATAAGCACAGAAATATTGTCTATCATAAGAATTGGTACAATCATGACAAGACCGATGTAGAGAAGGGGAACGACCTGAAACTCAACAAAACTTTGCAGAGTAAGAACTACAAACAAAGAAACAAGATAAAACAGCATTCAAGCAAGCCAAGAGATGCTGTAGCTGGAGGAGCAAAAGAAAGACTTGCTGAAAGAAACGAAAGAGGGACAGCTAAGAAGCTAAATGTATTGGTAGTAAGAGACTCACAACTAAGACACATAAAAGGGGAAAAATTAGACAATGATCACAGAACTGTTGAGGTCAGGTTTAAACCAGGAATTAAAATTGAAGAGGTAAAGAACAAGGCAGACGGCAGCGACAATTCTGACGTCATCATAGTACATGCAGGAACGATCAGTGTGAATGACACATCACCCTCAGATCTAGCGGAAGTCATAGTGAATTCCATGGAATCAGTTCAGAAAAAACTCATGAAATAAACGTCTTTTTTATAAGAAAACCATTATTTTGCCTGAACCTCTATTTTCTTAAGTTTTCTCGAAAATGAGCCTGAGATTTTCTTAAACTTTTCTAAACTTCTACCGAAATAAACTGGCTAGAGTTGTTTACACTTTTGTTAATAATATTGTATACTTGAATTTGAATTCCATCCTTAACATTTTGAATGCAATAACGACGAAATACCGATTTTTGGCCTATAAAAACACTTACTTTTGGAAATTGAGCCTCGTGAATTTCTTACGATTTACTTACGATTTTCTTACGAGTTTGATGATTTGAGCTTCATTTGCAAAGCTAAACTGCCCAATGTTGGAGTTTCCAGTGAAACATACGAGTCAAATAATAAATTAATTTGAAGTTGTGAACAAAATATCAATCAATATTTACACATATGATCCCAAATACAAAGCAGCATCATTGCGTATAAGCAACAATCAAAGCAGAAAACGAGTCGTTGATCTATTAGTAATCGAAGCTGATAAAAGTAACATTCACTACACATGGTTAAAGAATATATCTTTTCTCATGTATGGATGTGTGGGACATAAAACTAGCCACAAGAGATTTGTTTCTAGAAGATGTTTAACTTCATTTGATACAGAATGTAAACTGGAGATACATATAGAGATTTGTACAGATAAAGGCTTCATTCAAAGAAATGTTCTTCCAAAAGAAGATAAAATCCTCAAATTCAGAAAATATAAGAGAAATGGTTATTACCATTCGCCGTGTATGCAGATATCTAATGTAAACTTATTGAATCCAGTGAAGAAGATATAATTAGTAAACATGTGCCTATTAGTATTGCATATAGTATAGCGTCTACTGATCCTAAATGGAAAAGGGAAGGCCAGTTATAAACCGGTACTAATTGTATTGAACAACTTCTAAAAAGTATGGACAAACTCATACAAGAAGTAAAGGATGCAATGCATCTTGAATTAACCATGATGAAACTAACTCCCGAAAAAGAGCAGAAACATATTAACGAACGTCAATGTTATTTATGTCATAAAGAGTTTGATGAAAACCAAGAGATGACAGGAAAGCATGCCGATCATTGCTGTATTACTAGAGAGTATCGTGAAGCCGCCTGTCATTACTGTAACATGAACAACTTAATCATCGAAAGGTACCGAAATGCCAATCTTTTCTCGCAATCTTAAAGGATATGATATGCATCATATTGTTAAGAATTAGAGGAAAGGAAGGTTGAAGTAATTGGCACATCAAAAGAAAAACTGATAAGAGCTAAAGTTCATTTACTCAGAGAAGAAGATGATGGAGGGGAGGAAATTGATGGATAGAGACCATTTGATATTAGTAAACTAAACTATAGATCAGTGCTTCTCAACCGGGGTGCACATGTACCCCTTGGGGTGAATTCGAGATGCTAAGGGGTGAAATTTTGAAGAAGGGGGAATTGGGGGTGAATTATACACAAAGGGGTGAAGTTGTAATTGGGCAGATAGTTTGGTGTCAGCTGTATTATACCGGTTTCCTGTCATTTCAGATCGTTATAAATTGCTAACTACGGCTAAAATTAAGAAAGCTAGTACCAAATATAAAATCTCTTGTTGTTCAACGTCAAGCCCAAGGCTCTCATTGATAATTATGTTATTTGCTTTTAGTAATAACTTATTACAGACAAAAAATAACACCCATTTATGCTGTGAAAAAAAGAACTTTTGTTGTTAAAATACAGCATTTGTGCGTTGTTATAGTAAACACCCCTATGTCATTATTTCCTAGTTTTAATTTTCTATAATATGACGATTTGCCGTGGTGGGGGTGAATAGCTAATAATTGTTTCTTAAAGGGGTGAAGTGGATCAAAAAGGTTGAGAAGCACTGCTATAGATAAAAAGCCTCTTTCTCATTGAGGAACTCGAGTCTTGCAACTCTAGCATCTAATCTAGAGAAAGATGAAATTATTTTATCAGAAAAAGGTATCTAACACATCAATGTTATCCCGAACTACCAGTAAATGAACTGGAAAGGTGAGTACAAATACAACGAATCAGGGAAGAGAGAAGAAGAAATCATCAACCAATTCCAGCTAATAGGAATGGAGTTTAGTATTTATTCCTCTCCAATATAGATGATTATAGGAACTGGAGAATGGTGCAAGACCTAGAGTATATTGATCCCACAACACAGGGCAAAATCAAGACCGGATTGGAATTATTAACACGTAAAGGTGTTTATTCATATGAATGGATGGATGTTGAAGATAAACTATATACAACATCGCTCCCTGATAAAGAATGTCTCCATAGCAAACTCGAAAATAGTGATAATTCAGATTAAGAATATGCGCATGCACAAAGAGTGTGAGATCATTTCGAATGTGAAACATTTGAAGATTATCATAACTTGTATCTCAAAACTGATGTATTATTACTACGAGATGTACTAATGGATTAGAATGACATGCATGGAATACTATCAACTAGATGCTGCAAGGTATCTAACTGCACCATCACTTGCCTGGGACGCTATGTTATTGCATATAGCTGTAGAAATGGAACTATTGACAGAAGATAAACAGGATATATATACAATCCTAGAAGATCAAGTTAGAGGAGGATTAGTACTATTATCGGAACGTCTGTGATAATGTTTTACCCCCACTGGAGTGTATACTGGGTTGGGATTTTCTTTTTAATTAACACCAGTTCATTTTAATTTTACACGATTCAAGGTATTTTCTAGAGGGTCCACACAGTAAATCTCCCATTTTGCCTGGTGTTGAAGACTCCACTCCACCCTCTACTGCCGATACTCTCGTGTTTGAACAATCTTATCATAAGGGTCCTGTTCCGCTTACTCTGTTCAGTAGTATTATTATTCCAGCTAGAAGTGAAGCAGTTTTAATTGCGCATGTTCCACATAGTTTACATAATGCATTAGGCATGCATGCCGAACCACTTTTTGCGTCCGATGTTTTCCTTCGGGGTTATACCTCGCTTATTCAGTTAGTGCTGCCGATAATCGCTCAGTTCCTGTTCGTTTGATAAATACCAATAAGGAGGTATCTGAGCTGCACCAAGTCAGTGTGTTCCCGATTTTTGCCCAATTAATTCTGCGATACCCCCCGAGGTAGCTCATGAATTATCTTCGGCGTTAAGTTCAAACTTGTCGCCGTGTGAAAGGAATACCTTACTAACTATATTGCTCCACTTCTTTGATCTTTTTAAGTATAGTTTGGGTCATACCACTGTAGCCAGGCATAATATTAATACAGACGACTCTCCCCCTATTCGCCAACGCCCTCGTCGTCTTCCTTATGCATACCGCAAAGAAACTGACGATCAAATTCGGGGTAAGCTAGATCAAGGGGCTTCCCCTATTGTTCTTGTTCGAAAGAAGGATGGTAAATATCGCTTTTGCGTCGACTATAGAAAGCTAAATTCAGTGACTAAGAGGGGTGCTCTACCCTTACCAAGGGTGGATGACTTACTTGATGCATTGCAAGGTTATGATTTGTTAACCATACTAGACTTACATTCAGGATATTGGCAACTCCAGTGTTAGTCCTGAGGATAGAGAGAAAATGCCTTTGTTACACCTACTGGTAGTTGGGGATTTTTGCGCATCCCTTTTGGGTAATCTAGGGCCCCTGCGTCACTTGATCGTGCAATGCAAATTCTTATCTCGGGCCTCAATTACGATAGTTGCCTTTGTTATTTCGATGATATTATAATTCCATCTAAAGGAATCCGAGAACATTTCAAACGTCTTGAGAAGGTTTTGACACGCCTACGCCATGACAACTTAAGAGTTAAAGCCTCTAAATGCTGCTTCGCAGCACCCAAGGTCTTGTATCTAGGACAAACAGTTTCGGCTGAAGGTATACATACAGACCCCGCAAAAATCAAAGCTGTTTTTGAATTTTCAGAGCCTTCACGTTAGAGCAAGTTCGGTCATTTTTGGGCCTTGCTGGTTATCATCGAAAATTCATTCCACATTTTGCCACTGTAGCTGCCCCCTTGACAAACCTAATAAAAAAGGAATCTAAATTTGTTTGGGCTGCACCTCAACAAAGTGCTTTTTCTGCGTTAAAACAGCGCCTATGTTCTGCCCAAGTTTTGTCATACCCTCAATTCCACAAGGAATTTGTTTTGCAGACAGGTGCTTCAGATTGTGGACTGGGTGCTGTCCTTGCCCAGAAGGACTCTCAGGGTAGTGAGCATGTGGTAGCCTATGCTAGTAGAGCTCTTAGTGATCTGGAGAAGCATTAATCTGACAAGGAGAAAGAAGCTTTAGCAATTGTTTTTGCCACCCAAAATTTTCGAGTCTACCTTCTAGGCAAACCTTTTCAATTGATAACTGACAATAGAGCCCTTACTTGGCTTCATTCCTTAGAGTCTAAAGATAGAATTGCACGTTGATTATGGACTTGCAAGAGTTTTCTTTTACTGTCCAGCATAGGGCAGGAAAGGATAATGCCAATGCTGATGCCCTATCTAGGCTTTGCCCCTCGTCGTCAATTAATCCTCCGAGCCCCACCCCTTTGAAAGATAATGCTGTCTGCTTTGTGCAGCTAACCCCAGTAATTAATCTTCAGGAAGAACAACAGACAGATAGCTCCCTTCAGCTAGCTCGCCAATTTAAGTCTAATAGAATGCCAAAGCCTCCCTATTTTGCATGGAAATTTGATTCTCAATTACGATCCTATTGGAATTGTTGGGATGAAGTGCACCTTATTGATGGCCTCCTTGTGCGGTATACATCTGTTTCCAAGGGTCCCCCTAAGTGAGTAACTTTAGTTCCACAGCATTTGGTTAGTCAGGTATTGGAGAGTGTGCACTCAGGACCATCAGGAGGGCATATAGGGATTACCAGGACACTGGGTAGGGTGAAAGAACGTTTTTATTGGCCACATATGAAACCGTCTGTTCAGTCATATATAGGTTCATGCAAGGAATGTATTGAAAGTAAGACCTCTTGTGCTAGAAAACAAGCCCCTCTTCAGCCAATGGTAATTAGTGAACCTTTTACTTTTTGGGCCATGGACTACATGGGGCCTCTCCCTGAAACAGCCAGGGGAAATAAGCACATACTAGTAGTTGGTGTTCGCTTTACAAAATAGTGTGAAGCATTCCCAACGCAATATTCTAGTATTAAGGTTATTCTCTCGCTTCGGGCCCCACAAATTCTTCATTCTGACCAGGGCACCAACTTCGAAAGCAATTTGATCAAAAGTATATGTGACCTCATGGGTATTCAGAAAATCAGAACTACAGCATATCACCCCTTAGGGGATGGGCAGATTGAGAGACAAAATAGAACACTTCAAGGGATCTTGTCAACCTTTGTTTCTGAGCACCCTGATACTTGGGATCTTGATAGTGATCAAGCTGTCTTTGCTTAAAATACTAGCCTTCATGAATCAACAGGAATCTTCCAGTACGAGCTTGTGTTTGGTAGAGTAGCTCGTATGCCTGTAGAGATAGATCTGGGTGTGCCCCTGAGGGACCCCAGAAGTCAGTCAGATTACATGCAAGCAGTTGACATTCAATTGGTAGTTCTGAACCCATAGCTCGCCAGTTGCAATTAGAACCCTATGCCATACTTAGCCTGTTGATGGCTCCGCAACAAATGAAATTACTTCGCGGAAGTTCCTAAATAACATTAGGGATGTAATACAAAAGCTTTTTATCAGCCATCCTGATTTTGAAGTCACCTCTCCTCCAGAGGGCCACGAGTGGAAGAAGCACGTGGAGAGAGACCTCTATGTAAAATATATCGAAAATTTTGGAAACCACTGCTTTAGAAGAATGAGAAAAGAGGGTGAGCCTTATAAACAGTAAGGTACTGTAAATACTATAAGATGCCGTAAAAGCGTTGTACTTAGAATTTAACCATTGACTCAAGGGTGCGTCTTATACACAGTAAGATAAGCTACCTGTATTGGAGACTACAGAGGCGTCGTGGCACCTGTAGAGGGGTCAAGTTCAAAGTTTTTTCCGATAAATTTCGAAACCTCTATCTTTACCAACAGCAAAAATCCGAAAATTTTCCCTCGAAACATTCCCGGCCACGATTCCCCTTTGAGACTACATGGTTTATCATATATGTGTACCTGTTAAATTTGAAGACATCAATATGTTAAAGTATTGAAAAATGTATAGTAGATTGTATAATATAGCATTACTCTTTGTGCACCTCAAATGTTACCAGAATGACTGATGATCGAATTGTTTATGTCTTTATCAAGCAATCGCCTACTATGCCTTTCATGAAATTTTATGGTTGAAAATGGAAGTCAATTTGAAATTTTTTAAAGCTTTTAAAGGAATTTAGAGATTGTTAGTAATTGTCTTTAAACACTTTTTAATGTTACATTAATGCGCTTTAATATTACCTTTACTTGCTTTTATTAAAGAAAGGTAAAGGTAGTCCCGTATACTTTCGTGCGTAGGGGGGTGCCTGTTAGAGAGGACACTTATCCTGAGCCATCGGCATTTGGGGTAGGGTGGCCGGTTCCTTGCCTCGCCGTCTTTATCTCCCCATTGTTGCCACCAGATACCCATTAGCTGCTGGGTAGGCAGTGGGCGAACATTCAGTCAGGGCATCGAGTCGGGCTCGAACCGTAGACCTTCCGCACAGGAGGCATGCGCTCTAACCACTACGCTACCTCGCCCATGCTTCTATTAAACTTTATGTGTAATCATGGGCCTAGTTACTATGTTAAAGTCCACTTACAGACTATTATAAAAATCTTTACAAACTTTAGGATTGACTGAAAGCTTGTCTCTATACATGATATAAATTTGCCTTTAAATGAACTTAATGACACTTGATGCTAGTCTTAAAGTACTGTTTAAAGTTACATTAGTCTGCCTAAAAATTGCCTTTACTGACTTTTCAGAAACTTTAAATGTTATTTAGGGCCTAATTTCCATCTGTAAGACCACTTAAAGATGCAAAGTGTCTTTGCAATCTCTAGTGCTGAGCTAAGTCTATCTAGCTGACATAAACGGGCCATTAAGTAAAATTAATCATGTATTAAAAAATACAGTTGTAGGCTTTAAAGTGAGTCTTAAAGAAAGTAATGGGCTTATTTAGGGCAATAATGTGTGAAATTAAAGTATATTTATGCTACTATGTCAGTCTTTAACGGCCTATCTGCATTAAAGCGAATTTTTCGAGTTATCGCTAAGAAAAAATTCATTTTCACTACCTATGCTTTTGCGAAAGTTTCGCACTAGCGCCAGTGAATGAGTAGATATTCCTATTTGGCGGGGAGAGATAGAGCTCGCCTTGCATTTTGCATGACTATAACTTGACATTAGGGCCAGAATGAAAAAAGGAAGCACAAATGTTGGATTTCTTGAACGCAAAGCCAAAGGTAAGCTAATCATTCGGTTCTCTATCGCTATTTTTGAATATTGTCTTGCTTATTTGAGGACATTTTAAGTTTCCCTTTTCTTCGTTGACCGGCTAATGTGAGCTATGAATAATCATCACAAAGCGAAATTGATTTACATAAATCGGGTTCAGTTTAATCCAAATGCCTTTGCTAGTCTGTTTGAAGCTAGGCCGTTACTTCCTAGCTGTTGGTTTATGAAGCTGTAACGATTTTGGGTTCTTTATGATGGCTTGTAATTTATGAAGTCCTCAAGCCTAGGCCTAAAGTAGAGAGGACAATACAAAAGGCTACTCGATGCTTTGTCTCTTAATGCAACTCGAAGGCTGACAAATATGCATTAAACGCTCTCTACACTTGATATCAACTGCACGCTACAATACATGACACGTCAAGATCACAATACACGTTGACAGGACAACACGTTGCCCGGAAAGAGTGTTTACTACACACAACAGGACTCCACAGGCACGCAAGACTGAAACACGTAACATTTATAACTAATCATCAATCATCATCATCAGCCTGTCACGCCATTGCTGGCGGATGGCATCCACAGCTGTCTCCACGCAACTCTGTCAAGAGCGATTCTCATCGATTATCATCTTGACAGCGATGATAACTAAAGTGATAAGAAATACAGCACATAACTAAAACGTCAAACTCAATACGTTACAAAGCGGAGCTAGCTTTCCATTGTGTGATTTCATACCTACTGTGAATGGGCCTTTGACAGAGATCGCTTGTTTTGCCCAAGAAATTGAAGTGCGCAGCTCATTCTCAGTTTTCTCGAGCGATCGCTGGAATTCGCAGTGATAGAGACAGGCCTAAAGTTACGACGTAAGTGAGAATAATAATAAGTATTATTATCATTATTAATTTACAGTTGGGTCTGCATAGCTCTTG